>CM053029.1:276118597-276466097 GCA_028564925.1 Lithobates sylvaticus | reverse complement strand
GATGGCACAAATCCAACTGGATATGCAGTAGTGACACAGGATGAAATCTTAGAAGCTAGGCCATTACCAAAACATTATTCAGCACAAGTAGTAGAACTTGTAGCACTGACAAGAGGATGCATACTATTATCAAAAGGAAAATCTGTAACCATACACACTGACAGTCAATATGCATTTTCAACAGTACATGTTTTTGCACAACAATGGAAAAACAGGGGGATGGTCACCTCCAGTGGTAAACCAATTTCACACACAGACTTCATTCTAGAACTCCTAGATGCAATACAGTTACCAAAAGAGCTTGCAATCTGCAAATGTCAAGCACACACACAACATACAGACCCCATCTCGGAAGGAAATAAAAGGGCAGATGAAGCAGCTAAAATAGCGGCACAAGAAATACATCAAATAATGACAAAACAGGAAATCATAGACATATCCTTACTGATATGCAGCAGAATGCAATCTCCTGGGGAGAAACAATATTGGAAAATAAAAGGTTGTACAATAATAGATAACATCTACACATCACATCACCTAAAGGAAAGCCAGTATTGCCAAAATCCCTATTTTAGGTATGATGCAGTATTGACACATGGGAGTAACTCATGTGTCAAACGGGGATGACTGAGATGTTAAATAAGGTATGTACACCCTATGGCTTCACAAACTACTAAAAATAACTTTTTGTTCTCAATGCATGATATGTGCAAGCCACAATGCTCAGGGAGGCATAAGACCACGGGAAGGGAAGTTCCCCACACCGCAATATCCATTCCAACACATTTGCATGGATTTTATTGAATTAGACAAATGTGAAAGGAAGAAATATTGTTTGGTAATCATTGATGCATTGACCAAATGGGTAGAGATATTTCCCACAGGAAGTGCTGACGCCTTAACAGCATCCACTGCCTTACTAAAAGATATCATTCCACAATTTGGGATACCAGAGAAGATTTATAGTGATAATGGTCCACATTTTGTAAATCAGACCATAAAACAGTGTGAAACAGAAGTGATGGGTATAGAAGTAAAGAAACACTGTGCATATCACCCTCAGTCAGCAGGGCTCATAGAAAGCCATAATGGGATATTAAAGAGCAAGCAAAAAAAGGCTATGGAAGTGACAGGAAATTGGATGTACTGTCTCCCACTAGCTATTTTGAGCATGCACATCACCCCCACTAAGGAGAGGCCGAGTCCATTTGAAATGATGTATGGTAGACCTTATAAAATACCTTTATTACCAAATGAAACCCACACAGAGAAAGTGGAGAGAACCTTAGCAGAATACATGTCAAGATTATTAAAACAGAAACAAATTAACCAAGTGTGTTTCATTCCAGAAGGAGAGCCCATAGGAGAAGACAAAGTACAAAATCGGAGACTGGGTCCTCATCAAGGTGATCAAAAAGAAGCATTGGCACTCCCCTAAGTGGGACAGGCCATATCAAGTACTCCTTACTACTCTCACCGCAGTAATAATTGCTAAAAAGGACTACCTGGATTCACCAATCCCACTGTAAAAAGGTAAACATAGGCAGAGTAGGGACAGAAAGACTGAAGGAGGGGGAAAATTCAACTACAAAGGGAGGCAGATAAAAGGTCTGCTTGTCTCAAACTTGGTGAATAAAAGGCCCCATTTAGGCCCCCCTCACTTCAGATAGGATGGTAGGGATCCCTCGTGGGAGCATTGGTGACTCTAGGAGAGTCCTCTATACGGGGAGGTAGGAGACATGGAAGGATAGTGGAACCAATCAATTGGGAAGAGACAGGAAGAGCTTTGTTGAAGGAACCTCCAGTACTATACAGGTGGATTTCTGCCAGATGACAGGATTGTGGAGATAAGGTAGAAGCAAGTAATCTGGCCTGGGGAGACAAATACGTGTGCTACCTGGCTGGAACTACCTGGTGTACTACTTGGGATTCAGTCACGTGGACAACTGCAGCCCAGGATTGGGATATGAGATCCCAGCAGCCGGAGATTTAAAGAATAGATTAAACATAAACTAAAGCTTCTGTACACTCTCCCTGTACAGAACCAAAATAATTGCAATATATTATTTATTTCCCTGAAGGACCCCAAACTAGAAGATCAGAGGTTATACTGTGTAGGAGCTTGAATACTGGGAACTGACCCTTTGGGAAAATTCTTCCTTGAAGTCAAACCACAAAATGAGACAAACAAGAAGAAAGAATTAGCTAATGAGGACCAACTTACAGTAGATGTATTAGGACCCACAGTGAGCTTCACCAATCTCACAGTGAAAGAAGCTATAACATTAGAAACAGGATACCAGGATAAGAATGAATGGCTTGAATGGTTAATATATATACTGCCAACACCCTTTAAAAAAAAGAGAACTGCTTGGTCTGTGCAGGGGCCAGACCCCAGCTGGCTACAGTGCCTTTTCCCTTAAATAACAATACAGATCCAGATGGTTTAGAGTGTATGCTAAAGCTGTATTAAAAAACATACAAACCTGACACCAACACTTCCTGTCACACGTTAAGTTTGTTGTTTGCCCAGGTTCAGAGACCTCAGATACCCCCTGCTGTCACGGCATACCCTGGCAACTTTACTTGTTTTGCACTTCCGGGGAATGAGAGTGGCAAAGATTTGGGGTCTTTACTGGATGACTACTGCATGGAGAGGATTAACAAAATTGTAATGGGAGAGGGTGACGACTGGGTTGAGACACCCAGAGGGCAGACGTCTGGTGGTTATGCGGAGATAAGAGGCTCAGAGCGAGAATCCCAGCCAATTCTCGAGGGGATTGTGCCCTGGTACAGCTGGCAATGCCTCTGCGCTTACTGTCAGAGTCTCCTTGGAAGAAGGGTCCCCGGAGGAGCAGAAGGGACACCTCTCCTGCAGGGTCGTTTGACCCCCAGATCTACATAGATGAGATTGTGGTTCCGTGTGGAGTGCCAAGCGAGTTTAAGGCTAGGAACTGAGTGGCAGCTGGATTTGAGTCTCTTCTCTGGTGGGTGACAGTAAACAAAAATGTTGACTGGATTAACTATAAATACTATAACCAACAAAGGTTTGTAAACTACACCAGGGATGCAGTTAAGGGATTGGCAGAGCAATTAGCCCCTACCTCTCTGATGGCATGGCAGAATAGGATGGCATTAGATATGGTCCTAGCAGAAAGAGGAGGGGGTCTGTAAAATGTTTAGCGGTATGTGTTGCACCTTTATTCCTAACAATACAGCTCCTGGAGGAACCGTGACTAGAGCCCTCAAAGGATTGACGGCTTTATCGAATGAATTAGCAGAAAACTCGGGTATTAATGATCCATTCACAAATTGGCTTGAAGGTTGGTTTAGGAAATGGACTGGACTTGTCACCTCATGTTTGATCTCTATTGCCATGGCTTTAGCCATCTTAGACACTTGTGGATGTTGTTGTATTCCCTGTATTCGAGGACTCTCTCAAAGATTAATTGAGACAGCCATGACCAGGATAATGTACCACACAGTTGCCCAAGGAGAAGATATCTATGATGATGCGAGTACTCCTCTCAATGAAGTAAGGGCTGAAAACCCAGTTGTGGAACGGACCTGCACTGAAGTAATAAATTGAGGACGCAAATATAGATATCAGAGGAGGGAATAATAAGAAATATGCAAAGAATTACAGGTGATATCGACATTTGCAGGAACACACAAAAGTGTAAACATTTTTTGCCTGTACTCTATCAAGATGCCATTGCCATACCTATGACAACAGGTGCCAAAAATTATAATACAAAGTTGACATACGAGACAAAGTTGTCCATCAGCAGCAGGGCCCCATTCATGAGGCCATCCCAGGGCCAAAGCATGCCAAACATGATGATACATAGTGATGCCCTTCAGCCAGCAGCATTGCACCATTCCTGAGGTCATTCATACATCAATGGTCACAAAGAATGATGTAATACAGCAATGTTCTTCAGCATCATTGCCCCATTCCTGAAGCCATCCCCAAGTCAATGGGCACCAAACAAGATAAACCACAGTGATTTCCTCCAGTAGCCTTGCTTTATTCCTGTTGCCATCCACATGTCAACAGCAACCAAGCAGGCATTAAGCTGGACTTAGAACGCCTCTCAAAGCTGAGGATTGCATTCCCAAGATCCACAAGTAAAGGGGCGCATGCTACCAAGATGCCCATCCAGAGTGATGCATACATCAAGTGAAAGATGTCGCTCTCCCAAAGAGCCATCGTAGCATAGGAATCAAGATTAGCTGCAGCCTGCAAGTCTCAGACAAAAAGCCAAGTCCGCTTACACATTTCACCATGCCTATCGGGGATGAATTGTAGGATACGATTAAGCCCCCAGTGGCAGGGCAAAACACATCAGGGGGCGTGGCCTTTTGACAGAGACTTGCAGGCTGAAGCTGATCTTATGCTATGATGGCTGGTTGGGAGAGCAGAGTCTCTTTTGAAGCTACCAAACAGGATTTAACACAATGATATCCTCGTGCAGCAGTGCCCCATTCCTAATGCCACCCTCAGATCAACAGGCACCAAGAATGATGCAAAAAGGTGAGGTCCTCCTGAAGTTTACAACATTGAGCCTTTGAGGTAAGCATATACATTAATACAGTCAGGTAAAAAATAGGCCTTTAACCAGTTTCAGACCGGACCATTTTGCTGGCTTAAGACCAGACCACTTTTTGCGATTCGTCACTGCGTCGCTTTTACTGAGCGACGTGGCTCCCAAACAAAATTTACGTCCTTTTTTTCCCACAAATAGAGCTTTCTTTTGGTGGTATTTGATCACCACTGCGGTTTTTTTTTTTTTTGCGCTATAAACAAAAAAAAGAGCTACAATTTTGAAAAAAAAAAAAAAAAAAACGCATTATTTTTTACTTTTTGCTGTCGAGGGACAGTGGTCAAGAACCGAAAGAGCCTTGCCCATCAACATCCTAGAGATTCGGGCAGTGCGGCTCTGAAAGCCTGGACTTCCAGGTTAAGGGATTGTCCTGTCAGGATCCAATCCGACAATGCCACGGCTGTAGCCTATATCAATCACCAAGGGGGCACCAAGAGTCTCTAAGCGCAGAGAGAGGTGAACCATATTCTAACTTGGGCAGAAAGGAATATTTTGTGTCTATCGGCAGTCTTCATTCCGGGAATAGAGAATTGGCAGGCGGACTACTTAAGTCGCCAGCAGTTATTCCCCGTGGAATCGTCTCTTCACCCCAACATTTTTCGGGCAGTTTGCCAAAGATGGGGGACTCCGGACGTAGATCTTCTCACGTCCAGAGTCAACATGAAGTTAGTCAACTCAGTGTCCAGGACAAGGGATCCACTCGCATGAGGAACAGGTGCGTTGGTAACCCTGTGCAATCAGTTCTCACTGATCTATGCATTTCCCCCTATTCAGTTGCTGCCATGACTTCTTTGCAGGATTAGGCTGGAAAGAAATATCCCCTAAAAATATATAAAAACATATTTTTTCCTCAGTTTAGGCCGATATGTATTCTCCTACATATTTTTGGTTAAAAAAAAAAAAAGATTTTTATTTTGACTGCGACATTATGGCGGACACATCGGACATTTTTGACACATTTTTGGGACCATTGTCATTTACAGCAATCAGTGCTATACAAATGCACCGATTCCTGTGTAAATGACACTGGCAGTGAATGGGGTTAACCAGGAGGTGGCAGTGTAGGGGTTAATTGTGTCCTAGGGGCGTGTTGCTAACTGTGGGGAGCGTGGCTGTGTTTTACAGATCACTGATCTCTTCTCCAATCACAGGGAGCAGAGATCAGTGTCATTGTTGCTAGGCAGAACGGGGAGATGATTGTTTACTTCAGCATCTCCCCGTTCTTCCTCCCCGTGAGATGATCGCGGGTATCCCTGCAGCAATCGAGTCCGCGGGACCTGCGATCAGACTCACTGGAGGTCTCGACGCTGGCGGTGTGCACGCAATGGCACAGCGGCAAATTCAAAGGGACGTACCTGTACGCCTTTGTGCCTGTCCGTGCCATTCTGCCGACGTACATAGTCGTTGCGGTTAAGCTATAGTTCTGTAAAAATGTTTTTGTTTTTTTGTTCTTCTGGAAGGCCGATCTCCCAACCCAAATGTCAGACAGTACAAAACACAAAGAAAAGTCATTTGCATCCAACAGTTTTGAGGCCTAGAATTGTGTGGATGTCCCAATATTTATGGACCTGACTGTATATACAAGGGTTTACAACCACTTTAAACACTAGCCGACCTTCTTACACAGATATACTGCGGCAGGTCGGCTCTCCTGTGCGAATCACCGTACCTGTATGCCTGCTCGGGCAGGCGCACGCTGCGGGAGCGTGCTCGCGGGTCGGGTGGACTCTATCTGCCAGCAACCCGCCATCGTGATGGGTAGAGGCAGAAAGGGGAACTGCCTATGTAAACAAGGCGATTCCATTTTCTGCCAGATTATATGACAGATCTACTGTCCCCAGTAATGGGGAACAGTGATCTCTGTCATGTCCCAGGTAGCCCCATCCCCCCTACAGTTAGAACACACCCAGGGAACAGAGTTAACCCCTTGATCGCCCCTAGTGTTAACCCCTTCCCTGCCAGTGTAATTTTTACATCGATCAGTGAATTTTTATAGCACTGATCAATGTAATAATGTCAGTGTCATTAAAAGTGCCTAAAAGTGTCATTTGGGGTCAGATTTGTCCGCAGCAATGTCGCAGTCCCACTAAAAATCACAGATTGCCACCATTACTAGTAAAAACAATAAAAAAATATAAAAGTCCCTAAATCTATCCCATAGTTTGTAGACGCAATAACTTTTGTGCAAACCAATCAATATACGCCTATTGTGATTTTTTTTTTAACCACTTCACGACCGCTCACTGTATATATACGTCATTTTTTTGAAGAGGGATATCTCGGTAACGGCAGCAGCTGCTGCCACAACCGAGGTATCCCTCTTTACAGTGAGCGGTCCCCTTTCCGATAATGGTGGTCATCGCGGCGGATTCGCCGCGAGATCACCGTTATCGGCGGCGGGAGAGGTGCCCCCCCCCCTCCCGCCGCTCTCCCGTGCCTTCCGCCGCTTACCGGAACCGTCGGCAGCGGCGGAGGCGATCGGGTCCGTTCCCTGCCTGTGTATAGAGATGAGTGAGGCTAAGATGGCCGCCACTCATCTCTATACCATAGGAGGGCGGAAGCGACGTCAAAAACGTCACTTCCGCCCATACGTCTTAAAGGGAAATTTACAAATGTCATTTTTTTAAATGACATTTTTAAAATTTTTTTTTTTTTTTTCCCATTGAAGTCCAAATATGAGATCTGAGGACTTTTTGACCCCAGATCTCATATTTAAGAGGACCTGTCATGCTTTTTTCTATTACAAGGGATGTTTACATTCCTTGTAATAGGAATAAAAGTGATCAATTTATTTTTTTTTTTAAAAACTGTGTAAAAAATAATACAATTAAGTAAAATAAATAATAAAAAACCAAAAAAAATTTTTTAAAACACCCCGTCCCGACGAGCTCGCGCGCAGAAGCGAACGCATACGTGAGCAGCGCCCGCATATGAAAACGGTAGTCAAACCACACATGTGATGTATCGCCGCGATCGGTAGAGCGAGAGCAATAATTCTAGCCATAGACCTCCTCTGTAACTCAAAAAATGCAACCTGTAGAATTTTTTAAATGTCGCTTATGGAGATTTTTGAGGGTAAAAGTTTGACGCCATTCCACGAGCGGCCGCAATTTTGAAGCGTGACATGTTGGGTATCAATTTACTCGGCGTAACATTATCTTTCACAATCCAAAAAAAAATTGGGCTAATTTTACGGTTGTCTTATTTTTTTTATTCAAAAAAGTGACTTTTTTCCAAAAAAAGTGCGCTTGTAAGACCGCTGCGCAAATACGGTGTGAAAAAAAGTATTGCAACGACCGCCATTTTATTCTCTAGGATGTTAGAAAAAAAACAATATATAATGTTTGGGGGTTCTAAGTTTTTTTCTAGCAAAAAAAACAGTTTTAAACATGTAAACACCTAAAATCCAAAACGAGGCTGGTCTGGAAGTGGTTAACCGAAAATATGTAAATAAATATATATTGACCTAAACTGATGACTAAATTTGTTTTTCTATATTTTTTTGGGATATGTATTAAAATATATTTTTTTCAAAATATGTTGCTCTTTGTTTACAGCGCAAAAAATAGAAACCGCAGAGGTAATCAAATACTACCAAAAGAAGGCTCTATTTGTGGGGAAAAAAAGGACGTCAATTTTGTTTCGCTACAGCATCGCACGACCACGTAATTGTCAGTTAAAGAGATGCAGTGCTGTATCGCAAAAAAATGGCCTGGTCTTTAAGGGGGTAAATCCTTCCAGGGCTGAAGTGATTAAGAAAGTCCGGAACCAGTTCCTGCAAAAATTATGAAAAACCGTTGACAGTGAGACTTTGTTTATTGATAATAGAGAGGTTGATTGTTACGCTGCACATAGCAGAAGACCGTTAGTGTGTTGAAGACAAGACAGGCCCTGCAGTTCTCTGTAATAAAAGCAAGGGCTCTTTACAAAATTTAGAGAATGCTAATAAAGTTTTGTATTGTCATTAATAACAGATTATGTGTTACCAATAGGTAGTGCTAACATGTCAAGTGAGAAATCGTTTTCACAAAAAATAGCTCCTGTTCAGCAAAAAAGATACATTCAAAAACACTATTTCTACCTCTGCACAAGCTGTAAAGTTTGTCTGTAAGTGACTACAACACCTGGTGAGACATAAGATTCTATATGTACCTGGCTTACTTTATGTTAAGATATGCCTCCAGCAATTGTAAAAATGTATCTTACATACAGACATGCCTTGTTCAAGCATTGCATTTGAAAAATCTGCACTGTCCTGTTCTGGTATGCTGTCTAATATAACCGCTTTCGAACCAGGCGCCGCAGTTTTACTGCGACAGGTTGGCTCCCCTGCACAAAACCCTGTAACTATATGTTGGCTCGTGGGATCCAGACAGCAGGCGCACACGCCCGCTGCACAGCTGGGCTGCCGATGCTCGTGGCCGACGGTCGCGATGACCGCCGGCTACGAGCGATCGTGAGCTGGAAACACAGAACAAGGACGAGTGTGTGTGTAAACACATACTTCCCTGTTCTGTTCTGACACATATTTTGTGTTCCTATTAGCTAGGAACCACAATCTTTGCGATTTTTTTTTACCAAAAATATGTAGAAGAATACATATCGGCCTAAACTGAAGTAAAAAATAATTGTCATGTCATTACATACTATGGGTAAAGGCAGCTACAAACCAGCTGTTTCAAACTCTGCGCCAAGTGTAAAATTAATACTACTAAGAAATATAACTCTATTATAGTATAAAATATATAAACAAAAGAAATTAAGTGAAAAAAGCTGCTCCCTTGGAAATCGTATGACTTAAAGTTTGTGAAAGTGGGTGCAATAGGGGCGCTAATTAAATCTTAGTTAAATATATGACCATGCAAGTGTAGATCATGTGCATAAAATAAACAAATAATACAATATCTTTAGAATATATAGAACACTCTATTTAACACCAAGGTATTTAGTGATAGTATCCGTGTGTCAATATCTTATATGATCCGTAGCACTCCAATATAGTGAAAATCAGAGTTGCACTGCAGTGCGATTTTAGATGATCGCTCTATATGTTTAGACGTATGGACACACAGATTGCTCAGTAGTGACACATCTTGTAAAACAAATTCGCAACATATATAAAGTCCAATGGGGTAAATGAACCCCTCCAAACAAACAATTGTGACAAAAATCTTCCGGTGACAAAAATCTTCCGGTGACGTACGTTTCGTTGACAGGAGGCGGTACCTGGTCACGTTCTGTATCCAATCATCCCCAGTTTCCTGTTTGTCTGGTTGTCGGCGGTGTTGGCTGGAGCACACACTGGAGGCACAGGGACGGTCTGAAGTAATCCCCATCATTTATACTATCCAAAGCGAGCAGCCCCAGTGCCGGGTTGGGCACTGAGAAATGTAAGTAGCCATTTGGCTAGGTTTTTTTTAACAATATTTTTTAAATAAAAAGCAATATTACGCTATGTAGCTGTGTTTTTGCTCCTATCTATGTATCTGGCCTGAGCCTGAGAGGAAGAGCACCTGGTATCATCTTCTGGTATACCTATGTGAACAGGCACTACCTGTACAAGCGCAATTGATTACTTTTTAGCTAAAGTAATCAACTCAATCTGGTAAGCAGCCAGCTTATTACTCACTATTGGGTGACAGAGGATTTCTTATGGTGAACGGTTTTACGCCACTAACAAGAGGTAATTTGGAAAAAGTGAAAATTACTTGTCACCGGAAGATTTTTGTCAAGATTGTTTGTTTGGAGGGGTTCATTTACCCCATTGGACTTTATATATGTTGCAAATTTGTTTTACTAGAAGTGTCACTACTGAGCAATCTGTGTCCATACGTCTAAGCATATAGAGCGATCATCTAAAAATCGCACTGCAGTGCAACTCTGATTTTCACTATATTGGAGTGCTACGGATCATATGAGATATTGACACACGGATACTATCACTAAATACCTTGGTGTTAAATAGAGTGTTCTATATATTCTAAAGATATTGTATTTGTTTGTTTATTTTATGCACATGATCTACACTTGCATGGTCATATATTTAACTAAGATTTAATTAGCGCCCCTATTGCACCCACTTTCATTACATACTATACCAACAGAGTACTATACATATATATACACATACATACATCATTATATATATATATGATATATATGAACCAATGTTATTCAAAGCTAGATGGACTTTGACACTCCGAGACCGTGAAATAAATGAGATGAATGTGTAATGGTGTGTGCATGAATGATCCATGAGTGAACAAACTGTAATAATGTGTGAGACAATACATATGTCAGACCGTGCTAAAGTTAAGTGCTCAAATGTGAAGGGAGTGAATGGATGATTAGCATCCATCAAGGAGTGTGGACTCACCTTGAAGGAAGTGAAACTGCCGCATGTGAGTGAAACAGGCAATAGGAAGTGACAAACAGATCCCAGCAGTTATGTTTCAGTTGACATCATTAATAGATGCTGTGAGATCTTTGGTGACGCATTCCCCCATCCCGGCCATGTCTGCCCCCAGTTTGTGCTCTGTTGTGTTGGTGTTTCATCTGCCTCCTCAGCTCCAGAGCCCCCTCTGGGTATTCAGCATTTGGTAGTCTGATCCAGCCCTTGGTGAGTATAGGGCAATGCGTTTTGGACCCTCTTGACTAATTGTCACAATACCATCTCTGTGTTGATACTTATTTGGTTCATTATACCCCCAACAGATTCACTACACACGCATCTACCCCTGATGAAGCAAGCATGGTCTTGCGAAATGTGTTGGGATACTTTTCATGCCTGTGTACTTTTCAATTTACACCACGAAACGTGTAATTACATTTTTTACCGTATGTATCATTTCAGTGGCTTGGCTATGATTCGTGTTGTTTATGTTTGCATGACAATTTTAATACATTTTGAGACTGCATTTACTCTGTCAATTGTTGGATAAATGTCTGGTATGGTCTTGGTGGGGGAACCCTATTAATTTTTTTTTTTTATTTGCCGTGGAGTTTGCCCTAAAGGTTCATACCAGACACAAAGGGCCTGGTATTGCCAGGATCAAAGTCAGATCCTGTTCATTGAAGTCGGACTTCAAGTCGCAGGGCAAAGTCGGATCCAAAGTGGTATGACTGTCGTGACGTACCAGTGTGAACCCAGCCACACTAAGCAAAACTTTAGGTCAATCATTTGATCATCATCTAAGGAAACATTGTGAAACAACAAATAATCCAGTATGTTAAAGAAGCTCTTAAATTACACAGAATGCCGAGTCTAGTGAAAGCAGCGCACCCTACATGGAGAGCCCAATTCAACTGGAAGATCCACTCACAGGTGTTCAGGATCAGTGTGTCCATTCACACTAGAACAGGATATGCAAAAAAATAGGATTTTTTGTACTCACCGTAAAATCCTTTTCTCTGTAATTCACGGACTGACACAGCTTCTCTCTTTAGACCATTGGGTTGTTATGCCACCTTCAGGAGAAGACTAGGCATTACATGTTACATGTGATAATAAAACTAGAATTTTCTAGTACCGCCCAAGGGGCGGTCCCCTAGGTAACAACCCCTCAGCATGCTACTGCAGCCTCAGTACGTCAACAAGCAGTATAGCGTAAAGAAAAATATGAGGGGCGGGTGCTGTGTCAGTCGGTGAATTACAGAGAAAAGGATTTTACGGTGAGTACAAAAAAATCCTATTTTCTCTTATATTCACCGACTGACACAGCTTCTCTCTTTAGACCATTGGGACGTCCCCAAGCAGTGCCAAAACGAGGGGTGGGAAAACAGCATAAAACTTCATCCACCATGGCATGTGGGAACTAGTACAAACTTTACCCACAAAAAAACTACAGTGTGTGGAAAAAACCACCACAAAAAAACAGGGTGCTCCTCAACGGAGAAGCACTACCCTCAAACCACATCAAAAATTGCGGTAACGAATGCAACAGTGCATTAACTTAAAAGGTATTGCGTTTTTACCCAAAACAACAGGAAAAAAAATTGCATATGCAATTGCAACTATACAGCCGCCAGCAAAACTTTGCGGCCAAAACAGGCATCACCCAATGCACTAACATCTACCTTGTAGAACTTGTAAACGTGTGGACAGACGACCAGGTCGCCGATTTACACACTTGAGCGGCAGACGCTCGATGTCGGAGGCCCAAGACGTTCCGATTGCCCTCATGGAGTGGGCCGTGACAAGGCGTAGGATTGTACTCCAATTTGTCTGATCCACCTGAAAATGGTGGCCGCCATGCCTTACTTTGGACTAGCCACCAAAACAAACAGTGAGTCTGACTTCCGGAAAGGAACCGTGGCAGACAAATACACCTTCAGAGCCCGAACCACCTCCTTAGGATGTGTCGGCTGAGGACACAGAGATTGTGTTACCATGTCTTCATTGATGTGAAACGCCGAGACTACCTGTCGGCAGAAAAGACAGTTGCGGACGCACACCACCTTATCCTCGTGAATAACCAGATAGGGCGACTTGCAGGACAAGGCCACCAGTTCCGAAACCCTCCTGGCCGATGTGATGGCCACTAGAAAGACCACTTTCTGGGAAGGAGTCAATTGGGGGAACTCTCTGATATTTTCAAATGGCCGATAATACTAGGTTCAAACACCACGGGGGTAACGGTGGACGCACAGGAGGGACTACATGTCGCACCCCTTGAGCAAAAGTACTCAGAGTGAGACGCCAGAGGTCGCTGAAAAAGGACAGCCAAAGCTGATATTTGTCCTTTAATGGTGCTTAACGCCAACTTCTGGTCCACCCCTTGCTAAAGAAACAGCAGGATCCTGTATATAGAAAAAAGGAGCACGGATGCCATCCTTTCTCCTCACAATGGAGAGGTAGGCCTTCCAGGTACGAAGATATATCTTCCGAGAAGAAGATTTGTGCTCTCCACATAGTTGGGATCACCGAGTCCGACAGATGCCGGTTCCTCAACACCTGTCTCTCAATAGCCATGCCGGTAAAACCAGCGATGATAAAGCAGGATGGAGATCTGGGGTAACCAGTATTACTGGGATCCCCTTGGCTTCCACTCTGCGAAGCAGACGTGGTAACAGTTTCATTGGAGGAAAGGCATAGATCAGCTGGTACTGATCCCACGGAGCCACCAGCGCGTCTGACGCATCTGCCCACGGATCTCTTGTCCTGAACACGAATCTCGGCACCTTCCGATTGAGACGGGAGGCCAGAAGATCCACGTCTGGTGTACCCCACCACAGACACAGTAGCCTGAACACCCCCTGATGCAACGCCCATTCTCCTGGGTCCAGCATCGGACGACTTAGATAGCCCGCCTGTCAGTTCTCCACACCCGGGATGTAAATGGCCGACAGGGCCGGTACATGTCGCTCTGCACACAGAAGTATGGGAGCGACCTCCTGTGCAGCGGCCGAGCTTCTTGTTCCTCCTTGGTGATCGACGTATGCCACAGCAGTGGCGTTGTCTGACTGGAGCCTGATCGGACGCCCTTGCAGTCTCATTGACCATGTGGAGAGGCATAGCCTGATCGCTCTCAGTTCGAGCCATTTGATCGGCAACTAGGATTCCTCCGTTGACCAGAGGCCCTGAGTCGACTGAACTCCAATTACTCCACCACAGCTGAATAGGCTGGCGTCCATTGTGATCACCATCCATTTCAGAGGTAGGAAAAACTTCCCAGACTGAAGCACCGGGGGACCTCACCCGCACCCGATCAGGGAATCCCTGACTAACTGGCTCACCTGGATCTGTCGATCCAGGGACAATGGAGATTTGTCCCACTTTGCCAAGATCTCCTTCTGCAGGACTCTGGTGTGGAACTGGGCATATGGTACAGCCTCGAAGGAGGCCACCATGAGACCCAGGACTCGCATTCAGAAGCGCAGCGACGACCACTTGTGGTTCAGCAGCAGTTTTACCATGGCTCTGAGAGTCTGCAGCTTGACCGAAGGGAGAAACCCTCCCACTTCCCTGGAGTCCAGCAGCAAGCCTAGGTACTCCAAACGCTGAGTTGGTACTATCACCGACCTTTTTTAGGTTCAACAGTCACCAAAATTCTTGCGGGGTCTGCACGGTGATCGCCACATCCTCTTCTAACTCTGAGGCGGAAGAAGCTCTCAGGAGGAGATCGTCTAGGTAACCCACGATCGCGATCCCGCGTTGCCGTAGCAACGCCAACACAGGAGCCAATACCTGGTAAAGACTTGGGGGGCTGATACCAAACCAAAAGGGAGAGCCACAAACTGGTAGTGGGTTTCCCCGACTGCAACCGCAGAAACGTGCAGGTACGCATCCTGGGTGTCCAAGGATGCCAGGGAGTCCCCTTGATGGAGTGCAGGGACTACTGATCGAACTGATTCTATTCTGAACCTCTGCACTTTCACTAAGTGATTGAGGGCTTTTAGATCCAAGATTGGACGTACCCCTTCCTTCTTGGGAACTACAAACAGGTTTGAATAGAACCCCTGGAAACGTTCCGATTCCAGAACAGGTACAATCACCCCGCGATTCAGCAGGTCCTTTACTGCCCCCAGGAGGGCCTCCCGGTGAGCCGGGAGTACGGGTATGCTGGAGGGGAAGAATCTGTTTTGCGGCCAAGAGAGGAACTCTATCTTGTAGCCGTAGGCAATCAGATCGCAGACCCATTGGTCGGACGGTCGAGAGGACCACCGGGCTGCAACTCCCGAAGGCGACCCCCTACCCGAGACATGGGTGGGAGAAAACCTTCATGCGGTAGCACTTTTGTTCGCAGGCTTGTTAGGCTCTCGGTTCCAGGGACATTTCTGTCCTTCCGTGGTCGTCCTGTCGGGCTGGGGACGTTTGGCCGAAGCTCGAAAAAGCCGTTTGTAAAACGGAAAAAGAGGGCCCCTGCCTAAGGCATGGCTCCTTAGCCTTCCTGGCCTGTGGGAGTAGAGTACTCTTACCACTTGTGGCATTCTTAATAACGTCATCCAAAGAGGCTCCAAAGAGCCGGTCGCCAAGGAAGGGCTTTTTTGGATGCCTGTCAGCAGACCAGCATGTTAGCCAAATCGGGCACCTCAGCACCACTGCTGACACTAAAGCCCTGGATAACATGGGGAATGGGTATCCAGGGCCGCATCACAAATGTACTTAAGGCCTTGCACTAGTTGGTCTGCCAATTCCATGCAGACAGGAGAAGCTTGTTCTCCCAATTTGCAGTGCAACAGTTTTGCCCACTCAGTTAGTGTCAGCGACATGTCGGATGCCAGTACTGGTCGCACGGCTGACCCCACAACCTTAACAAGGAATGAGCCACTGCCTCGGCCTTCCTGTCCATGGGATCCTTAAATACAGGAGTCCCCTCTACCGGGATCGTGGTTACTTTGTTAAACCTGGATACTGGGGGGTCCACGACCGGAGGAGCCGACCACTTTTTGAGAAGGCTCTCCTCAAAAGGGTAACACACCGACATGTATTTGGGGACCGAAAAGGTCCGTTGCGGTCAACCCCATTCCTTGTAAATGAACTTGTCAAAATAAGTCAGATACGGGAACACCTTAGGTGAACGGGCTGGCTTATGGGACCCAAAAGGTACCGCTACCTCAGCAGAGGAATCTGCTGGCTCCTGAATCTTCAGGGTATCACGCACAGCTGTGATAAGATCTCCAACAAGCGCTTTGTCGCGCACGGACCCGGACGGGGACTCATCCTCACTGTCCGAACAGTCCTGGTCAGCGTCATCTGACATGACAGAGCAGGGGTCACCAGCCTCAGCGGGTCCCGAGTCTGCGTCAGAACTCTCCCCAAAGGAAGGGGGGGCATGGGCCGCTTTTTAACACCTTTGCGCCCACGCACCACCTCCCTCTTGGCAACGAACGAATTGAGGACTGCCGACAAGGTGTCCAAGGGTACTGCGCAGTTCGCAGGCGACCCGGTTGCAATTGCCTGGATTTCGGGGGAAGAAACACAAGTTTCTGAAGTCATGCTGACCCTACCCTGTCTGCCACCCAAAGGGGACTTAGGACAGTGACAGTCCCACCCTCCTTACTGCTGCTGGCTAAGGGGCCCTTTCCCGCAGGACTCACCACCCTGAGGGGTTCTGCGCTATCCAGCAGGTAGTGCCTGTAGTCTCTGTTGGCTTCCAGGTGCAGAGGAAACAGCTCTGTCTGTGGAAGCAGCCGCTATGGCACTGAAACCTCTCAGTAGTGTGCTCAGGCTCCAGTATAAGGACATAAAACACAGGGAAAATGGCCGCCAGAACACAGGAGCACATGCTGCTGCTAGAGAACACTGAAAAAACGTGTTCAGGCTCGGCTTGGTAAAGAATCAGTGGGTGGAGATGAGTGGACCCTCACAAAGACAAACTCCACCCTTTTTTGGCCCTGTAAAAAGGTTAGAATAGAAATCTCTGAACCTACTTGAGGAGGAAACTGGAGTGATCACTCCTCGTGGGAGCAATCCCTCAAACTTCCAGGCAGAGATTAAGGAGCAGAGACAAACCAAGACTAAGACTGGAAGGAAAAAACTTATTTTGTAGCCTAAATAATCAGTTCACACACACACAGTTGTCAGAGATGTAAGAAATTAAAAGGTCCACAAACCAGTGAAGCTGTCCCATACCTGGTTCCGCTGCAAGTTTATGTGCATATAAAGTACGTCATTTGTTTTACAAAAAAACTATTTGCTCTGATCTTTGGGATATAGCACATGTCATAGTTTCATTGTATCCACGGTACCATCCTGTGGCTACAATTTATGCCTTTATAAACCATATATGCAGCTGGGGAGCTACCAAATTAGGTCACCTAAGCTGGATTACTACCTGTGTTATGTGCCTGCCTTCAAGTGACAGGGTAAACAAAGGCTTAATTGAAAGTTTGATTCTTAAACAATCTTTAAGATAAAGTTAACAACTGGCAAGATATAAGTATTTGGTGTTGTATAACTGCAACAGCATGAATATTTTCAAGGAATAAAAATTTCTACTTTCTTGCAAATATGCTATTTATTTGCACCATTGTGTGATAAATACAAAACAAATTATAATGGTTTGGGGTCGTGTTGGCATTAGGAATAAAGGCAATATTTTCAGATGAACACTTCTGTTGTGTGTGTGTGTGTGTGTGTGTGTGTGTGTGTGTGTGTGTGTGTGTGTGTGTGTGTGTGTGTGTGTGTGTGTGTGTGTGTGTGTGTGTGTGTGTGGGGGGGGGGGGGGGGGGGGGGGTTAGCAGAAGTATTGGCAATCATGTGAGCACTGCCACCCCCTGGAATGAGGGATGTTTGTCCCATCTGTAATTTTGTAGCTTGCTGGATGATGTGCTTAATTTTGGACAGGGGGTGGCTTATTTTGTGCTAGCTGCATTTGGGTTGGTCTGGGCATGCTCAGGAACTTTGGGGGTTTTTTTGTGCTTTTTGTGTGTGAACAGCATTTGTTTTTTGGGTTAGTAATTTAAGGCCATCCGTAGCCTCCCTGGCGGTATTCCCCGAGTCTGGCTCGGGGCAGGAACTTCCGTACCAAAAGCGGTAACCCCGAGCCAGACTCGGTCTTGCGTTGCAGGATACAGGGGGGGGGGGGTTACTTACCTTATCCCCTGGATCCTGCGATGTCTCCCCGCTGTGTGAGCGAGCTCCTCCGCTCGATTCACACAGTGCCCGAGTGCCGCTGATCTCAGTTCCCTGCGACGTTACGACGCACGGGAGCGGAGATCGGCGCCAAATTCACAAAAAGTTTAAAAACACAATACACATACAGTACTGTAATCTTACAGATTATAGTACTGTATATAAAAAATACACATCCCCTTTGTCCCTAGTGGTCTGTCCAGTGCCCTGCATGTCATTTTATATAATAAAAAGATTTTTTTTCTGCCTGGAAACTGGAGATTGTCCATAGCAACCAAAAAGTGTCCCTTTATGTCAAAAGTGGTTTTAGACCAGCTAGAAAACACAGATAAAAAATTAGAATCACAATTTATCATCAAACACTAAATTTAATGACAGCGACTATTCTGCAACTGAGCAAATTTCAGTGTTTTTGATTTGATTACATTATTGAATCATTTTTATATATATTTTTATTACATTATAATTTTGTATTTCAAACTTGATCATACCCGGGATGTCTACTAGACTCGGACAGATTTAAGAGATTTATTTATAAGAATTGCATGCCTACAATATAAAAACGCCAAATATCCATGAAAATAATTGTACCGCTTTCAGCACAAAATTCCAGACAGAATCATACCGCCAGGGAGGTTAACAGGCATACCCACTTTGAAGTTCTGTCTCTACATTGGGTGAACTTGCATTTTGTGTGTTTCATTGACTGTGCATGTGTTTTCAATTGCCTCATTAGCACACAAACCTATGTTATATAAAGCTTGCAGATAGCATTCTTTACCTTGCCCTGAAAAGAGGCAAGATTGCTTAATGGTGTGTGTGTGTGTGTGTGTGTGTGTGTGTGTGTGTGTGTGTGTGTGTGTGTGTGTGTGTGTGTGTGTGTGTGTGTGTGTGTGTGTGTGTGTGTGTGTGTGTGTGTGTGTGTGTGGTGGGGGGGGTCCTTATAGAGTTTGTAACACATGTATTTTCTCTTTGTGTTTTGTTTGTTACGTCTTTGCAAAACAGATGCGTTTTAGGGCAAGAATTTTTTACTTTTCTTCTTTGTTACTTTTGGGGGGGGGGGGGGGGGGGGGGGGGGGGGGGTATTTTTCACTGAAACATTTTTGATGTTGTCAATCTGGGTTGTTTGTCACTTTGATTTAATTGTCTGTGCTGCATTATTTTGCAAAATCTTCCTCAAGCCGACTAATAAATGTTTAAAAAATTAGGATGAACGAAAAAACTCTGGACAGCCGCACTCAAAGAATTTTATTTTTTTTGCCTTTTATTGAAAAATCAGGATCACACACTGTACAAGCCACAGCAAAGCGATACAGGAAAAACGACACGTTTCACACTATAATAAGTGCTTACTCATAGCCAACGATCACTAGAATGAATATCAAATATATACCGTATTTATCAGCGTATAACACGCGCCCCAAGTTTAGGAAGAAATTTTAAAGGAAAAAACTTTTTAAAAAGGAAAAAAAATAAAAACAACTTACATTTAAATGCCCATCAATGCAGCCTTGCACATCTGCATGATTTTCAGTGTCATTTGCAGCCTTCTCAGTGTCATTTGCAGCCTTGCATCCTTGTCAGTGTCATTTGCAGCCTTCTTAGTGTCATTTGCAGCGTCCATCTGCAGCCTCCTCAGTGTCATTTGCAGCCTTGCCCAGGCTGCAGTTAAACTGCAGTGACATATCAGTGTCACTGCAGTTTGAAAATTGTCGCCATTGGCCGTTCTTGCAGCTTTCGGCCGCCTTCGGGCTTTCTCAGCAGCTTTCGGCCGCCGAGAACGGCCGAAGACAGCCGAGAACGGCCAAAAATTGCCGAGAAGGGCCGAAGGCGGGCAAAAGCTGCCGAGAAAGGTCGAAGGTGGCTAAAAGCCGCCCGGAGCCTCACAACGGCGGATTTTAAGGGGAAAAAAGTGCATGATCTACGCCGATAAATATGCATTAATATTTAGTCACCTAGACAGCTGGTGCACTAGCCCAATCAAGTGGGGCTAATCACATGAAGATATCAACACATGTTACATTTGCTGTACGCATTAGCCAGCTCCTGGGGCTCTTTATTTCTAGAGGAGAAGTCTTCATTCCGGTGAACCTGCCTGGAGCGGTGGTAACCCCCTTCTCTAATAAATGTTTAAATCCATAAGAGACTGTCCATTTGTGGGTGCAGTCCTTTTAACTTCTGTTAAAAAAAATTGTTTATTCAGCATAGAAAGATTAAAAGCACTTACATGAGTAAGAAGTAAACGAGCACAATATAAAAACACTGCCGGCCGGTCAGTGTAAACCCGTCCCCTGTTCAAAGTCTGCGTGGTCTGCGTGGTGGCGTTGCTGCGTGCCTTCCCATACGACGTTTCGTCATAAATGACGTTTTCAATGGGGAACCCACTGACCGGCCAGCAGTGTTTTTTATATTGTGCTTGTTTACTTCTTACTCATGTAAGTGCTTTTAATCTTTCTATGCTGAATAAACAAATTTATATCAGTATTATGCTATGGGCGGCCCCCTTCTTTTATATATCTGAGTAAATTAGCTGGATGTTTCTGGGTGGAGTGGACGGTGCAGAGATCTTCTTTCCTTTTGAGTGATGGTTCCCGGGTGGATCAGTCCTACCAGCCATCGCCTACCTTGAAAGCTGCAGGCTTCACTTACAGTGCCTTATTTATACAGCCATCTGGTAAGCGTTCAATCTAACAGGTGGTTGGGATCGAACAAACTTTTGCATGTCACAGTGTGATAATACAGGCCAGTCACAGTGGTGTCTTTTTCTGAATATTGCAAGTCTGTCGGCTACAGGAAACCAGATTTTATGCTTTAAAGAAGATCCCTAACTTGGACTATTGCAGTCACCACTGGACTTTATTATCCAATTAATCTTGTGTGCTCCTCCATGGCCACGTTTAATGTGTAAAATATTATTTTCTGTTTAGCAATTTAATTAATTTTTTGTATACTTGTTGGCGCAGCTTTATCCAATTCCCACTTCAGTCCATTTAACATAATTTCCTATGGGTCACCTTCACATCTGTGCTTTTCAACCGGTACGCTCTGTAGAAAGGGTTAGGGACTTTTTTGCACGCAGCAAGTTGCATTTTTGGTTCCATAGACTTAAAAAAAAATTCAGCAGAAACGCATCAAAAAGGCAGTGCTTGTGATTTTGATGCGTGTCTGCTGTGTTTTTGCTGGTTTCTCCCACATGACAACAGACACATCCTAAAAAACACAAAACGCATCAAAAAAACGCATGAAAAACGTAGAGAAAAATGAAACACACTGGGAAAACACATCAATTGCAACCTGCCTAATAGAAAGAGACAGGATATTAACCTACACACAATTCAGAATGGCTTACTTTTTAACCACTTGATGCACAATCAACATCATTCAGTTCAAGTGGTTATAGCTGAGGCCATGGCTGCAGTTGTCAGCCATAACCCCAGAATTAAAATTTTGACCCAGCGATTCTCTAGCCTGTAAAAAGTGATCTGAGTGCCTAAATAGCCACTGGATCACTTTGTAGGAGGGGTCTTCCTCCCCTCCCACTCCTTTCCAGTGCGGTTTGCTGGTTTCCCAGGCTTACTCGTCTCACCAGGGAGCCCAGAATCCAATTCGGCTGCTGATGCAACTGGCCATAGAATTGACCGGGGAGCGCTTTTTTCATACATAATGGCTCACATGTATTTTGCGATTTGTCACATGACATTCATTCATACTTTTACTCACGTTTAGTCAATTATTTTGGTGCTCTCTTGAGGGGAGGGGTTCCCATGCAGGAGCAATGGAGTGGAGATGGATGGGATGGGATGGAGATGGATCCAGTAATCTCAATAAGTCTTCTTCCTGTAATACTGTAGTCAATTCACTCTGCAGACTGCGCAAGGTGGAGAAGATGGAGGAAGTGGGTGGAGCCAAGACTAACTCAGGGGCGGCAGAGGCTTGTAGCGGGGACAAGATGGAGAGGGAGGAGGGTGCCGGTGGGTGGGGCCAACACAGTCAGGGGCAGAGAAAGAAGAATGCTGGCGCTCTGCAGTCACAGACTGTGGACGCTGGACATGATGTTAGCGGTGGTTGGAAGAGTGGAACTGATATTAACAACACACACTCACTCACAGACTGTACTACAGTTTAAATAGACTGTGACAGTGCTATTGCAACTGTTCCCCTCCCCTGTTCTCCAGCAGATCCTGTTACAGTGAGTCACGTCGGCTCTGAGAGTGAGACTCAAGTCCGATGTGACTCACTGATGTCACTCGTTGATAAGACGCCAGGCAGCCCAGGCGTTAGCAATGAGTGCAGGGAAGAGGCTCCACCCACCTGTTCCTCCTTGTATTTTTAGTCGAGTCTCTCTCTCTGCGCCGCTGATCGACTGATGGATGTGAGAGAGACTCGGCAGAGGCAGCGGCAGCCGCAGAGCTTGTGAGAATCTGAGAGATGTCAGTCAGTGCTACTATTTCGATGGGGAATTGCCCTGTTGCCCCCCCCCCCTGGATCCGCCCCTGGGCTGAGATAGGCTTGTAAAAGGGTATATAAATGCAAGCTCTACAATTGTTTGTCAGACAAGTCAGATAGGAGCTCATAAGGCTGAACTCTGTGTATGCAGCCCTATTGCAAGGGTCATAGAGGTCAGAACCAATGGGCAAATCTCTGTCTGTAGCTTGTCTCCTCGTACGAGTCAAATAAAGAAAACTTCTTAACTTGTTCCAGAGTGTGGTCTCAGGTGAATTTCGCTCACAGGCTCAAAGGAGAATGCTGCAAAGAGATGGTGCCGCTCTCTCAGTGGAAAGGCTGGAGCATAACTTTGGAAACCCAGCAAGGACTCTGTGGCTCGATTTTAAGATATCCTTGCAATGCAGATACCTGCTTGAGAAAGAATGTTTTTTCTTCAACAAAAGCAAATCTACAGTTTAAACCTGGCTCACAATCATGTCATTCACACTGCTTGAATCCAAAACCTAGCCTTCTTCTTGAATGCTTTAAAAGTAGGCGTTAGAAGACTTCCACAGCCTTTTTATGCGAGTACGGTAAAGCCATTAGCAGTAATTGTGCTTTCATGGTTCTGATTGTGCGAATGTATTAAATGGTCATGGGTAAAATTTGCCTTTATTATAATCTTACCTGAGAATCCAAATCCTCTCCTTTAAGGCATAAATTTGCATCGATCATGTTGAGCCCAACAAGAAGACCAACAATCACAGCTCCTTCTTCCCCCAACATTAATGCTTCGGGTTCATAAAAGTCACTGGATCAAAAAATAAAAGTAATACATGGATGGATTTTGTAAAAAGGTTTAGTACTTTTGTAAATTACAATATAAAGTGTCCGCATTTTCAAAGTTTAAAGGGTTAGTTCACCTTTACATACAGGTCCCTATGCATTACAGTGTCTTTAATATATTAAAATGCTGTTCTCCAGAAGCGCGCAATACCCATGCTGACATTGTATGCACCCAAGATACCCACTTCGACCTTAAGGCCACTCCTAAGTGCATACATAGAAATTTCCCACACATCTTTCTGGCCCAACAATAACTAAAAAGTAGGGGACTACTTGGCGCCATTAAAGCAGAGTACCACTCAAAGGTGGAACTTCCGCTTAGCCGTATCCTCCCCCCCTATGGAGCCACATTTGGCCCCTTTCAGGGGGGAGGGGGGGGAACAGGTACCTGTTTCACAGGTACCGTTCCCCACTTCCGGGAGACAGGGCCGCCCCGCAAGTTCGGCCCCCTCCTCTGTCGCTGTACCATTTAGAAAGCGCAGCAGTAGGAAACTGGCAGGAATGGCAGCGGCTCCACCAGACAGGCAATCTGAAGATCGTCTGGGGTGCAGACATCGTGGGCTCCCTGGACCAGCTAAGTGTCCATATATTAAAAGTCATTTTGTATTTGTAGCTGCTGACTTCTAATTTTATTCGGGGGGGGGGGGGGAGCTGGACCTCCTCTTTAACCACCTCAATGCAGGGCACTTACACCCCCTTTCTGCTCAGGCCATTTTTCAGCTTTCAGTGCTGTCACAATTTGAATGACAATTGCGCGGTCATGCTACACTGTAACCATGTGAAATTGTTATCATTTTATTCACACAAATAGAGCTTTCTTTTGGTGGTATTTAATCACCCCTGGGTTTTAAATTTTTTCCTAAACCCCCCCAAAAAAAAGACCAGAAATTTTGAAAAAAAAAAATACTTTCTTAGTTTCTGTCAGTAAATTTTGTAAAGAAGTACATTTTCTCCTTCACCGATGGGTGCTAATGAGGTGGCACTAAGAGGCTGCACTGTCGGGCACTGATGAGGTGGCACTTATGGGCACCAATTAGGTGGCATTGATGAGGAGGCACATATATGCCACACTTATGGGCACTGGTATGTGGCACTGATGAGCACTGGTGGGCACAGATAGGCGGCACTGGTGGGTATTGATGGGCAGCAGTGATGAGCATTGATGAGCAGCACTGACTGGCATTACTAATGGCCACTGATTGCTGGCACTTGTGGGCACTGGTTGGCACTGATTGCTGGCAGTGGTGGGCAAGCGATGCCCACCACTGCACGAGAGCAGTCATTCTGGGAAGCCGTCATACGACGTCCACCCAGAACGAGAGCCGCAACGCCCAGCCCTCATTTGACGGTGGGTGGGCAGCAAGTGGTTAAGAACTCCTTAGCATTTATACTCCAGGATTTTATCACTGACACCGAAGGCCGGTACTTAAAGTGGTTCTAAAGGCAGAAGTTTTTTTTTTTTTATCCTAAAGCATTCTATGCATTAGGATAAAAAACCTTCTGTGAGCAGCAGCTCCCCCAGCCCCCCTAATACTTACCTGAGCCCATCTCTACCCAGTGATGTTGCAGGAAAAACTCGGCTGACTGGGACTCTCCCTCCTGATTGGCTGAGACCGCAGCGGGGCGCCATTGACTCCCACTGTTATTAAAGTCAGTGAACCAATGAGAGAGAGAGGGTGCAGGGCCTAGCCGCGGCTCTGTGGCTAAATGGACACACAGAGCTGTGGCTCAGCTCAGGTGCCCCTACATAGCAAGCTTCTTGCTGTGGGGACACGCGACAGGAGGAAGGGGCCAGGAGCACAGAAGAGGGACCCGAGAAGGAGAATCTGCAAAACCATTATACAGAGTAGGCAATTATAACATAACATGTTTATTATGTATATACACAAAAAATAAAATTGAGACTTTAGTATCACTTTAATTCTTCTTTGTGACATCAACAATCGTCCTTTTGCGTTTGTAGGAGTGTATGCCCCAAGACACCCCAATAACGGTTTACGAGTAGGTTATTTAATACTATTGCTATAATTTACCCAGCAAGGGTATTTCACTATTCTACACCCTATTTCAAGATAAACTATCTCTTACCAAATCGACTGCCATGATGAAATGGGAATCTGATCTGAATGATCACTACATGTAAAAATAGTGGCTTAAAGCCTTTAAATCTATATACACTGCACATACACCTATTTGAGGTGTCTCAGTGTACTATTGTACTAATACAACTTTATTGAACCCTATTGGCTGTCTAACATTGTTTATTATCTGTTGTTTCTTTCCTTTTCTATTCTGCGCAGTGCCTTTAGCGATTGCCCCCTGGTGTGTGTTTGTACTATGAAAAACCCTATAAAAACGTATTGCAATAAAAAAAAAAAAAAATAGCAAAATAGTGCCATGCATTAAAAAGGGCATACAGTATCTCACAAAAGTGAGTACACCCCTCACATTTTTGTAAATATTTTATGATATATTTTCATATGACAACACTGAATAAATGACACTTTGCTACAATGTAAAGAAGTGAGTGTACAGCTTGTAGAACAGTGTAAATTTGCTGTCCCCTCAAAATAACTCAACACACAGCAACTAATGTCTAAACCGCTGGCAACAAAAGTCAAAATGTCCAAATTGGGCACAATTAGTCATTTTCCCTCCCCAGTGTCATGTGACTTAGTGTTACAAGGTCTCAGGTGTGAATGGGGAGCAGGTGTGTTAAATTTGGGGTTATCGCTCTCACTCTCTCATACTGGTCACTTGAAGTTCAACATGGCCCCTCATGGCAAAGAACTCTCTGAGGATCTGAAAAAAAATAATTGTTGCTTTACATAAAGGTGGCCTAGGCTATAAGAAGAAGATTGACAAGACCCTGAATCTGAGCTGCAGCACGGTGGCCAAGACCATAAAGCGGTTTAACAGGTAAAGGTTCCACTCAGGACAGGCCTCGCCATGGTCGATCAAAGAAGTTGAGTGCACGTGCTCATCTTTATATCTAGGGGTTGTCTTTGGGAAATAGAGGTATGAGTGCTGCCAGCCTTGCTGCAGAGGTTGAAGGGGTGGGGGGTCAGCCTGTCAGTGCTCAGACCATACGCCACACACTGTATCAAATCGGTCTGCCTGCCTGTTGTCCCAGAAGGAAGCCTCTTTTAAAGATGATGCATAAGAAAGCCCACAGTTTGCTGAAGACAAGCAGACAGACTAAGGACATGGATTATTGGAACCATGTCCTGTGGTCTGATGAGATCAAGATAAAATTATTTGATTAAGATGGTGTCAAACGTGTGTGGCAGCAACCAGGTGAGGAGTACAAAAACAAGTGTGTCTTGCCTACAGTCAAGAATGGTGGTGGGACTGTAATGGTCTGGGGCTGCATGAGTGCTGCCAGAACTGAGGAGCTACAGTTCATTGAGGGAATCAAGAATGCCAACATATACTGTGACATACTGAGGCAGAGAATGATCCTCCTCCCTTAGGATACTGGGGTGCAGAGCAGTATTCCAACATGATAACGACCCAAAACACACCTCAAAGACGACTACTGCCTTGCTAAAGAAGCTGAGGGTAAAGGTGATGGATTAGCCAAATATGTCCCAAGATCTCTAAAATCCACCAGCTTCATGATGTCGTCATGGAGGAGTGAAAGAGGATTCCAGTGGCAACCTGTGAAGCTCTGGCGAGCTTCATGCCCAAGAGGGTTAAGGCAGTGCTGGAAAATAATGGTGGCCACAAAAAATATTGACACTTTGGGCCGAATTTGGACATTTAGGGCTGTACTCACTTTTTGTTGCCATCGGTTTAGACATTAATGGCTGTGCGTTATTTTCAGGGGACAGCAAATTTACACAGTTATACAAGCTGTACGCTCACTACTTTACATTGTAGCAAAGTGTGATTTCTTCAGTGTTGTCACATGAAAAGATATAATAAAATATTTACAAAAATGTGAGGGGTGTACTCACTTTTGTGAGATACTGTACATTCCAGAGAGAAATCAATAATTATATCCCTTTACAACTGGTTCTGCCTCATCTTGAATATGCTGTTCAGTTTTGGTCACTAATCCTCAGGAAAGACATTGTTGAATTCGAAAAAGTTCAGTGAAGGGCAGCAAATGTAATACGGGAATGGGGGACCTCTTGTTGCTTGATAATTTTTAAAGGAAAAGCTATGGGAAGACAGCCACAGTGGAGGTAGAGGCACCCTGAACCAGATTGTGGACGCGAAAATTAAGCAATAAAAAGGGGAGGTGCCCCTGGAGGTGGGGGTCTCACTGCTAAATGGTGGGCTTATTCCCCCACAAAGGTGTGAGAGAGAATTTCTCTCTGCCATACAGTGGGTATAGAAAATAATCACCCCCCTTTAAAATAATTACATTTTGTATAACATCCAAGTGAAAGATATAACCAACATGTCAGAAAAAAATAAATTCAAAAACAGAATCACCAAGTTAAATTTGACTTTTAAACTTACAAATTGACTTGTAAACTCAATCAGGTGTACCTAATCACCTTCTCAATGGCATACAGCCAATCACAGCCAGTGAGCCAATCAGGAGAGCGAGGGGCGGGGCCAAGCCACGGCTGTGTATGTGAATGGACACGCTGAGCCATGGCTTGCTCTGGGGGCAATTGGCAGGAGGGAGGGGCCAGGAGACCTGGCAGGGGGACCCGAGAAGGGGAGGATCTAGGCTGCTCTGTGCAAAACCATTACACAGAGCAGGTTAGTATAACATGTTTGTTTAAAAACAAGACAGAATTGCAGTGTTTGTCCTCATGACACATCACAGGAACCATCCTCATGGCTAACAGAGGACAGAATTTGAAATAGACTTGGGAAACTTAACATTAATAAATCACTGGGACCAGATGGCTTGCACTCGAGGGTACTTAGAAAACTCAGTAAAAATTAGGAACAATGGTCTGGCAATTACTTGACTGACAGTCTACTGACTGGAATGGTACCAGCTGATTGGAGAAAAGCCAAATGTAGGAACAATATTTAAAAAAGGGCCAAAATACATCCCTGGGAATTACAGACCAGTTAGCCTAACATCAATAGTATGCAAGCTCTTGGAGGGGATGATAAGGAACTATATACAAGATTTTGGTAATGAAAAACTGTATCATTAGCAGTAATCAGCATGGATTCATAAAGAATCGTTCTTGCCAAACCAATCTATTAACCTTCTATGAGGAGGTGAGCTGCCATCTAGATAAAGGAAGACCCGTAGATCTGGTGTATCTGGATTTTACAAAAGCATTTGCTACAGTTCCCCATACTGTACAAAGTAAGGTTCGTTGGCATGGACCATAGGGTGAGTACTTGGATTGAAAACTGGCTACAAGGGCGAGTTCAGAGGGTGATAAATGGTGATTACTCGGAATGGTCAGGGGTGGGAAGTGGGGTCCCCCAGGTTTCTGTGCTAGGACCAATCCTGTTTAATTTATTCATAAACGACTTGGAGGATGGGGTAAACAGTTCAATCTCTGTATTTGCGGACAACACTAAGCTAAGCAGGGCAGTAACTTTTCCGCAGGATGTGGAGACCTTGCAAGAAGATCTGATCAAATTAATAGGGTGGGCAACTACATGGCAAATGAGGTTTAATGTAGAAAAATGTAAAAAAAATGCATTTGGGTGTCAAAAATATGAATGCGATCTACTCACTAGAGGAATCTAGGATGGAAAAGGACCTGGGGGTCCTAGGAGATGATAGCAGCAGCTTGGCATTGCATGCCACTGCTGAGCCTAACAAAACAAACAGAATATTGGCATTCATTAAAAAGGGCATTAACTCCAGGGATAAAAGCGATAATTCTCCCACTCTACAAGACTTTGGTCCGGCCTTACCTGGGAGTATGCTGTCCAGTTCTGGGCACCAGTGCTCAGGAAGGATGTACTGGAAATGGAGCGAGTACAAAGGGCAACAAAGCTAATAAAATGGACTGAAGGATATTAGTTATAAAGAAAGGTTGTGAGCACTGAACTTATTCTCTCTGGAGAAGAGACGCTTGAGAGGGGATATGATTTCAATTTACAAATACCATACTGGTGACCCCTCCCCCCCTTTCCAAGGTTTCCACATCCTGCAGAGAAGTTATTGCCCTGCTTAGCTTAGTATCGTCCACAAATACAGAGATTGAACTGTTTACCCCATCCTCCAGGTCGTTTATGAACAAATTAAATAGGATTGGTCCCAGTACAGAACCCTGGGGAACCCCACTACCCACCCCTGACCATTTATCACCACCCTCTGAACTTGCCCTTGTAGCCAGTTTTCAATCCATGTACTCACCTTATGGTCCATGCCAACGGACCTTATTTTGTATAGTAAACATTTATGGGGAACTGTGTCAAATGCTTTTGCAAAATCCAGGAATATAACACAACATAAATGTTAACAGCATTAACCATTTGGAAAAAATAAACAGGTAGTTTTTTTTTGAACAATACCTCAGTAAATCCTTGTGGTCTATCAGTATTTGCAAGTAATCTGATAACTTTTTTTGCATTAGCGAAAGATGTAGCCAAGCTCTTCCCCGTCCAACAGCTGTCCTAAAACAAGAATAAAGAAGTATTTTAAAGCACAAAAACATCTAAAATTTGAGGAACATAATAATAAAGGCCCAAAAACTTTTACCTAAAATGTGTAACCAACCTTGAAATTTAAAAGCTGCTAGCAGATAGTTATCATGGAAGAAACTGTGCCTGTCTCTTCCACCATTAAATCTTTTCCCCTGTCTGCTAGTGGATTTCTACAAGTTTTACAGTAAGAGCCATGAATGAGCAGTTCAGTGTACAATCCTGGCATTTTACAAACACTGGGAATAAGTGCTGGAATAAATTAACTTTTGTGTACATAGGAGTTACATAATCTTGGCCTGGCCAATCAAAGTGGCTGAAGACTCAAGATGCCAAAAGATGACCAAGAAGAAAGCACCACCACTGCTAGAGCGACAAGGGAGATTGCAGATGCTGCAGCTCTTGATAAGGGCACGAGTGACATAACATGCAAATATGTTGTGCATATTTGCACAGTATGACAAAAGTTCATAGGGGACCTGAAAAGCTTAAAGTATAACTAAAAAGGAAAAACTTTTTTATTTTTTATTTTGGACAGTGCAAAGAGATTAGAACGCCTGTCAGTTTATATTCCGGTCTGCGCCCCTGTTAAGGAGATTGACCCTCTCTATTTGTCCTGTTTACCATTATCACTGAAAGTGAAAGTAAAACAAAAAATTCCAAGATTTGGGTTGTCCCCAGAAAAATAATAAAGGGGAAATCTTCCAATGGGAATACTTGTACTGGTTACATAGTTAGATTGAAAAAAGACACAAGTCCATCCAGTTCAACGTGACGTGGGGGTCCCCAAGGAATTCCCTTAATTAGCAGGGATTTCCTCTCACTTCCTGTTTGGCTAGGAGACAGGAAGTGAAGAGAAATCTCTGCAATGGGACACAGATGGCGAAAAAAAAAAAAATCTGATAGGTATTATAAAACACTCCCTTGCACTAGTATCAAGAATGAAAAAAAAAAAAAAGTTTGTGTTACTTCATGAACCGCCTGCATTATACGCTTAGTTAAGTCAATTATAACACCTAGTAAGGCCATTGTAATACTGTGAATTAAAGTATATATAAAGTCAAAAGTTTTTTTTCAATAGGAGTGTGAAAGGATTAGAACCCCTGTTGGGTTTATAGTTATACTGAGGCCCTGTTAGAGAGATTTACTATCATATTCTGTCCTGTTGACAGTGGTTTCACCAGACAGAAAGTAAGTGCATCAGGGACACAGAGAGAAGTAAACATCTAACAGCCTTTCCCTATTATACTAAAGAAAATCAGTTTTATATCTCCGTGCTGCTGTTGGAGAGTTCCCTTCACTTCCTGTCTGTTAAGACCTTGTCAGAACGATACAAAACAAGGTTAAAGCTATCTAATGGAGCTCTAGATAGAAGTGGAAGCCTAAAAGAGCCTTTGTCACTCAGTCAAAAACAAAGATTAAAAAAAAAGTTTTGGCTTGAATAACACTTAAATATTAACTTCAAGGAAAAAAATACCATGGGAATAAACAGGATTGAGATTATTAAATATAAATGAGTGTTTCCATGAGCAAAACCCAAGATGAACTAAACTTTTGCTACAAAAACTCCCAACCCCACTTCCCAGCGCAGTTGACCATGCTCTCCAAACTTTTCTGTACAAGGGCCACATTGTATATTTTACAAATATTTTCGGGCCAAAGTAAATAAAACATGTTTTATAAATGAACGAGTCCCCCCCCCCCCCATACAGGAGTGTCCCTTTCCAAGCCCCCCTTACATCAACGTCCCCATCTAGGTCCCCCTCCCACCCTTACCACTGGATTGGAGCTAGAATGGGGCGGGTCTGGTTGAAGGAACTTCCATCAGCCTGTGAATGCTGGGGCAATCTAATCATTGCTTGCTAGGACACTGGCAGTCCTACCAACCAACAGTGGGGATGACGACAGCACAGCATGGGGGGGGGGGGGTGGGGGTAAGAAGTGGAGACCATAGATAGCCTCTGCTAACCCAAATCCTCAATCAATGCACATTTAGGATATACCAATGGATAACGATTGAGGAATACAAATATTGTGTCCTGTACTGAGTGAGATAATTTTTTAGCTTAAAAGCGGAGTTCCAGGCTTTTTATGTTTATTAAAAGTCAGCAGCTACAAAAAGTATAGCTGCTGACTTTTAGTAAACAGACACTTACCTGTTCCACGGTCCAGCGATGCGGCCAAACGGAGCTTCGCTCCTCTCCCCCTCCTCCCCGCCGGCGCTTCCATTGCCACTCTGGGCACCCGGCCGTGACAGCTTTTGGCTTCAAGGTGGGGCATGCACAAGTCCTGCGGCGCTCCCGGAATGGACAGGCGATCTCCTGGGACCTGTCACGCTTCCCAGGAGATCGCCTAGAGCAGGGGTGTCAAACTCAATTTCATTGTGGGCCGCATCAGCATTATGATTGTCCTCAAAAGGGCAGGTTGTATCTGTAAGATTAGATCTCCAGCACATCCCTTCCCCTTACATTAGATGTCAAGAGCCACCCCACCATCAGAAGTTGAGTCCCCTACTCTCCCCAACATCACAGTGCACCCCCTTTTCTTATGCTGCTGCTGGGAAGAAGCTGGATGCATTGCTTGAAAGCAGAAAGTAGGGGTCTGGAGGAGGACCAGAGGAGGGCTGGAGCTCTCCTGCAGCTGCAGGAGAGGTGCGAGGGCCACATTAAAAATGGCCTGGAGGTTGGGGCGTGGTCAAGATGGCGACCTAGGAGGACGTGTGGGACAGGAGCTCCGCGCCTGGAGGCTAACTTATCCGGCTATTAAGACACACTTACACGCCTAAACTAACCTACAAGCACAGGCACTGACTGGGCATGAGAAGAGGTAACTCCGGAACCCCTCGGAAGCGCGCTCCGGCCCAGAAGCCCTCTCAAACACCCTGGGGCCCACGTGTACTGTGTGCGGCAGACATGGCGTCCCAAACAGAACAAGCGGAGCCGTCCACGCTGGGAACGGACCAATTCAACGCCCTGATGCAGGCAATCACGGGCTGCCAAACCTCACTGACAGCCAAAATTGAACAGGTGCAGCTGGAGATGGGACTGGTTAGGAGGGACATGGATAAGGTCCGTGACCGGCTCTCGGAGGCTGAGAGAAGGGTCGGAGACGCCGAGGACACCCTCCGAGAGCATGACTCCTCCATACGTACTCTGCAGGTTAAAATGAAGGCGGTGGAATCACGGGCAGAGGATCAGGAAAACCGGAACAGGAGGAACAACCTCCGAGTGGTGGGACTCCCGGAGGGGGTAGAAGGCCGAGACCCAGTGCCATATACCGAGCAGCTCCTTCGCGCGCTATTCCCGCAGGCGCCATTCTCCCCGCACTTCGTAGTGGAGAGGGCTCATCGGATGCCATCAGTCAGAGGCCCACCTGGGACTCCGCCGAGGACATTCATATTCAGGCTACTTAACTTCCGTGACCGAGACCTAATACTCAGAGAAGCAAGGAAGCTGGGGGAACTGCGACATGCCAATGCTAAAATCATGCTGTTCCCTGACTATTCTGTGGAGACCCAGAGGCAGAGGCGCACGTTTGATCATGTGAAGGCTCTGCTCCGCGCGAGGGGGGTGAAGTACAACATGCTCTTTCCTGCTCGGCTCAAGGTGCTAGATGGGGAAACCTCAAGATTTTTTACCTCACCTGAGGAGGCCTCGCGCTGGGTGGAGTCCCTCCCCAGGGATCGATAGCACCCAGGAACGAGATCTCACTTCCTCTCCGACCCTGACACACGCTGCCCTTACCGCCCTCGGCTGAGGGATCCTCTCCTCCATGCTCCGGCGGCGCTTTGATTCTACCGGGGACTGAAAACAAGACGGCCCTGCCAAGGTTCGGGAAGACTATGGTAAATTGCTCCCATCATTAAGGTACATTCCCTGGGGTCCGAGGGGCGGCAGTACTTCCCACTGATAACCCGGACGCAAGGCACGGAGTCTGGCCGCAGTGCACTGAGATGGTCCCGTTCGGGTGGGAGTCTATGGGGAGGGGGGCTGACCCCTGCCGGTTCATCGCACCGCTCTCCCGTATGGAACTCACATTCCCTTGATGATTGCTGCATGATGTGTAAGAGCGGGAGGCTAGAACGTGGAATCGATTCCCCCCCCCCATCCCCCCTGCTTATTCTGAACGGCCCGGAACGAAGCCCGTGCGGGTATGCAACTCACACGGCCGTGCACTGCCCCCCGGGAAGGTCCCTAACAAACTGCCATACTCGGGGGATTTGTCTGACGGTGAGAGGATGGAGGGGATGATGTGCTGGGGGAGGGGAGGGAGGGAGCCCTTGCGTGATCCTGAACCCCCTGTGTACTTTTTTCTTTTTTTTTTTTTTTTTTTCATCCCCCCCCCTTTTTTTTTTCTTTTTTCTCCTTTGTATCTGTCCCCCTCGCTTTCCCTCCTGGAGGCGGGGCGGGGGGGGGGGGGGTCTCCCCCTCGAGTGACTCAGGTTGTCCCAATCATGGGACCAAATTCCCCCTGCACAGTGGGGAAAAACACCTAGAACTCATTTGGTATGCCTACACAGTACTGTAACTAAGTTTGTGCCCTTAGATAAGTCTAAGAGTTGGGTGCTAATCACCCCATGCAATGTTATTCAGATTCTTCATGTGTCTTTTGCTTATTTCCTCTGTTGACCGGGACTGCGGAGTCCCATACCCACGTAGTTGAGAACTGCGTCCTTGGTGTGCTCTAGGTACACACCGCCCCCACAGGAATATTTCCTTAGATCTATAGTTTTGGGTTAGGTTTGGGTAATCAAGCGCCCTGTGATATGTTTATTACGGCGCGGGGTGGGTTGGGAGGGGAGTTATGTTCGCTGGTTTTGTTCTGGTTTAGCTTTTTCTTTTCTCATTTTTGCTGTCTCTATGGTCTTAGACGACCGCACACAGACCTACACAATCTACAAACTGTGATATATGGTATTATGCTTAATGTCCATTTATATAGACGGAGGTATACGACTGACTTGCGGGTGGGGGGGGAGGAATGCCCCCATGGATGGATGGACGGAGGAATACCCCTACACTTATCTAAACCTAACTGAACCATGGCCCCCTTAAAGATTCTATCATGGAACGTGAGGGGAATGAACGACAAAATAAAGCGCTCCTTAGTATTTCACTATGTGCAGAAACACAACCCCCAAATCTGTATATTCCAGGAAACACACCTGCTAGGTGGGAGGGTCATGGGCCTTAAACGTCCCTGGGTGAACCACCACTACCATGCCACCTATTCTAGTCACGCCAGGGGCGTCAGCATACTGATCCACAAGTCTCTAGCCTTTGAACTGCTTACAGTTAAATTAGATCCAGATGGACGGTACGTGCTCCTGCACGCTATTGTAGATACGGTGGAGATGGTGATAGTTGGTATATATGCGCCCCCGTCAGCCACTCTCACATTTCTGAGGTCCATTACTACACTACTGGCCCAATTCCCTACGGACAACATACTGGTGGTAGGAGACTTCAACGCGACCCCGAATCCCTCCCTAGACAAACTTTCCCCTGACTCTGACACGGACTCGTCCTTATCAAGATGGGCACAAAACTACGGTTTGGTGGACATATGGCGGTGGAAGCATCCCCTGGAGCGTATGTATACATGTCACTCCCTGACGCATAATACGTTATCCCGTATAGACCTGATATATGGTAGCACCGGCGTGCTACCCAAAGTTCAGGACATTAGGATGCTCCCCCGTGGTATCTCTGACCATTCCCCCCTACTCTGCTCCATACAGACCATGACCCCTCAGGCAGACAGGATCTGGCGACTATCTAAGTTCTGGATCAGTCACCCTACGCTAGAGATAGCCAAACAGATAGCGCAGTACTGGTTATTGAATGGGGGTACCACATCACCTAGTAACGACTGGGAGGCCTTCAAGGCATACACTAGGGGTTGTTACATTTCCTCTATTAATCGGGAACGTAGGAACGATCAGATAATATTGGAGGAGGCGGAGGAGAAGGCCCAGGCACTTGAGGCACGCTTTGCCCAAACGGCCAACCCCATCACAGCTCAGGACATGAGGGTGGCGTACAGAGAAGTAATGCTGCTCCGAGTGGCAAAGGTCGAAAAAAAACAATTGGTTCAAACACATCGTATATTTGAGCAGGGTGACAAGACCGGAAGGATGTTAGCATGGATCTCTAAGGAACAGTCCACGGTTTCCGCTATTCCCCGAATATTGCGAGACGACGGCACGCTGGCGTCGGACCCTGGAGCAGTTAATACCTGCTTTGTAAATTATTACACTAAACTTTACTCCTCCCGAGCGCAATGCACGGACGTGGAATTAGCTAACTACTTGGACTCCGTGACATTCCCGACCTTGACACTCCCCGCGAGGGAACTCTTAGATGCCCCGATCTCCACAGAGGAAGTTCGTATAGCGCTAGGCTCATTGCAGGCGGGTAAGACCCCGGGCCTGGACGGTTTGCCACCAGAGTTCTACAAGCAGTATGCTGAGGAACTAGTACCCAGACTACATAATATGATTACCAAAACGCTGGAGGACAGGGTCCTCCCCCCATCAATGGCTCAAACCATAATAGTAGTGATCCCTAAGCCTGGGAAGGACCCTCAACTGTGTTCGTCCTACAGGCCTATTTCCCTTTTAAATTCAGATGCAAAAATTTTGACCAAGATCCTTGCCAGACGCCTAAACGAAATAATACTCACCCTAATCCACGAAGATCAGTCAGGTTTCATGCCCGGTAAGGGGACAGATATCAATCTCCGAAGATTATATGCGGTGCTGGCTTCGGGTAGGGGGGACGCCCAGCCTGCGGTGGTAGCCTCTCTTGACGCAGAGAAGGCCTTCGACTCGGTCGAATGGCCCTATCTGTGGGAGGTCCTCCGCAGGTTCGGTTTTGGCCCAATCTTTATTTCCTGGGTAGAGGCAGTGTATAAGAACCCCACAGCTAGAGTCCGCACAGGTTCGGCTCTATCACCACCTTTCGCCCTGGGTAGGGGTACGAGACAGGGGTGCCCCCTATCGCCAGGTTTGTTCGCACTGGCCATAGAACCAATGGCGATACTTCTGAGGTCCAGCCAGGACATACAGGGTGTCACGATAGGCCCAATACACGAAAAAGTTTTGCTTTATGCTGATGACACCCTTCTGTACCTCAAAGATGACGGTGTCTCTCTCCAAAAGGCTCTAACAGTCATCAACACCTTCGGGGAATACTCGGGGTTGTGCATTAACTGGGGCAAATCTATTCTATTCCCCCTACATTCTGATAATGCTCCACGGATATCGGATGCACAACTGCAGAGGGTCTCTCAGTTCAGGTACCTGGGGGTTTAAATACACCGGGATCTAGGCCAATTCATCAAACTAAACCTGACCCCGATAGTATCCCACTTGTCACAAAGATGTGCGGTTTGGAAGTCCCTCCCGCTCACACCGGTGGGGCGCGTCAATCTTCTTAAGATGACAATACTTCCAAAATTCACATACCTCTTCAGGCAGACACCTGTAGTGGTGCCCGTCTCTTTTTTCAAGAAGGTAGATAGTATCCTAACCAATTTCATATGGAAAGGAGCCACACCTAGAATAGCAAAGACAACCCTTCAACTTCCACTGGCGCTGGGAGGGCTGGCCCTGCCGAATCTCATAAAATATTATTGGGCGGCGGTTTTAGTCACTGTTCAGTGGTGGCTATCCGAACAACTGACCAACCCTGCGTCCGCACTGGAAGCCGCACTGCTGGGCTCTCAGGTGGAGCTCAGGGACCTGGTATTTAGGGGTCCCACATCCAACCCGGAGGTGTCCACCCCCATGAAGACCACCCTCAGAGTGTGGGACAAGGTGTACACGCTACTGCAGGAACCAGATGTGTGGTCCCCCCTCACCCCACTGTGGGGTAACCCCCGACTGCCCCACTTCCATTCTATTCCTGATCCGATCATATGGGTCAGGCATGGAATTACACACCTGAGAGATGTGGTCACTGGGGGACGTTTAACCTCCTTTGACGACCTAAAAAGAGATAGGGGCCTACCAAACCATATGTTCTTTAGGTTTCTACAGCTGCGCCATGCATACCAAACTCAATTCCCTCGGGCGATAACGCTGCGGATGTCGACTTTAGAGTCTAGTCTGAGATCCGCTGAAAAAGGGGGCACGCTCTCTACACTCTACAACATGCTGGCAACTATGGACACCTCTAAAGTAACACAGTTGTATAATAGCTGGCAGGCAGATATCCCCGAACTGGCTGACGATGACTGGGAGGAGGGTATTCAGCAATACCTGCCACTAATGATTTCCGCTAGGGATAGGTTCGCACAGCTGAAATTCCTGCACCGTACTCAATACTCACCCGCTCGCCTGGCAAGGATCTATCCTGGTCGCTCAGCGGTGTGCCCCAGATGTGGACAGGATGACGCAGGCTTTTTCCATGTTGTCTGGTCTTGTCCCCGAATAGAGGTATTCTGGAGAGAAGTGTTGGCAGATATTAACTCCATAGGGAAAATTAGGGTCCCCTACAGCCCCATTCCCCTCCTGTTGGGGGTCTGCGACTTCCTTGAAGCTCCCCAAAAGAGGAAGCTCTTTGTCTTTTACGCATCCTACTACGCCAGGAAAGCCATTCTTTTGTCCTGGAACCAAACCCAACCCCCCACTAAACAGATATGGATGAAGCTAATTAATGATGCATTACCCCTCTACAAGCTGACGTACCTGGGCAGGAACTGCCCGAACAAATTCGACAAAATCTGGGCCCCTTGGGTATCAGCACGAGACCTAACCCTTGACTAAAAAATGGTTCATCCCATCTGACTCATCCATGACTGGTGTGCTACAACAGGTGTCATAGGTTTGCCATGGGGTATTCTCCCTCCTTAGCTGGGCTTTATGCCTTGATCCACTTGTCATCTTACTGTTCGCTACGAATTGGGAAAGTTAAGTGATAAAGTGTAATCTTATTCTAAACCACCTGTGTACATGTACAAATGTTTTTGTTTCCCTACTAATGTATGAAGTGTACCGTGCATAATACTCTGTTGGTCTGTTGAAAAATAAATAAAGTTTATGTTAAAAAAAAAAAAAAAAAATGGCCTGGAGGGCCGGATTCGGCCCGCGGGCCTTATGTTTGACACCTGTGGCCTAGAGGGAGGGGCCACTTAAGGCTAAAGGAGGAGTCGCCTTGGCGGTTCCTGGGTGGAAGGAGGAAGTGGGACAGAAAGTCCCATTTCTAACGAAGCCCCCACTCCCCCCCAAAAAAAAATTACATGCCAAATGTGGCATGTAAGGGGGTGAGGAGTGCTTAAAGCAGAAGTTTCACTTTTGGGTGGAACTCCGCTTTAAAGTCCATCTCTGGAGAAAGGAAAAATCTTCCCTCGCAGTGGGACTGTCCATGCACCACAAGTGTTAAATGCTCAGTTATTGGCGGCTGCAAAAATCTTGCTCTCTCCTCTATCCGGCAGTGGACTGTCTCTCAGCGCCCTCATGTCCAATGTAGGACTATGTGCTTTGTATTGGACTCGATGATAGCATGCCACACCCGGAGCAATATGGAGACAAGGATGCGGAGAGAAGGATCAGGTAAGTAAAGCTGCCTTTTATGGTATCTGTGTACTATTGGGAAAACTTGCTATCCTAGAGACACAACAAGAATTTAGATAACATCTCCTAAATTAAAGGGGATTAAAGGCCAAGTTCACCTTCATGAAAAAAAAAAAAAATGCACATATTTATTAAGGAAAAAAATTGCATTTTTTTCCCATGGGAGCCTGCAAAATATTACACTTGCACTCAGTGAATCGCTAGTGTAATGTCAGACTCCTGTAGACACTTCTTACAGCTCTCTGCCCCCATACCTCCGTACGGGCTTTCAGTTGCAGAGCTGTAGGAAGTGACAATTGACTATGAGTGCACTGATCAGTCATGCTGGTAGATGGGACTGAATGAAAGACACAGGACTGAGCCCCGCACAGACATGCCAATTATAAATATGACAGCAGCTGCAGGGGAGAGGAACTCCCATGTGCTATCACAGGAAAGGGGGCTTTGTGGGTGCAAAATAGTGTAACATGTTCCTAAAGGTGAGCCTATCCTTTAACCATAAAGCCGTTGTCCCCAATGAAAGATGGAGACATACTCCTAACATACATTTCTTCCTCTCACATTCTTTCTTGGTGAAAAAGTTCACTAGTATAAGTGGAGTGTTTAACCACTTCCCGCCCACTGTCATATGACGGCGGGATGAAGAAGCTCTTGTTCTGCGCTGCCGTCATCTGACATGATTTTCTTCGTGGGCCACTAGGGGGGGGGGCGCGCGCCCGCCCGCCGTGTCGCTGGGGACCCGATGCGCATGCCCGGCGGCCGCGATGCCCGCCAGACACCCGCGATTGTTCAGCAACTGAGCAGGACATGGATCTGTGTGTGTAAACACACAGATCCACGTGCTGTCAGAGGAGAGGAGACCGATGGTGTGTCCCTTGTACATAGGGACACCAATCGGTCACCTCCCCCAGTCAGTCCCCTCCACCCACAGTTAGAATCACTCCTATAGGGAACATATTAACCCCTTGATCACCCCCTAGTGTTAGCCCCTTCCCTGCCAGTCACATTTACACAGTAATCAATGCTTTTTCATAGCACGGATCACTGTATAAATGGGAATGGTCCCAAAAAAGTGTCAAAAGTGTCCGATATGTCTGCCGCAATATCGCAGTCACGATTAAAAAAAAAAAAAAAAAAAATTGCAGATCGCCGCCATTACTAGTAAAAAAATAAATGCTATAAATCTATCAATAAAAAGAGAAGTTGCGTTAATGTGAATATTGATCTCAGTACATTTAAACTGAGTATCTAATGCTCAATATAATCTTTTAAATGAAACTAAATTGAATAAATGATGCTATATATCATAAAAAATAAGAATTAGTAAGTGACGTCTAATAGTGAAATAGCTTAATCCCAATGTAATTATTAAGGGACTAAACCAAAAACCAGAACGGAATCCTTAATCAAAAAGTCCCATATTAGAGTCCATAAATGAAAGTAGATAAAAAAAAAAAAAAAAAAAAAAACCGCATTCCATCCGCGGTAGCCAGAAGAAATGAAAATGGCTACTTCCAACTTGCAAAATGCTTATAACGTCCAAATAATATGCATACCAGAAGATAAGCAAGCATGCGCAGTTGGCTTATACCCAGCCTGGGCCTTTTGATGAACCAAATTCCAGCAGCCTTGCGATTATTCAATCACCATAGAGATTTTGACTCCATATATTTGTTGCAAAAATAAAAATAAAAAACATAGCGTAATATTGCCAAAACACTAAATTTAATATAAAGAACAGAATTATCACTTAAAAAGTGAAAAAAATTGTGAAAAAAAAATTTAAAAAAAATGAAAAAATAAAAAACAGGAAAAAAGTAAAAGCACCCAGTGGTCAACTCAACGACTTAGAGTGATCAAAACGAAAAAAAAAAACACACCTCCACCTTCCAAACAGTGAGCTTACCAGATGATATTTCAAATAAAAACCAGTGAATAGGGCAAACTGCTATTTGTGACCCGACACCACACAGCGGGGCTTCTTACCAGATACACATCAGATACTGCGTAATGAGTCTCAGATAGGATTGCAGGTGGTATGTGCTGAACATGAAAACGCTATTTGCTCCCAGTTTAAACCAGCGATCGGTCCGTTTTCTCCTTAATACAGCAACTCATATGCCCCCAAAAAGAGAAAAAAGGCAGACCATGGTGGAGTACTTTCTGGCAGTTTTAATCGAGTAATCGAGTAAACCATTGAAAACGTCAACCTGTGACGAAACGCGTCTGGGACGTACGTGCTGACGTCACCACGCAGTCGACGAGGACGGGAGTTTGTATTGTGTAGCCGGCCGGCAACTATTTTATTCCAATGCTTGATGTTACCTACATTTGAGTAAGTGTAAGGCTGCTGGAATTTGGTTCATCAAAAGGCCCAGGCTGGGTATAAGCCAACTGCGCATGCTTGCTTATCTTCTGGTAAGAATATTATTTGGACGTTATAAGCATTTTGCAGGTTGGAAGTAGCCATTTTCATTTCTTCTGGCTACCGCGGATGGAATGCGATTTTTTTGATCTAGTTTCATTTATGGACTCCAATATGGGACTTTTTGATTAAGGATTCCGTTCTGGTTTTTGGTTTAGTCCCTTAATAATTACATTGGGATTAAGCTATTTCACTATTAGACGTCACTTACTAATTCTTATTTTTTATGATATATAGCATCATTTATTCAATTTAGTTTCATTTAAAAGATTATATTGAGCATTAGATACTCAGTTTAAATGTACTGAGATCAATATTCACATTAGTGCAACTTCTCTTTTTATTGTTTGTTTTGTGTATATCCCACAATAAGTTGCAGCTTTTACATTTCTCTTTAGGGTTAATTTCACGGTACCAAGCGCAGTTTTTCCACTTTTCCATCCCTATAAATCTATCCCCTATTTTGTAGATGCTATAACTTTTGCGCAAACCATTCAATATCCACTTATTGTGTTTTTTTTTACTAAAAATATGTAGAAGAATACATACCGGCCTAAACTGAGGAAAAAATTAGTTTAAAAATAAAAAAATAAAAATTGGATATTTATTATAGCAAAAAGTTAAAAAATTGTGTTTTTTCAAACTTGTCCCTTTTCTTTTGTTTATAGCGCAAGAAATAAAAACAGCAGAGGTGATCAAATACTACCAAAATAAAGCTCTATTTGTGGGGAAAAAATTATAAAAGAATGTATTTGGGTACAGTGTTGCATGACCATGCAATTGTCATTCAAAATGTGACAGCGCTAAAAGCTGAAAAATGGCTTGACCAGGAAGGGGGTGTTCGTGCCTGGTAGGCAAGTGGTTAAGGTGGTTTTAAACCCAAAAACAAAAAGTTATTATATTACAGCTTACCAATTCTTAGATGCAATTGCTGCATTCATTTTCTTTCCTTTATTTTCCCCTTGTGATCTGACCTGGTTTTCAACAGAACAATCCCTTCTTTAATGTTACATTTAGAGTGTTGAGACAAACCATTTAACACTGATAGAGGTGCTTACAAGGATCAGCTTTTATTTTTCATGTAAAACCTTTATCCCAAAAGAAAAAAAAAATCGTAACTGCTTGTGTACCTTCAGTGCTAACTGGAGTTTGGCTTCAATTTGTTAGTGTTTATAAAGTTGCTAGTGCATCTAATACTGCATCCCCTGTTCAAGCTATTCCTCCTGGCAATCAGATCCACATCTGGACCTTCACAGCTGTACTCTGGTTCACCAGACTCTGCTGCAGAGACTGGTCCTGGAAGTACCTCAGCAGCTGGGGTAACAAATAGACATGTGCAATTCGTTTAGTTCCCAATTCGTTTAACAAATTTTGACAAATTCGTTAATTCCGAATTTCGTATTTTCGGATTTCCGAATTTCGTATTTTCAGATTTCCGAATTTTTAATTTCCGAATTTGCAAATTTCGGATTTTCGAATTTTCGAATTTTGGATTTTCGGAATTCCGAATTTACGGAATTCGGAAATTCAAACATTTGAAAAATCGAAAATATGAAAAAAAGAAAGAAAATCTGTTTAATTCTAAATAATAACTATCTATTAAATTATAGGTATTGGAATTCCCTTTCAAATTTGTCTGTTCGTGAACGTAACGAGTACGAATTTATCCGAAGTTACGAATTATCTGAAATAACGAATGCCGCATCTAACCAAATGGAACGTAACAATCTAATAATAATAAATAACAATAATAATAAAACCTTTTTCCATTTGTTTAGATGCGGCATTCGTTATTTCAGATAATTCCTAACTTCGGATAAATTCGTACTTGTTAATTTAATAGTTAGTAATTAAACTGATTTTCTTTTTTTTCGGAATTCCGAAAAACCGGAAATTCGGAAATCCGAAAAATAGAAATGTGAAAATTCCCGAAATTTCCGAAATTCCAAATTCCCGAAAAAAGCAAAAAAACGAATGAAACGAAAATGAACAAATTTTTTGTCAGTGCACATGTCTAGTAACAAATTAAAATGCTTACAAAATTGTAACTGGCAAACACCTGTATACTCTAACCCTTTGTCACAGTGACAGGTAAAGAGGGAAAATAATAAAGTTTAAAAAATGAATAAAAGACATACACATACCCACAACAGTATGTGATAACAGTCAACATGACAAATAGAAAGGGTGAATATCTCCAACGGAGGCACAGACAGTGATATAATCCTGACCGGTGTTCTAGTCCCTCTCCACTCTATACAAAACAAATGAAGGCATTCGGGCCTCGGCCAGCCTTGATTGAAAAGTCCACCTGGTAGGCCTTTAGGGGTCTTTCAGTTCATTCCTCTTTTTTTCCTGTTAAGAGGTTGTTTTTCTGGGTGGGCCTGTTGGCTGTTGCTTGCAATTGGCCGCCCCTCATTAGATTGCTGTACACTTAGGAAAATGGGATTTCTTTATCGTACATCACAGGACACAGAGCAGGTTATAATCTTAAAGAGATTGTTTATTAAAAAAAAATAAAAAAAGTAAAAAAGACAAACATATACTTATACAGCGATCTGACTATCTGGTCATTCTACTGGTGGTCACTGGGGGCAGTTTTTTGTAGACTGAAGTATCAGCAAGGCCTCTGAGATGTAACTGCAGCGCATGGCTACATAATGAGGTGTGAGTACTGATGGGAGAGCTGCGTGACCAGACAAGTCATGATTATATACTGCATAAATGTATACAGTAAAACCTTGGATTGTGAGTATAATTTGTTCCAGAAACATGCTTGTAATCCAAAACACTTGTATATCAAAGTGAATTTCTCCATAAGAAATAGTGGGACCTCAAATGATTCGTTCCACAACCATTCAATCATAGGTCCTTCAGTTTATAGTCCAAATAAAAAGATTATAGCAATGTGACCAATCTGTGTGACCATAAAATGTCCATCCACAAATGGCAGCCTCCACAAGGAGATAAGAAGCAAAATCCAGCAGGAGCTACAGAGTATTAAAGAGAAGAGAGGCGCCTTGAAGTGTAGCAATATGTTGCTAAATGTTGTACCTTCATTAAATGTAACCATATTACTACACTTAGAGGAGCCTCTCTTTTATACTCAGTTGTGACATGACGCTTGTATAGCAAGTTAAAATTTATTTAAAAAATGTTGCTTGTCTTGCAAAATGCTCTCAAACCAAGTTACTCTCAAACCAAGGTTTTACTGGAATTGTATACTTACTGCTTAATCCGGGGGGGGGGGGGGGGGGGGGCTTGTACAACTGTCTATTAATACACCCCTGTATGGGTTTCAGGGAAAGGTACGGACAGGCATAAGGGCGTACAGGTACATCCCCTTTAAGATGCCGCCGTGCCATCGAGCGTGCGCCGGTCGAAACCCCTGTGAGTCCGGTCGCGGGTCCCGTGGACTCGATCGCCGCGGGGATACCCACGATCATCTCACGGGATGGCTGAATGAGGAGATAAGGAAGTAAACACCATCTCCCTGTTCTGCCTAACAACTAGTGACACAGATCTCTGCTTCCTGTGATTGGAGCAGAGATCAGTGTTCACTAGCTCACAGCCACGCCCCCTCACAGTTAGTAACACACCTCTAGGAACACTTAACCCCAACACTGCCACCTAGTGGTTAACCCCTTCACTGTCAGTGTCATTTACACAGGAATCAGTGAATTTAAATAGCACTGATTGCTGTCCCAAAAATGTGTCAAAAATGTCCGATGTGTCCGCCATAATGTCGCAGTCATACAATAAAAAACGCTGATCGCCGCCATTACTAGTAAAAAAAAAAAAAAATATTAATAAAAATGCTATAAAAACTATCCCCTATTTTGTAAACGCTATAACTTCTGCGCAAACCAATCAATAAATCGCTTATTGCGATTTTTTTTTTACCAAAAATATGAAGAATACGTATCGGCCTAAACTGAGGAAAAAAAATAAGTTTTTTTTATATATTTTTGGGAGATATTTATTATAGCAAAAAGTAAAAAATAATGTGTTTTTTTCAAAAAATTGTCGCTCTTTTTTGTTTATAGCGCAAAAAATGAAATACCACCAAAAGAAAGCTCTATTTGTGGGAAAAAAGAACGTCAATTTTGTTTGGGAACAACATCGCATGACCACGCAAAAAGTGGTCTGGTCTTAAGCCAGCAAAATGGTCTGGTCTGAAAGTGGTTAAAAAAAATAAAAATAAAATTACTTTAAAAATACTGTGTGCAGTGAAGATTAGAATCTGAACCCAGAGAAGGTGGAGGCTGATAGACTGGAGGTAATAGAAGGCATTACAATTACATTTAAAAGTAAACTTTTACCAGTATTGTGCATTATATTTAAAATGATCATATCAGCTTTTAGTATTACTTTAATATAAAATATTTACATCTCCCTTTCACCCTTCATATAGCTTCATGTCTGTCTCCTAGTTAGAATGCAAATATATCCTACTTCTGGGTGTATGTATTATAATATATATGATACAATATATATTATTACTTTTACTGGTTCACAGTATAAATGAACCCCTTATAGTAGTGATTATCTGCTCTTTTTCTAATATAAAAGGGCTAATTTTAGTTTTTTTTTAACCCCATGACGATACAAAAAAAAGCATGCTGATGCTACCAAACGTCCTGGTTCACACCTATGTTTTTTTGGTGCTTTTTTCAGAAATGCACTACAGTTCATTTAACATGGTTTCCTATGGGACACGTTCACAGCTATGTTTTTTTCAGCCGCTGCGCATTTGGAAAGGCTCAGGGACTTTTCCAAACGTAAAACTGTTTTTTTTATTTTATGCTTTAATAGACTTCAATGGAGAAGCTGCAGAAAAGTATGTTGTGCGTTTTTGCAGCAAATTGCGTTTTTAATCTGCCCAACAACAAATTGGCCAAAAAAAAAAAAAAAAAAGCATAAACAAATGCAAAATTGCACGTGGAAAAATGCAAAAAGCACAGTAAAAATAGATCAAAAGCAAACTACATTGGTGTGAACCAAGCCTTATGCATGTATCGATTTTTGGATGAGACTATTCATACATACGCTAACTTGGGGATCAAGCTTACCCCAAAATACTCAGACCTATATTAAGCCAACTTCCCCTTACTTTTTGGGAAGCTGGCAGCTATGCTCACCTCCTGGTCTGCCCTCCTGTTGTCCTGGTTCGGAAGGATAGCAACTATCCGCATGATCTATCTCCCAATGTTGCTTTACTATTTTAGGGTATTACCGGTTCATGTTCCACCCCACATTATATGTATACATCAGCGTAAAATTATGCAGTTTATCTGGGGTTCTACAAGACCCAGGATCAAAAAACAGGTTCTGTATACACGCAGGATCAATGGTCTCGGTCCCCAATTTACATGCTTATTACACAGCGGCGGCTATCGCCCCGTTATCACATCTCCACGAGAAACAGCAAATGCCGTTGTGGGCCACCATTGATCTAGTGGACTCTCACCCGATACCACTGGCCTCCCTCCCTTGGCTCCCCAGAGCCCACCGTCCAAGTAACATTGGCCCATCCATGTCTGGCCCACTCACTCCAGATGTGGGACTCGATTAAGTAGTCTGCGAACCTGATTTCCCTGCATCTCCCACTACTCCGTCTTCTTCACTGCCCACTATTTCCCTCAGGCTGTGATAACCCGTTGCAATTTGTGTGGTGGTCCAAGAATGGCTTTGTGGACATTCACTCCATGTTTACCCCCACTAAGATTATCCCATTTGCATCCTTACGATCCTCCCATGACATCCCCCTTAGGGAGCACTATAGCTACATGCAAATCCGACACTTCCTTCAACAACTTATTAAATCTCGACCAACCTCCTACACATTAACCCCTTTTGAGAGCGTTTGCAGAACACGCTCCCAGTCCTCGGGTTTAATCTTTTTAATATATACAGCCATAATAGGCTCAAAAAAAAAAAAAAAAAACACCCTTGAGACCATATCATCTCCAGTGGGAGGCCGTATTAGGGAAGCGGTTGGACCCAGAGGGTTGGTAGGTCATGACTGCTACATTGTCCAAATGCTCCAAGAATCTACTATTCCTGGAAAATGCCTACAAAGTGCTATATAGGTGGTACTACACCCCGGCCAGATTGGAAAGTTTTATTCCATCCTATTCCCCCCTATGTTTTCGTGGATGTGCCCAAGAGGACACAATGGCACACATTTGGTGGAAGTGCCCCAGGGTATGCAGACTGTGGATCAGAATCTATGCACTTCTTCGTAACCTTTTTAACGCTAACATAACGCGGGACCCATTTGAGGCCCTTCTAGGGAAACCAATTACAGAATTACTACGACCAGATAGGCGTCACACATTTTTACTGCAACTAAATTGACCATAGCAAAAGCCTGGAAAACCTCGGCCCTCAGCTTCGAAGCAGTCAAAAATCGTGTAAACGATATCATGGTTAATGAGAAGCTGACAGCCGTGTTACCAGATACACATGATAAATTCCTCTGGACATGGCAACCTTGGGTGACGCATATCCACCCTTCCTGATTCGATCCAGCACTACTCTCACTCCAATATGCCTCCACTCCCCTCACACCGGGGACCCCCCTCCCTTCTTACTCCTCTTTCTTCCTCTGCACCATTCTCTCTACTTTTCCCTCAGTCTTTCCTACTTTCATGCCCCCTTTCTATACTCTCCTCTTCTGATCTTTCGACCCACAGGCCTGTTCCTGTTGCGACTGAACGCATGGTGAGAAAATGCTTTTATTGCATAGGAGAATATGCTACCTAGCCTCATGTAGTCTCCTTTAAAATGTTCTGTTTTACATTCCTTTCTCGACCAATATACTACAAATGGTTCTGTAAACTAAAGCACACACATGTGGGACCCGGTGGTTAAGGGTGACTGCCCCCGAACCCTCAGGAATGTGTGCAAATTTCTGTGCCCAGAAATACCATATTCTTTTGATACCGGAAATTTATGCAGATATGTTCACATGTGTCCACTACTATTTTTGTATGTTCTTGTTGATCTGTATATTCAATAAAACTCTTTGTACAAGAAAAATGTAATTTGAAAACTTCACTTACTTTTAACATTCAGTTTTAAAATGACTGTAATTTCTGAACGAAAACCACATACACTATCTGAAAATTCCTTTAACCAAGACGTTTTCTATTCTGCTCATTCAAATTTTCCCTTCACTGTAGTCAAAAAGAGTTTATTTGACCCCACTAACGATTAGAAAAAAAATCGAACAAACGTTATTAAAATTATATTTTTTTTTTTGAAGGAAGACATTGTTTTTGTATGGCCAGCATATAATATATTACAGTTCTGTCTGAAAAATCAGCAAAACAGAATTCATTTTTCTTTCTTTAAATAAAAATTTTAATCTCGGAGTCTGATGATATTTACCAGATTCAACCTCTAATAGTATATACAGTATAGCTCTTCTGTCTGTTCTTCTCAGAGTAGATTAGAGATTTTGCTCCCCAACCATATAGTTTGTTATTTATATTTACCACTTCATATAGCCATTTAAGAATAAATTGCCTTTTTTTTTAAAACTTTACATATTAACTAAAATTATACACCACACTGTTTTTTTAAGGTTATTATTCTTAACAATAAAATCGGCCAACTAATTGATTATGAAAATAGTTGCAGCCCTAGTTGGAACTACATACATACATGTTTATTTGCATTGAACTGCATACATATGTGATCATTTGCATTGAACTGCATACATATGTGCTTATTTGCCTTGAACTGCATACATAAATACATGAACATCATGCATGTTTGAATACAGGGCCGCCATCAGGGGGATACAGGCAGTACTCAAGTAAGGGGCCTGAGCGTCCCAAGGGGCCCGCTCCACCTACAGCAGCACATGAAATTTAATCTATCACCTGCGCCGCTGCTAGCCTGCACGGCGGCCGGCTACTATAGAGAAAGAAGCCTCCTTTCACTCTCCCCCCCCCCCCCCCCAGCCCGACACAGTCTGGAGTCAGATTCGAGTTACAGAGCTGCAGAGATCCCCACCCAATTGGGGACAGGGGACCAATCGTCAGCCAGCATCCAGGGTGGGGGAGGAAACACAAAGCCTGCAGTCCAGAGCCTGCAAAGACATGCAGGAGGAGTCAGCTTGTAGATCTTCTTCAGCGGTAAGCCGAGTGTTGTGAAAGTCCCAGTCTCTCTTTCACACAGATTACAAGCATGCAGCAGCTTACACACAGTGCCGGTCCTCAGCTCTGGCTCCAAATGCCTAAGTCAGTGAGGTGACCGTCCATGGCATCATGCAGTGTGGAGTCCACAATAGTAAGATTCCCCAATCCTCATTTGGGTTGATGGGGCTATGCCCGCACTGCATGGGTTGACTGCTTGTTTTGTCCAGGGGTGAACAGAGAGCCCATACTCACCCAATCCTTTGACCCTCCTGAAAACAGTGCACCCCCACGACCAATGGTGGACTGTCCCTGCCATCCTCATATCCAGAGATGGTCTATGGGAATGACAGCATCAGGAACAGTCCACCGCACAAGACCGGTAGGCTGGTCTTGCGCTGGGTGGATTGATGGATTAGGCAAGTTCACTCTCCACTCTTATCACCCCTAGACAAAAATGATCAGTTAACCCAAGGGGTGCAGGCACAGCCCCACTGCATAGGATGAAAAACATTTTTGCCCAGAGTTCTGTTCAAAACTTTCTGGTTCCATGGCTGGTCTTGTGGTATGAAGGTGTGATGGGCCTGTGATCACAGACAAAATGATCATTGATTATGAGAGTTTTGTGATAGAACAAACATTCTGCTTTTTCCTATTTCATTAGGAAATTCCTAATAAAATGTTCTAAAAATACAAAGTATACATAATGATTCCGAGCTTGTTGGAGCAGTCTCTTCTTCCACTTACATCATATCTGGACTCTGGTGACAAGTAAGAACAGGTGGACTGGGATACTAAATTCTACTTAAGATTTCACCAACTCAATGTGAACAAATTGTATTGTTGTCTGTTGCAAGCTTTGACCAAAGTTGAATAATATTAAATAGTGCCCCTGCTATAGATGTAGGCAATTTATGTACCTCCTGCAGCCTGTTTGGAAAAGTTCTAGAACATGGCCAGAACTAGAGACACCTAGTTGTTGCTGTTCTCCTTCACCACTACAGGAATGAGCTCTCAGACGCTGAGCTCAGAGCTACTGCATCAGGAAAAGGAAAGTGCATGTGAGGGGTTTGAATCAGAGAAAGAGCACACTCCTGTGAGCAGTAACAACTAGGCATCTCTTAGCAACGTCCTGGGAGTGTTCCAGTCAGGCTTCATGAGGTACAGTATGTACAAGAAACAAAAACATAAAAAGGGCACACCAGCCTAGTGCATTATCCCGTATTAAATTTACTAAGTTGTCATAAAACGTGTTCACAAACGTGTAAATAGTAAAAGCTCATCGTCCATAGCTCAGCTATCCTAGACGCCTTGCAAGGGCACCGCCCCAGTGTGAAAGCAATCGGGCTCTTACACTGGGGCTGCAGGGGAGGCACTTTACAGGTGCTATTTTTAGCCTGAAAAATGCCCCAGTGTGAAAGGGGTCTTAAACTCCTCTGGACTCTGAGTAATGTTGGTGGGCAGGCTGGGGGGGGGAGGGGGGCAGGCCTAAAGCTGTGCAAGGGGCCCCAACATTTCTGATGGCTGCCCTGGTTGCATACCTAGGTACCTACATAATGGCATACCAGGGTACCATACCTGCATACCTACGAGGTTGCATGGCGGTAGACCAATGTTGTTGGGGGAGGCATCTGAGGCTGCTGTCTTTAGCACGCAGAAACCTGGTAGGTTAAGTACGCCTCTTGGGACCTTCTAAATCTGCCACAGAGTTGTCAGTCTTTTGCCTTGCATTGGCTCTTGGAGCAGAAGTTATGGACTTATTATTGTAAAACACTCAACCGGTATGAGTCCCAAAACCAAATGGGGACACGAGGTCTATCTTAGATCTCAAGCCGCTGGACATCCTTCTGTTTCAAATAGGATTGGTCAGTTCAGTGATGACCCCTCTGCAAGAATAGGATTTTTATAACAGCTTACCTGTAAAATCCTTTTCTTTGAAGTACATCATGGGACACAGAGCCATAGTAGTTACTGTGGGTTATAGGCCACCTTCAGATGATGGACACTGGTACGCCCTAAATTGAACTCCCTATATAACCCCTCCCACTACTGGGAGTACCTCAGTTTTGTAGCAAAGCAATACACGTGTATACTAAGAAGGGAAGGACCTTTGTGTCCCGTGATGTACTTCAAAGAAAAGGATTTTACAGGTAAGCTGTTATAAAAATCCTATTTTCTTATCGTACATCACGGGACACAGAGCCATAGCAGTTACTATGTGGGATTTCCCGTGGAAATGCCAACTGAAGGGAGGGAGACACAATAAAAGTAGGGCACCAAGAGACTAGAGGACTCATACTGCAGTACACTGCACCCAAAGGCGATATCCTCATGATCTTTTACATCTACTTGATAGAATTTGGTAAATGTATGGACTGAAGACCAAGTTGCGGCCTTGCAGATCTGAGCCATGAAGGCTTATTAATGCACTGCCCAAGAAGCACTAACAGCCATGGAGAAGTGCGCTTTAATATGAACAATCACTTGACGAATCCATTTATAAATAGTAGATTTTGACGCTGCCTGTCCTCTTTTAGGACAGTCTGGCAACACAAACAAAACATCTGTTTTATGAATCTGAGTGGACACTTTTAATAGACTGACCGCTCTCACCACATCAAGAGAATGTAGTGATCTTTGTTCCACAGAATGAGGTTCTAGAAAAAATTAAGGCAGAACATACTGGTTTAAATGAAAAAACGATACTACCTTCGGAAGGAATTCAGGATGAGGCCGCAATACAAGCTCATCCTTATGATTAAACCAATATGGCTCTTTACTACCAATTGAAAAAACTTAGAGAGAACAGAGAAAACCAAACGCTTTCTACCACATTCCAAAAAAGTCTAGAAAAACTACTGAGGGTGGCCCCAAGGGATAATACGGGCAGAATAGGGTGACAGGATGGAAGAACAATGATCTAGTTACCAAAGTATATATAAAAGTATCAAAAAATTAGTTTTATTAAATTGAATACAAAAAATAAATTTTATACACATCTACAAAAATAGAGACATAAATGAAAATGCATGATATACCAACTACCAAGAATTGTTGAAACACACTAAGTAATCAGACCACAAGGTCAGATGAAGGTGATAATGACAACAAAACCCGACATGTTTCGGAGAAAATAAAGCCAACAAGGCTAGATTGATGTATCCATATCCTTCAAGGGTTAAGCAGTGGCGTGTTGGTATGATTCTATTAAAAAAAATATTTATATATTATATATATATATATATATATATATATATATATATATATATATATATATATATATATATATATATATATATATATATATATATATACACACACATATATACACACACACACACACACGACATACTGTGGGACAGCCAATGACATCAGCCTTTTAAAACTCTGCATCTCCAGCAGACGGAATGACAGCATTTCAAAGGCAAGGAATTTTGAAATGCTGGCATTCAGGGCCAGGGATCGCGGGTGGCTAGGGGGGTACTTCCTCTTCCGCTCCAGTGTTTGGGAAATAGAGAGCTGAAAGCTTCCATGGGACATTGTGGAGATGGTTGGTGACCCAGGTGGTAGTGTTGCTGGCAGATCCTCTGTTTGCGGGTTGGCAGGTGTCACTGTCACTACAGGAGGTGGATGAAGAGGCCGAGACTGCAGCAAAAGAGAAAGCAGGAGGAGCCAGAGACCTTTCTTGGTTTTTGAGGTGTCTACTCCACTGCATCTCCTGCTTTGCACTTAGATGCCTGGTCATGCAGGTTGTGCTCGGGTTGTGAACGTTTATGCCTCGCTTCAAGCTCTGATTGCACAGCGTGCAAACCACTCGTGTCTTGTCATCAGCACATTGTCTGAAGAACTGCCACGCTAGGGAACTCCTTGGACCTGGCTTTGGTGTGCTCGGTCCCTTGCTGCGTTGGGCAGTAGCAGACGTACTGTCTAGGGGACGGATGCTCCGCTTTTGCACCCTGCTCCCTCTTCTGCTGTGCTGGTGGCTCTGTGCGACCACCGCCTCTTCCTCCGAACTACACTGGTCACCTGCATGACGTTGATTCCATGTGGGGTCAAGGACCTCATCGTCCTCCACATCATCTTCCACCCAGTCTTCACCCCTGCCCTCCTTGTAGGTCTGCACAATGGCGAAAGCAGCAGCAGTTGGCACCTGTGTTTCGTCATCATCCGAGACGTACTGCGATGATCCTCCCATGTACTCATCATGAAACATAAGTGGTTGGGCATCGATGCACACAATCTCTTCCACTTCTGGGGCAGGGCTAGGTGGATGGCCCTGGGAAACCCTGCTAACAGAGTCATCAAAAAGCAGAAGAGACTGCTGCATGATTTGGGGCTCAGACTGATTGGCTGATTTGCAAGGGGGTGAGGTGAAAGACTGATGGACATTGGCTGCAGGTGCCAACTCTGAACTTTCATCAGGAGACTGGGTGGGAGACAATGTGAAGGAACCGGAGGCACTGTCAGCAACCCAATCTACTATCGCCTGTACTTGTCCTGGCCTCAACATTCGTACAGCCTCATTAGGCGCGCCAAAATACCGCTGCAGGCTCTGTCGCCTACTCGCACCTGAGGAAGGCGTTTCACTAGTGCGTGTAGCTGGCACAGATCGGCCACGTCCTCTCCCTGCAACAGGAGCGCCACCAGCAGCACCACAACCCGGGCCACGTCCCCTTTTTGATGATCTCCTCATAATTTTCAAAATTTATGATCTCGCCCTAAATGGGTGTTTTTGTCAATAGCAGAATACACGTACAGTGTCTAAAGCGTTTATGAACACGCAGAAAATGCTATTGGGAAAAAAAAAACACTGCAAAATTAAATTTTTTTTGCAATGTTTTTCCAAAATCAGAATACACACAGAGTATGGTGTATGTCTTAGTAAAATATGCAGTGCAGTGATGGTGCACTGAGCTTGCAGGTAAAACTTATATTTTGTCTGGCAGTGGCCTCATGGCACTGTTAAAAGACTGTGCACTGCACCCCAGCCAGGGTACAATTGATTTCGGAATCTCTTCAATAATTCTCTCTGCCTCTTTCTCTTCCTTACTAATGAAACTCCCTACTCTACCGTAGCTATGTAGATCGCTCACTGATCTAACTAATTAGAAGAAAAGTTAAGGAATGTGGACTGACTGACTGACTTTATCACACTAACTCCTAAAATCCTCTCAGCAGCACAGGAACCTGTCTATAGCAGAATGACGCTGTGTGCTGTGTGTCTGGACTATATATAGAGGCTGGGTCACATGCTGCACTGCCCAATCACAGCCATGCCATTAGTAGGCATGGCTGTGATGGCTTCTAAGGGCACACGAGTGAAACTAGCGTCGATTGGCTGCCCTTCAGCTTGTAAAAGGCGCCAATACAGCGCCGAACACTGGACCCGAACATACCGCCAATAGTTAGGGCTGTGGAAATTAAAAGATTAATTCTTTGATTAGTCGTAAAATTTTTTGATCGATCAAAATTCTTTTGGATTAGTACTCCGCCAGCTTCCGGGTCTTCAGGGAGATCCGGTGACGCCACGGACATCAACGGACTCCTCTCCCCTTCCCAAAGTGCCTCCGTCTGCTAGGGAAGGGGGGAGGAGTCCGGTGACATCGAAGTTCTGATTGAACGTAATGCATACGGGGAGGAGCTCCCCATTACGTCACTCGCTGCTGCCCTACGGAACTAACACGATTGTCGCCTTCACATGCTGCGTTTTTATCATCTTTATGTGAGTAGTTTGTGTTTAAACACAAAAATGTAATCTTATACTTAAGCGGTGAGCACTTAGATCTTTTCTTTCTACCCATGACCTGGCGTCCTTGCTGAGATCTAAGGAGACGTGAGAGAAGTTTATGGTCCCTGTTATGATATGTTTTGATACCCGCTTGCATGACCACCTGTTTGCACAGGGGTCCATGCCATAAGGTGAGAGTGATTAGTAAGACCGGAGGTGGAGGGATTGTCATGCTACTGTGGAAAAAATAATTACTTTACTAGTGTCGGGTGATTGTATATAGTGTATACCACATTTACCACTGACTAATGCAGAGTTGCAATGCAAGGAGATCAGCTAAAAAGTAGTTGGATCTGTATGTGCATTATAATTAAATCAAAATTAGTCCATTAAAAATAAAAAAACGATTAAATCGAACACGAAAATTGTAAATCAGTAACAGCCCTACACATACATACATACATACATACATATATGTGTATATACAGTGCTGATTCTCTCAGAGTATGAGCTACACTCTAGCCTCAAAAAAAAAAAATTACAAACATAAGCAGCAAAGGTGTGCGTTTTCATTTTATATGTTGGATTGCAGGGCTGAATGGAGATTATTTTGCCACAAAGGGATAAATGCTGCCTAGGGCATGATCATATAAAACCTGTTAGGAGGTTCTACCCTTTCATTTTGACCCACTGCTGTTAAGTGGGTTACTGAGGCCAAATCAATTGTGCCTGAAAGAAAGCCTGGCAGATGTTTGATTGTCAGGTTTATGAGCGAGATGCTCATGCTGTTTAGCAGCAGTGGATGGGGGTCTTGTAGAAGGGTTTTCACCTCATATCTGAAAGCAGAAAACCTCCCTATCCAATTGTATACCACCTTCTTCAGATACAAAGATATAATATGGTGGATATTAACCACTTCCCGACCGGTGCACACAGATATACGTCGGCAGAATGGCACGTACAGGCAGGAGGGCGTATATATAAGTCCCTCCTTAATGCCTGTCGTGCCATCGGGAGCGCACCTACACTGACCCCTTGTGGTTAACCCCTTCACTGCCAGTGTCATTTATACGGGAATCAATGCATTTAAATAGCATTAGATATAAAGAAAGAATTTGCGCTAGGTGAAAAAAAACTTTGTGACAAAAAATGTGTTGATGAGGAAATTGAACCAAAAAACCGTGAAAGTAGATCCTGCAGCTGAACACTAATAACCCCGGTATAGGGCACAAGAAAGATATATATAAACAAAAAATGCAGCGCTGGATAGTGGAAAACTGTAAATTACCAGTTAATTAAAATGACCCAAATTAATTAGTGAGAATATTAATAATTCAAACAAAATGCATAACCAGTTAATACAAATAACCCGAAATGATTGGTGAAAAAAGTGTTCAAACAAAGTTCATACTCAATCAATAAAAAAAACCCCAAAGGGGAGAGTGAATAAATGAATACTCAAACAAAATTCATATGTGAATTCAAAAATTCATAAAGTCCAAAGTTATCGAAGAAAATGAACAAATGAATTCGTAAAAGTTTCTGTGAAATCAATCCAAAGTATAAATGTTGATAGTAGTGCAGCCCATCACCACAGAGATAAAACAGAAGGGGGGGAGGCTTACCAGAAAGCCAGTGACCGCCCTTATTCAGGGGGGTCAAACTGAGCTTTAGAAGAACAGCCTTGGTGCTGTTGAGGATATCCAACGTCCCAATAGATGTCCGACAGCAACGGATCTCCTCCTGATTGGTGGCTGCTCCCCGAAACTCCTCGTGTATCACTTGGCAGTGCAACGATCGGATGGATCGAATGGATGATATAGATGGAAAACAAAAGGGGACTCGAATAGTGTAGGCGTTTCCAGTGGGTTTATTTATTTAGCCACAATAGCATAAACAAAAATAGAGAAAACCTTGCAAGGTGATGGCGGCTCCGTTCGGTCTATGGGACAATACTCGCGCATGCGCAGTACGATCGTACGTAACGAACCCTACGGCGTTTCGTCACAACTGACGTCATCAGGGGTACGTACGCACGCACGCGCATGCGCCTTATATAGCGGTCAGCGTTCGTCAAAGCGCTGCGCTATTGGAGGTCGCCATAGACACAAGGGAGCAAACAATAACAGGAAGTACTCGCCGGCGGGGGCCTGATGCTCCCCCAGCGGTAGAGATTAACACATATGTGGACCACTAGACGGCCTCCAGATTTCTCTGGTTAAATTAGAGCCATCTTGTGGTCAAACAATGGCAGTACCTCAATGCTACTAGAGGCTGCTGAATGTAACATGCATAGGCTAAACATATATATACAATAAAAATAAAAGATATAACAATTAAAGAGTTACATGCATGCCAATTGAAGCAATACATTCAAAAATGTTTTTTTAAAAAGGGAAAATCCAGAGAATTAAGTATTTAAACTTAAGTACAATAAAATTAAAGATTGAAAATTAAAAATTAAAAAAATCCCCTTCAGAGATGAGCAGAGTATATCCACACATTACTGCTACCCATACAGCCTCTTGGGCATTTTAATAGCTCTGATATTATGCAGTAAATGCTCAATCCCTTACAGTATTCAAATCAGTAAATTAAAGAGCCAGTAGATAGATAGGGAGTATGATATTAGGAGTATGCCATTAGAACTCAAACATCAACATACTATCATCTCATCACTTGTCTTTTTGAAAGAAATGAACAAGGGGGGTATTGACATGTTTAAAATGAATAATATTTTATCACCGCAAATGTGAATTAAAACATGTCCCCTAAGGTCCATGTGAAAAAGAAGAAAACTCACAATGGATGAGGTAAGGGAGAAGTGATGAGGGGGACTTCAACAGTTATTAATAAAACAGTTGATGTCCCACTCAACATTAAGGCCATTCGGAATATGACACCCCAACCTGTATATCCAATTAGTCTCAGAGCGAGAGATCACCCTCTTACCATTGCTCCCTGTGGTACCTCTAGGGTCTCGGTTATGAACAAGGTCATAATGTTTAGAAACATTGTGTTTATCAAAACCCCTACAGATGTTAGCAATATGTTCTCCCAATCTGATATGTAACTTTCGAATCGTTCGGCCCACATACTCCAATCCACAAGGACACCTCAGGAGGTATACCACGCATTTTGTGGTGCAGGTAATGAAGGACTTAATGGGGTATGTGACTCCAGTTCCTGTAGATGTGAACTCCGTGAGTCGCCTATCCCTTAAAGTATTGATCCCACATACCTTGCATTTCCGACAAGGGAAAAAACCCTTAAGGTTCCCAAAAAATAATGGGACGGGTCGGGGGGTCAGGTACATTAGGGGCGATGGAGTGTCTAAGATTAGATGAACCTCTAAATAGTACCCGTGGGTTCTCCGACAGTAGGGGCCCTAGAAGACGATCATTTTTTAGCACCGGCCAATGCCTCTTTATAATTCGCTTGATGGCCCAGTGCTGGCTGGAATATGTCGTGAGGAAGGCTAAGCCAAAATCCTCACGATTTTCAACCTGTGGGAGTTTATCTTGCAAGAGATCTTGACGGTCTCTCAATCCCACCTCAGTAATCAAACAATCAATAGCTTCACCATTGTAGCCCTTATTTAAGAACCTGGATTTTAGAACCAAAGCCTCTTTGTGAAACTCCTCAATATTTGAACAATTCCGTCTCAAACGTAGGAATTGTCCCTTAGGGACCGCTGAGAGACAAGATTTGTGATGACATGAGTCCAAAGGGATATACCCATTTCTGTCGGTAGATTTAAAGAAGGTGGAGGTGGTAATCCTTCCGTCTACGATATTGATATTTAGGTCCAAGAAGTGTATCTGGGTGGGACTGCTTTCGTGACTGAGTACAATACCCCTGTCATTATTATTAAGAAAAGACAAGAAGGTGGTTACCGACTCAGCATCACCATCCCAGATGCACAAAATATCGTCTATGAAACGCCTCCATAAAACCAAATGGGGGGACCTATCCTGCAAAACCACCTCCTCTTCCCATTTGGCCATGAAGAGATTGGCCATACTGGGGGCGAACTTCGCCCCCATGGCCACTCCCTTAATCTGCAAGTAATGCTTGCCGCCATACCAGAAGTGATTGTGCCCCATCGAGAAGTCGAGTAGCTCCATCACGTAGTTAGACTGCGTGATGGAGATACTCGAGTCCCGATAGAGGAAGTGTCTTACGGCTTCATGACCCAACTTATGGGATATGGCTGTATAGAGCGAAGCGACATCAGCAGTGATTAGCATATATGTCGACTTCCACTCTATCCCATCCAGTAAGTTGAGGACATGTTTGGTGTCCCTAAGATATGAAGGAGTACCCACCACCAGTGGTTGCAAGTAGTGGTCTATGTACTTGCCAATACGCGAAGTAATAGAATCGATACCACTGATGATGGGTCTGCCAGGTGGGTTAACCAAAGTTTTATGGATTTTAGGCAAAATGTACATAACCGGCAGCCTGGGGGCAAGAGGAACTAGATGTTCTTTTTCTTTTTTGTTTAAAATGCCTAGGTTATGGCCCTTTTCAACCAAGAGTTTTAGCTCTCGCTTGTATGGGACTGTGGGGTCACCAGTTAGAGGGGAATAGGTGTTGGTATCTGAAAGGATTCTCAACATCTCTCCCGAGTAGGAGTCCTTGTCTTGAATAACAATGGCTCCCCCCTTGTCGGCCAGTCGTACCACTATATCCTTTCTTTGGCAAAGTGTTTCCATTCCCACCTTAATATCTAATTGGGGTTGCACCAATTTGGTTCTTAGATTGTTTAGATCTTTAATCACCAGGTCACGAAATACCCTAATGTTTGGTGCCGAATTGCCCGGGGGGTTAAAAAGTGAGGCATTGGACATACCTGAATGTGCAATGACACTTTCTTCCCTAATGGATTGTCTAGTGGGGTTTGATAAAATATACCTTTTGATGTTGAGTTTTCGGGTGTATTTCTGCAGATCTATGAAGGTCTGAAATTTATTCAAGTTTCGGGGTGGGGCGAACTTAAGGCCTTTATTTAAAGTAATTAGTTCCTCCCTGGAGAGTTCCTTAGTACTAAGGTTTATGATGCCGTTTGTGTCCACGTCCTCCTTCTTTTTGGAGTGAAGGTTCCTCCCCCCTCTGCTCCCTCTCTTGCGTCTCCGTTTCTCTTGTGTCTCCCCCTGCCGGCCAACTGAAAATCCCGACCAAATCGGTTTTCCCCTTGTTGGCCATAGGGGGGTTGAGAATAGAGACGACCCTCACTAGGTCCAGAGGAGCTGCCCCCGGCACTATCGTCCAGGGGAAGGTATCTGTTCCCAATGTTGGCAGGAAAATAACTATAGTTGCTGTTTGAAGGATATGACCCCTCAGCGTGATTGTGAGGAGTCTGGCGTGCATCATTATTTCGCCAGGGTGGAGGTGAAGGGTTAGAAGGGCGAGAGATAGAACCCCTTCTATTACCCCTTCCTCTTTTAAAACTTGTGGGATGTTGAAAGTCCCTATCACTGAATTGGTTCGGGGCTGGAAGCCGCATATGGTTAACTTCAGACACCGTTGAATTGTTGCCCTGGTTACCCTGGGCACCCAATCCCCGGTGAGAGATGTTTGATGTAGCAGGTGGGGGATCAGGGGGGGCCACAACCTGCCATTTGAACACCACCTGATCCCTGTAGTCCTTCACATCTCTATTATACTTTCTTTTTTTTTTTTTCTTGATTTTTTGTTCGGATTCCTCTTTAATTAATAGAGTTTTTAGGGCTTCCGATCTATTAGTGTAATCTTGTTCAGATTTGAAAGGGACCAATTTACTTTTCAAGGCATTGATCTCCAAATCCAGCATCGTGAGCTTACGCTTTTTCTTAGCTATTAAAAATTGTAAAAATGACACCCCTGCCTCATTGAAGTATTTGAACCATTCTAATAGTTTGGTGTCCTCTTTCTGGGGATTAACGTCCCATCTGAGGCTCCTGGGGACCATATTACCTTTCACATACTCCTCCAAGTATGCGATGTCCCACCTTGTGTGAACCTCAGTAACGGTAAGGTTTTTCAACCTTAGAAAACAACCCGCTAGATCATCTCTGGGGTCATCATTGCCATTGAAGACCCCCGCTGTGTTAGTAACAACCTGTGAGGGGACTCTGGCTGGGGGAGAGGCATGGACGTACTGACGTAGCGTCCGTACGGAGGGAGGAGCCAGATCCCAGCTGTCTCCCTCAGAGGGCCGAGGAGTGCGGATGCATAGGCAGGAGTGACCCTGCTCTGCCTCGAGGGAGAGACGCCGCGGAAGTTCGTGTCACTACCTGGGATTGGAGACTCGGACGCCGCGGGTCACTCACCCCGAGGCATCATAGAGGAACCAGGACGGCAGGAAACCAGTGCCGGGCCCCACAACGCCAGCCCCATCCAGCATATCTCTCCTCCACCACCCCGCCACCAAGCGTGCTTCACAGCAAAGACCGCCCGCCCCCCCCCCCGGAGGATGCAGGGAGAGGGGGGTCACAGGAGATACCTCATGTAATGTACGTAAGTAGGAACAAACAGGAGCACAGCCAAACAGAAATACCTCAACATAGAAGGTAAGCGCATAGCATAGCAAAGTTTTCAAGATGCCCGCGGGGGATACAGACAAGTGAAGCAATGTAAAATATTTCTTAAAAACGGAACAATGGATATGCATTTGTTTAAAGGAATTAAAGCCTAAAGTTACGCAACTGTTTAAAAGAGGTATCCCCGGGGGGCTGCTTAAAGTATATCCCTCCGTGTAGTGTATCCCAGGCGGGGGCATAGCCCGCCCTACACTGTTGGAGGTACTCATTTAAAGCCCCTAATTGAAACCAACCTGGTATTGAGCTAGCTGAATTGGAGAGAGTACACACCAACTGGGGGATGTGAATGGGTACGTCCACATTGAAAATCCACGTGCCTGCATTTCAATACATGATCTGACATGAAGGGACATATGAAAATGATATGACCGCTTCATAGCCCCTGCAACTTGGTCGCTCTTCACCGCCTGCTTGGTCTCTCTGCTTTTTTCTTTTTTTCTCTTTTTCTGTTTTTCTTTTTTTTTGTTCTCGGGTGGTTTCCTGGGTGCACTCTCCCGGGTATCTGTGGTATCGAAGGTTCTCCCTATGCATGTTTGTCCCCAGATACCAAGATTGAACAGCTAGAAAGGCAGTCATGCCCCGGTTTTGATTATTGCACTCGCTTTTTTCTTTTTTTCGTTAGCCAAAGTATGCCCCATAAAGGGTAGTTCCTCCTAATTGCCATAACCACCACAACGGTCTATGCTAACATGCTAAAGGACGTGGACAATGAAAGCATGTGAAACCGTCCCTCCTGTGACAGCCTGCAACCTCATTGCTTAGTTTGCCCCAACATAAGAGTTTTGCAGCTACTATACCACACTGGAAACCTCACTTGTGACGTCTGTGGTGCATCTTGCAAGGATATAGAATATCTTCAAAATAAAAAAGTTGTTTTTCTTAAACTGCCAGTTAACTCTTGTTGGGCTCATCTCCCTATAAGCAAATTATTGGTAAGTTGCTTACAGATCTCTAATATGGACACATAAAACTGGATAAAAGGTCCACCAGGTGGAACATTGCCTTGCCTCCTTTTTTTTTTTTTTTTTTTTTTTTTTTTACGGTGCTTTTGCTCCCTTTTTTTTTGTGTTTGCCTCTCCCCCCTCTGATGTTGAAACCCGCTCTTCCTATACTCTGCGGTCCATATCTGCACAATAACTCACTGAAGCCGCAAGAGCCATCCTGAGTCCACCCGTATTTTCGGGCTGAACGACAAGGAGGGTAGGGCATCAGGACAGCGGGGATACCCCTCTCAGCGTCACCCCTCGAGGATAGAGTATCCCCCAAGAGGACCTTAATCCAGGAACAACCCCACTTAAACAGATAATAGAATAGTTCAAATAGATCAAAGGGACTAACACCATACCCCTAGAGAGGTAGCGGCAGTGGTAGTGGTGACCCTGCCCAGTCCCCTGCGCTTTCCTTTCCCTTGGACTCCCCCTCACAGGACAGGCAGGGCCTTACCGGAGAGGGAAGGTTACTGGACCCCACAATCTACCCAAGGGGAAACTTAAAGAGGGCAAGGCACCAGGGCAGCGGGGACCCCCCATCTAACAAAACTGGGGAGAAGAATAAGAGGTATAAAAAAGGGCATTATGAGCAAAGACGTACCCAAATCGTCAAAAAAGGGAGCCACTAAAGGCACCAAAGGAGAAACAAGCACGATTAAACATTATCTCAGACAAGGAGCCAGTCCAAAAACCATAGGGCCTGCATCTCAGGCGGGGGCCAGTCTGGAGAGAAGTACAGGGGCAGAAGGCGTTAACAACCAGTCAAGAGCAGACTATACTATAGAAAGCGAGATCGACATGAGCAGGACCGAGGATCACCAGGCAGGAACGCACGTCCCCAACAAAACGGAAATGGAGGCTATGCTATTGCGCCTAGAAAACGCCATTAAACTAGAAATCAACACCCTCAGAGAGGACATGGGCCATTTATTAACCAGGGTAGAAACGGTTGAAACTAGAGCAGATAATACTGATCAGGAAATCTCACATCTAAAAACCCTATTGAAAAAATCCCAACTAAATCAGAGAGACACCGCTTACAAAATTGAAGAACAAGAAAATAGGGATAGAAGGCAAAATCTGAGACTACGCGGGGTACCAGAACAAAGAGGAGAAGACCTCGAGAAAAAATGTTTTGCTATTTTGGGCCCTATCAGTGGTAAAAACCAGGACCAGTTCCCTGAAATTGAAAGGACCCATCGAGTGGGAAGACCCGAGAGGTCGGGCCCAGACAGACCGCGAGACATAATTATCAGATTTCTCCACTTTAAAGAGAAAGAGGACATCTGGGTAAAAACTAGGGGCAACACCCCATTGAGTTACGAAGACACAGACATTCAGGTATATGCCGACTTATCGGCCCGTACCCTGGAGAGAAGAAGATTCCAAAAACCCCTATTAGAAATTCTCCGGAAAGAAAACATCAAGTATAATTGGGGCTTCCCACCGTGCCTAATAGGCCTAAAAGAGGGGCTAGTGGCCAAACTGAGATTCCCGGAGGAGCTTCAGGGGTTCTGTGCCAAGCTGGGGATCCCAGCCCCGGAGCTACCCAGTTGGAAAGAAAAAGAGGGCTTAGATGACATCACTTAAAATGGTGGCAGAAAAGGGGGGGGGCGTATGTAGAAAAGTCTATCAGTAAGCTCCAAAAGACTCGGCCTAACATCCACTATCTCTCGGAGTCATCCGAGAAAGCGGCGGAGAAGGAAGAGGGGACAGACAAGGGGAGAAAAGGGGGAGCTGGGATCAAACTCCACCTCACCACGAATCTAGTGCCCAAGGGTGCCGCATGAAGACGACACCCACGGACCTAGAGACCCATGTTAGGGTCAGAGAGGGGATGGATGGGGGGAGGGGGGAAGGGGGAAGGAGGGAGGGAGGGAGGGGGGGGGTAGGAGGGTATGGTAAGGGGAGGGAGAAGCGGGAAGGAGAAAGGGGTGGGAGGGATGGGTTAGGGAGGGGGGCCCCCTCCGCTACTGACAGGGCATCGGCCTTTAAACATCTTAATTACCAAACCAGAACAAAGGGCAAATTCTTTATTAAAAACAGTAAAAACACCCTAATAGAGAAATGAAGACCGATATTAAGCTTCTTACCTATAATGTAAAGGGACTGAATTCCTCCATCAAGCGACATAGGGTCCTGGAGGAGATCAGGAGATATGGGGCGGGAATAGTCTTTTTACAGGAGACCCACCTGACGCACGTCTCTAGTATTAGACTATTCTCACCCGCATATCCTACGTGGTTCTACGGAGACACTGTCTCAAACAGGGCAAGAGGGGTCGCCATTGGGTTTGGCAGAGACATCAACTTTACACTGGAAGATAGGAAAACGGACCCGGAAGGGAGGTTCCTCTTTTTAAGGGGATCCCTCAGCGGGACAGAAATCACATTAGCTAATATATACGCCCCCAATAAAAGACCCATCAGATACTTAGAATCAATTCTATCAAAGCTAAGGGCCTTCAAAAAGGGTTATTTAATACTCATGGGGGACCTAAATTTCGTTATGGACCCATCCTGGGATAGTACGTCCGGTGTGCAGGTGATAGAGACCGCCCAACTCAAGAGATTAAAAAAAAGGCTCATTGGAGAACAACTGGTGGATATATGGAGGATCCAGCATCCCCAGACAAGGGACTTCACGTTTTTCTCCCCAGCACACCAGACGTATTCTCGTCTGGATCACATCCTGGTTGAACACGGATTACTGGAGAGAATCACCAAAACCAGTATAGAGATAATGTCCCTCTCAGACCATGCCCCAGTCTCTATGAACCTAAGCATCCCAGAATACAAACAACCCTTGAGCGGGTGGAAATTGAATACAGAACTATTATATGATAAAGATATACGGGAGTCCATTCGAAAAGAACTCGAATGGTTTTTCCAAACCAACGACAACGGCGAAGTCTCAGAAGCAGTTATCTGGGACGCACATAAGGCGTTCGTCAGGGGTATTCTCATAGCGAAGGCATCCTGGCTGAAAAAAGAGAGGATGAGACAGACACAGGAAGTGACGGCTGAGATCACCAGACTTGAACAAAAACACAAGATAGGGGGGGTCCAGGCGCATGATACATACCTCGAGCTGGTGGAAAAGAGGGAGGAGTTAAAAGATTTGGCTGAACAAGAAGCTAGACAGGTATTTAATAAGATGGCAAAGGACCAGTACCTATGGGGAAATAAGCCGGGGAAATTTCTAGCCAGAAAACTCCAAAAGAAAAAAGCGAGAAACTTTATCGAGAAAATTCAAACCGGTAATGGGGAGACTAAACATGTATCTAGAGAAATAGCAGCAACATTTAGGCAGTATTATGAAGAACTTTACTCTGTAGTTCCGGAGGGCGGCAAAAAAAGGGGTGAAAACAGCCCGAAAATAGACGATTTCCTGGGAAGGGCAGGGTTGGCATCCTTAAACACAGAGGACAGTGAATTTCTGGAAAGACCGATTTCAGAGGACGAAATCCTCAGAGCCCTAAACAACTCCCCCTCAGGAAAGAGCCCGGGCCCTGATGGGTTTACCGTTCTATATTATAAAACCTTTAAGGAAATTCTAGTCCCAAGATTACAGCGCTATATGAATGGCCTGGGGACAGAATACGATATGAGCGAGGGGTCACTCTTGGCGACAATAACCGTCTTGCGCAAGGAAGGGAAGGATGGATCAGTGTGCTCAAGCTATAGACCCATTTCATTACTAAATTTTGATACAAAATTGTACGCCAAGATTCTGGCGGAGCGAATCAAGGGACACTTGTGCACGCTGATCCATCCGGACCAAGTGGGCTTTATCCCGGGAAGGGAGGGGAGAGATAATGGGATTCGGACATTACTGGCCATGCAGAGGATGAGGGATACGAGAACCCCCAGTCTACTGCTTTCAATCGATGCAGAAAAAGCGTTTGACAGGGTAGACTGGGGGTTCATGTTTAAAACTCTACAAAGAATGGGATTTGGTCCCGGGATCATACGGAAAATTAAAGTCCTCTATACGCATCCCAAAGCAAATATAAGAATTAACGGGACAGTCTCGTCTATGTTTGAGATGCATAACGGGACTCGGCAGGGATGTCCGTTATCCACTCTCCTCTTCGTCCTGTCCCTGGAACCACTGCTGTCTACAATCCGAGGTAGTCAGGGAGTAGAGGGATGCAGAGTCGGCAGGGAGGAACATAAACTCGCTGCGTTCGCAGATGACGTCCTCTTCTACGTCGGGTCACCGCAGAAGTCAATCCCCAACCTCCTAAAAATCCTAGCCAAGTACGGTGAACTAACAAATTTTAGAATTAATAGCACGAAAACCTTTATTCTAAATATTAACCTAAACAAGACCGAAAAACAAAACATACAGAAAGAGGTGAGTTTCGCCTGGAAAAAACAGATAAAATACCTGGGCATCGAGTTGGCCAATAACCCACGGAAAATGTATAAAATAAACTTTATCCCACTGCTAGAGGAAATCAAAAAAAAAATGCCAAGAATACAATGGAAGAGCCCTATCATGGATAGGTAGGGTCAATACAGTAAAGATGATGATACTGCCGATTATCACGTACAAACTTCAGATGCTTCCACTCCCTCTCCCAAAACAGTATCTTGGAAAATTAAGAGCACTGGTTATGAACTTTGTGTGGAAGCACAAAAAACATTTCCCTTCAAATCTTAAAGCAAGATAAGAACTTAGGCGGCCTAGCAGTACCGGACATCGAGGGATACTACCACGCTATTGCACTACTTAGAATACCAGAATGGGTTAAAACACAAAATGTAAAAAGATGGGTTGGTTTGGAGGAGGCACTTAGCGAAGTAAAATTGGGGAAGATTGTATGGAACCCCCCAAAATGTAGATCACTGGGTGAAAAAACGCACACAATCACACGGCACACACTCAAAATTTGGGATAAGACATATAAATTATTTAATAAAGCATATAATTCACCACTAATTACACTTAAGGAAAACCCCTTTTTCCCTCCTGGGAAAAAAGGGGTAAGCGGAGACTGGATCATAAAGGATAGCACATGTTTAGGAGAAATTATTAGTAATGGGAAAGTATTGGCACTACAGGAGTTACAGGCTAAAGACGAGTTGTTTTCCATAGACGTATGGCGGTATCTCCAAATAAGTCACTTCGTCGGCTCGCTCACTGGGCCGTTAAGGGACATGAATGACCTGACGAAGCTAGAAAAAATTTTTACGGCTGAGAACTCCAAAAAAAGAATCTCGAAAATGTATAAACTACTCTTGGAGCAGGACAGACTGGAGATACCCCCATACCTCAGGAAATGGGAGAGGGAATTGGGTTCACAATTAGATTTAGACACAATTAGGAAAATATTAAAATTAGCCCACTGTTCAGCTGCCGACTCTAAGACCGCGGAAATGAACTTTAAGCTCATGGCTAGGTGGAATAGGACCCCAGATAAGCTAAGTAAATACCAGAGGGACACATCTGCCAAGTGCTGGAGAGGATGCGAGGAAAGAGGGACCATGGGTCACCTTTGGTGGGACTGCCACAAAATAAAAAAATATTGGGAAACCATCTTAAAATATATAAAAGAAATCACCTCTGTGGAAGTGATAAGGGACCCCTGGGTTGTTCTCATGCACGCAACTACGCAGGGAATTAACCAATACACAAGCTCTCTGGTCCCCCACCTTCTTAACGCAGCAAAGGGGGCGATTCCGAGATGCTGGATGGACCGGGAAGGCCCTCCCTTGTGGCTCTGGGTGGATGAGGTAGAATCCGCATATACAATGGAGTGCGTGATTAATTGCACGGGGCAGGATAGAGAAGCAACAAAAGAGAAGTGGGAAGGCTGGAGAAAATTTAAAAAATCATGGAGCTACTCGGAGGCCCTGAGGACTCTTCCATAGATGCCCTAGGGGATAAAGTTTCAACAATAAGTACCCGCAAGGGAAAAAAAAAAAAAAAAAAAGGCGCTGTATGTCAGTAGCGGAGGGGGGGGGGGGGGGGGGGGGGGGAGGTTGAGGGGAAAAATACACAAGTAGGGGGAGAGTATAAAAAGGAAGAAAAAAAAAAAGAGAGGGGAAAATGGGCTTTATCTATGCACTATTCACGGGGCAGATCGGCAACAACTCGGCCCACTACCCTTACTGTTTTCACTTATGCATGCCTACGATGGAAAATTTAAACGGAATAAACCCCCCAGGAAGGGGAAAAAAAAAAAAAAAAGGGGGGGTAGACAAGAAATTCAAAAGTATCCACAAATGATGTTAAGACAAAAAGGGGACGGAGATGCGGGCCGTGCTGACATCACCCCTCAATGATCTATCTGAATGTGGAAAAAAAAAAAAAAAAAAGTAACAACCTGTGATCTGTAATCAAAAATATCCATTACGGATACACCAGCAGCAAAAAAACTGTGTACCAAAAACAAGAAATAGATATAAAGAAAGAATTTGCGCTAGGTGAAAAAAAACTTCACATCAACTGTTTTATTAATAACTGTTGATGTCCCCCTCATCACTTCTCCCTTACCTCATCCATTGTGAGTTTTCTTCTTTTTCACATGGACCTTAGGGGACATGTTTTAATTCACATTTGCGGTGATAAAATATTATTCATTTTAAACATGTCAATACCCCCCTTGTTCATTTCTTTCAAAAAGACAAGTGATGAGATGATAGTATGTTGATGTTTGAGTTCTAATGGCATACTCCTAATATCATACTCCCTATCTATCTACTGGCTCTTTAATTTACTGATTTGAATACTGTAAGGGATTGAGCATTTACTGCATAATATCAGAGCTATTAAAATGCCCAAGAGGCTGTATGGGTAGCAGTAATGTGTGGATATACTCTGCTCATCTCTGAAGGGGATTTTTTTAATTTTTTTTTAATTTTTAATTTTCAATCTTTAATTTTATTGTACTTAAGTTTAAATACTTAATTCTCTGGATTTTCCCTTTTTAAAAAAACATTTTTGAATGTATTGCTTCAATTGGCATGCATGTAACTCTTTAATTGTTATATCTTTTATTTTTATTGTATATATATGTTTAGCCTATGCATGTTACATTCAGCAGCCTCTAGTAGCATTGAGGTACTGCCATTGTTTGACCACAAGATGGCTCTAATTTAACCAGAGAAATCTGGAGGCCGTCTAGTGGTCCACATATGTGTTAATCTCTACCGCTGGGGGAGCATCAGGCCCCCGCCGGCGAGTACTTCCTGTTATTGTTTGCTCCCTTGTGTCTATGGCGACCTCCAATAGCGCAGCGCTTTGACGAACGCTGACCGCTATATAAGGCGCATGCGCGTGCGAGCGTACGTACCCCTGATGACGTCAGTTGTGACGAAACGCCGTAGGGTTCGTTACGTACGATCGTACTGCGCATGCGCGAGTATTGTCCCATAGACCGAACGGAGCCGCCATCACCTTGCAAGGTTTTCTCTATTTTTGTTTATGCTATTGTGGCTAAATAAATAAACCCACTGGAAACGCCTACACTATTCGAGTCCCCTTTTGTTTTCCATCTATATCATCCATTCGATCCATCCGATCGTTGCACTGCCAAGTGATACACGAGGAGTTTCGGGGAGCAGCCACCAATCAGGAGGAGATCCGTTGCTGTCGGACATCTATTGGGACGTTGGATATCCTCAACAGCACCAAGGCTGTTCTTCTAAAGCTCAGTTTGACCCCCCTGAATAAGGGCGGTCACTGGCTTTCTGGTAAGCCTCCCCCCCTTCTGTTTTATCTCTGTGGTGATGGGCTGCACTACTATCAACATTTATACTTTGGATTGATTTCACAGAAACTTTTACGAATTCATTTGTTCATTTTCTTCGATCACTTTGGACTTTATGAATTTTTGAATTCACATATGAATTTTGTTTGAGTATTCATTTATTCACTCTCCCCTTTGGGGGTTTTTTTATTGATTGAGTATGAACTTTGTTTGAACACTTTTTTCACCAATCATTTCGGGTTATTTGTATTAACTGGTTATGCATTTTGTTTGAATTATTAATATTCTCACTAATTAATTTGGGTCATTTTAATTAACTGGTAATTTACAGTTTTCCACTATCCAGCGCTGCATTTTTTGTTTATATATATTTAAATAGCATTGATTGCTGTATAAATGACAATGGTCCCAAAAATGTGTCAAAAATGTCCGATGTGTCCGCCATAATGTCGCAGTCACAAAAAAAAAAAAAAAAAAAAAAAAAAATTGCTGATCGCCGCCATTACTAATAAAAAAAATAATTATTAATAAAAATGCTATAAAACTATCCCCTATCTTGTAAACGCTATAACTTCTGCGCAAACCAAATCAATAAATCGCTTATTGCGATTTTTTTTACCACAAATATGTATAAGAATACGTATCGGCCTAAACTGAGGAAAAACTTTTTTTTTTTTTATATTTTTGGGGGATATTTATTATAGCAAAAAATAATGCATTTTTTTCAAAATTGTCGCTCTTTTTTGTTTATAGCGCAAAAAATAAAAAAGAACGTCAATTTTGTTTGGGAGCCATGTCGCACGACCGCGCAATTGTCAGTTAAAGCGATGCAGTGCCGAATCGCAAATCTAAATGACTTTAACTAGATTAGAATGTACTTTCTACAAACAGCAGCCAGCCATCGGGAACCACTCACAGCAACAGTTATAAGTGTTAACTAATGTCCTGCTTGCAATATTAAAATGCCTATTGATCTGCCAGAAATGCATTCACTCCTTTAGTGGGCCAACAAAGCATTTTGTGAACTAACAAGCCTTAGCCCTGCCCAATTTATTAATCATTCTGTGGTCCCAAAAGAAGAATAAGGAGGGCTAATTAATCCCCTTCAGATAACACAAGAGTTTGTGCAAAAAGACACAGGTACTGATACTATTAACAGGTATTTTTCTTTCCCATCAATCACATAACAAAAGGCTTTAGGTAATATATTTAACAGATCAAAAGAGGGTAAATAAGAAAAGTTCACAAAAACATAGCATTGGTCAAATCCTTATTTAGATCACTTACTTTATTTCAGGAAGATTTTTTATGTTTTCAAAAATATCAGACGATTCAGGGCAAAGTTTTTCCACCAGTTCCAACGGACCAAAGAACGATTTATGTTGCCCAATAAAGCTCTTCTTAACTGTAAAATAATAGTAATACTGTCCTTATAATTTAAATATTATAGTCACAATGTATTAAAAAAACAAAAACTTGTGTACCTTCAGTTCACACCATAAATTGCACATGAACATGTTCGTTCCTGTGCAATTCACTTGCGATCTGGGTGCAGTGCAATTTCAGATCATTCATTTGAATAGGCTAAAATTGCACTGAACCGCACCAAAAGTAGTGCAGTAATATTAAAAAAAAAAAAAAAAATGCACAGCAACTGGATTCCCTGATACTACTCTACCATGAGGTCCAGTGCAGAGAAACACACATTGTTTGTGACTTCGGGGTATTATTAAAGTAGAACTAAATTCATCCTCTCTATTGGCCCTGTTTAATATTATCATTGAAAGTGAAAGAAAAAAAAAAAAAACACAAATTTTGGGTTGTCCCCCAAAAACTTGCTGTTTGGCCATGGGACATGAAGTGAAGCAAAATCTCTGCGGGACACAGATGGCGAAAAAAATAAAAAAAATCTGACAGGGGTTATAACCCTCCCTTGCGCTATCCAAAATGAAAAAAACGAAAAAAAACAGAACACACTTTTGCCCATAGTTCTACTTTAAGTTAACACTGACACCCGCTGCAGATCAGGTGCAGTGCAGGAAACGTGCACAGGACGCAGGTTTCCTGCATAACAATCTGATTGAATTGGCTCCAAGTTCATACTGGTGCCTTCTGAAAGCCTTAGCATTGCATTAACGGACACTATGAAGGGAATTTATCAAAACTGAAACAGATGGAATCTGGAGCAGCTGTCAATCGGCATGTCTTCTGTTATTGGGAATTAATATTGGCTTTTTTTTTTCTTTAAATATGCATAAGATCTCTAGAGGGCCTATTCTGTGAAGCTGTGGGTAGTTTTACTTATAAATATTTTTGGTGGTTCTCTTTTGGCTGATTTTAGGTCAAGCGCATCCTCTAAATATGGCATATACTGTACCCATCATGCTGCCGGCCACTACACTGTGTACACTGTCTCACACTTCAACCCATGTACTGTGTATTGTAAAAATCAGCTTCAAATGGAGAGCTTCAAATAAACCAGTCAGTCAATTTGCCAGGGTACAAATTTAGGGCTTATTTACATTTACTAGTGCTTGCTCAGCTTAGACTTACAAGTTTGCACACATGGATGATCTTTGGGCTCATTTACATCTGCGGCAGCCCCGTTCATAAGCAATTTGTATTGGATTTCTTTTCAGAGGCATTTTGACAGGGGATGAGGAGGCTATATGTCCTCTCCTTACAACACAATTTAACCCTGAAAATGTTGCACCACCGCATTTAATCATGAGCATTGCATGTGGTTTCTGGGCAGTTGCAGCATGGCCCCATAGACTTACATGGGTTGCATTTGGCAGCAACAATGTGTAATCTTTGCTGCAGTTTCATCATATGTACAGCCCTGAGTGTTTGCATGTCTGTTAGGCCAAACAGGCACTCCGCAAATGTACTTAGCCACAGCCATATTATTCATTCATAGCTATCTGTAACGAAATAAACTAAAAGTCCTGTCTGCCGCCAAGGCAAAAAGGACTTGTAGTGCTCAACGGAATACAAAACACTTTGTGCACTCATAATCCACTTACATTTCCTTCAGCTTTCCAACTGACAGCACATACAGCAGCATACCTCTCAATCATCCTGGATTTGCCAGGACTTGATGCAAGTTCTGGCATCCCCGCAAATTATGGCTTTGTCCCGGAGTGGAGCTGCTCCAGTGGCTTGCCCACCTTGCGGCTTGTGTGGGTGTCTGGAGTCCCACATGCCACAAGCATTGCTGTTTAAATGTGACAGGCAGCCGACGGTGAGAGATGCCAGCTGCCTCACACACACAGAGCAGATCAGCTTGCAGCTGAGCCTGCCTCCTCCTCCTCGGCTGTGCTGCTTTCCTTCATACAGGAGAGGGAGGCTGAGAGGAATCATGGCCGAGAGGAAAGGATAGCAACTGTGCCCTGGCTGCTCTGATGCCTGAAAGAGGATGTAAACATACCCCCAGGCACCTGTATAGTTCAGGACAGCTCTGGTCTTCCCTCTCACCTCGCTGTCCCAATGGAGAGCTCCGCCCACCGATCGCAGGACTTAAGAGCAGAGAGTCAGACTGAATGTACCTGGATGGGGGTGTGTGAAGGAATATAATGTACATACTGATAATCAGAAAATGTCTATTTGCTTATGTGTATACATGTTTCTATGCAACTCCTTACTTTTTATGTAGTATACAGATTGGCTTTCTGTTTGGAACTAAAGATGGCGTCTATACCCTCCATCCCACACATTAGAAGAATGCAGACGTCACGCCAGAACCAGCTTCAATCAACCTTCAAGCATCAAGTTTCTCCATTTCTCTTGTATTTTAACCAATGAGATGTACCCATTAGACTGACATAGCAATGACGTATCTTTCTGTATAAAATATTGACACCGCCCAGGAATAAATTAGAAGTAACCGAGCTGAACATATCTCAGAGAGTGTTTACTTCTAATGTGCATGCACATTTATACTTTTTAATTAGAAACAGCAGCAGATAACCTTGAACTAGATTGTAGTTCTTATCCATTTCAGGTGTAAGAGTAAAGAGGGAATATACTGGGGGGGGGGGGGGGATTTGTGCTAGGAGGGGGTAGGGGAATTTTGGTTAAGAGGAGGAATGGGGGGGGGGGGGATTTGACCCCCCTGTCCTCTGTCCTTCTGACCCCTGTACCCTGCCCTACTGACCTCCTGTCCTCTGTCCTACCCTGCCCTGCCCTACTGACTGCCTGTCCTTTGTCCTTCTGACCCCTGTACTATGCCCTACCAAGCTTGTTTTCCATCCTGCTGACCCCTGTACCCTGCCCTACTGAATCCCTGTCTTCCATCCTGCTGACTCCTTTACACTGCCCTACTGACGCCCTGTTCTCTGCCCTGCTGATCCCTGTCTTCTACTCTTGTGACCCCTCTCCTCTGCCACACTAACCCCTGTAGACACCTCTCATCTGCCATGCTGACCCTTGCTCTCAATCCTGCTGACCACTGCCCTCCACCCAGCTGACCCATGTCTGGGTTTTGCTTAACCACACCCTTTAAGCCACCACTGTTAAGAGTTTGGCCATATGCACATTTTGCCGCATATGCTTGGCCATATGCACATTTTGCAGCATACATGTTTGATCATATGCACAAATCACTTTCTCCCTCGAGTGTCCCTCGTTATTCTAAAGTTCAAAAGTTGGGAGGCATGTACAGAGGTACAGGTAAAAAGTTGGAGGGAGAATGTGCAGGAGCCTGACACTGCACGCACTGATCACAGGTGCAATGCTTTGCAGGCTTCTGTAGGAAAAAAATAATAAATGCACATTTTTTTCCTGGAAACATATGTGTATTTATTATTTTTTCCTAAAAGGTTAACTTATCCTTTAAAAGCAGACTACCTTCACTTGTGGGCAACACGCACCTGTCTCCAATCAGCCTCTTCCAATGGAATGCCTATTCTGAGCAATAAGAGACAACTTTCACATCTCACACATGTTTGCTCCCTGCCACTTTTCATGTGACAGACCACACTTCTGTTACAGCATACTCCATTGTACACAATAGAATACAGACTACTGAGCTGTGTAAACTATACTTCATACATACCCTGCCACACCATGTATACTGTGTTGCACATTACATAATCCAAACTCCCTACTATGCACAATGTATATGTCAGTTATTCTAAACTGCTACACTGTGATGCACTTAATTTAAACCCCTGCATTATCTACTGTGCCTGGGTTCCCACTATTGCGAACACAGAGATTGCATGTGATTCACACCAGCACTGCTGTGCCGATCACATGCGATGTCTGTGCAATGCAAGTTCAGTCATACAGTTGTCTGGCTGAACTCGCATTGGATTTGCATAACAAAAAAGGTGCAGGAACTTTTTTTCCCCGCATTGGAATCGGATCACATGGGTGTTCACACCCATATGATCTGATTCCTGTCCGAAGCCAGAGTTCGCACTGCAATCTGTTAACGGATCTGGGGGTGTCATTAACCGCTTGCCGACCGGCTCACGTCGATGTACGTCGGCAGAAGGGCACGTACAAGCATAATAACGTACCTGTACATTGCCCTTTAAGAAGCAGTTTGCGGGCGCGCCCGCTTCGACCTCCATGAGTGTGATCGCGGGTCCCTCGGACTCTATGTCTGCGGGGATACCCGCAATCGTCTCACTGCCTAGTGACACGGGAGCGGTGATCAGTGTCGTGTCACACATCCCCCCTCCCCCACCGTTAGAATCACTCCCTAGGACACACTTAACCCCTACAGCGCCACCTAGTGGTTAACCCCTTCACTGCCAGTCACATTTACACAGTAATCAATGCATTTTAAATTGCACTGATCGCTGTATAAATGTGAATGGTCCCAAAAATCGTGCCAAAAGTGTCCAATCTGTTCGCCATAATGTTGCAGTCAAAAAAAAAAAAAATGATCAACGCCATTACTAGTAAAAAAATCAATTATTAATAAAAATGCCATAAAGCTATCCCCTATTTTGTAGACACTAACTTTTGCACAAACCAATCAATAAACGCTTATTGTGATTTTGTTTTACCAAAAATATGTAGAAGAATACATATCGGCCTAAACTGAGGAAAAAAAATATGTTTTTTTATATATTTATTATAGCAAAAAGTTAAAAATATTTTTCAAAATTGTCGCAAATTTTTTTGTTTATAGCGCAAAAAATTAAAAACACACAAAAAAGGTGATCAAATACCACCAAAAGAAAGCTCTATTTGTGGGGAAAAAAAGGACGTCATTTTTGTTTGGGAACCACGTCGCAGTGTTAAAGCGATGCAGTGCCGAATCTCAAAAAGTGCTCTGGTCTTTGGGCAGCCAAATGGTCCATTGGTTAAGTGGTTAACATTGTATTGACACCCACAGCGGTTCGCAGAGGGCAGTGTGAACTGCCTGCGGAGAGATGTGATGCGAGAACCAGTGCTGGAATCGCACTGGTTCCTGCATCACTATAGTGTGAACCCAGGCTGTATGACAGAGACCCCGGACATCCCCACTTGTACACTGTGCTGCAAGTTATATATTCCAGAAGACTTTAACCGGTATGTTGTGCTGTATATTAAAAGCTAAGATCTCTCTACTGTGTTTACTTTACTGTAAGCTGCATACATCACTCTGCTCTTCATTCTACACCGAGTTTGTCTTTATCTACTCCTGTCTGTACAATGTGTTTTCTATTGTACATTATATATTTCACATGGCTCAAATCTGTGCACTGTGCTAAAACATGCTGCAATCATTTTAGCATTACAAAATAAAATTCAGTGTAGCGCAGCAAAAATTATAACCATGTTATCACATACAAAACCATGTATAATGTGATAAAAGTAAAAACACAAAAATCTGTATAAAAGTCCTCTGTGAATCAATGGTATTGTGCCTCAATACACCCCCTGCCTGATCATTAAGCACTGTGATTATCCACCACCAAGCAAAATGCCAGCTCACCTCTGTGTAAGTAAAAAAAACAGCTGGTCTAATCACAGCCCAGGTAAATGGCTCCACTCCTTCCCTCCTCCTCAATGAAATAAAGACTCCCGTCCTCACAGGTATCCTCAGATCATGTATAGATCAAAAGCAGAAAGGACAGACAGTGTATTCCATATACAATGTTTTTTTAAACCCTGCCTAAAATGTTACACTTACAAGAGATAAAATGTAAAAAAACACGTTTTAGTGCATCATCCGGCTCACCGCCACGCTCAGTGCGACTCCGGTAAAACATCACACAGCTCTACTCCTCCGATAGACGCGTGTCGCCATGTGATAAGGCTTCTTTATTAGGACTAGTGTATTGAGGAACAATACCATTGATTCATGGAGGACTTTTTGTCTATTACTTTTATCACATTATACACGGTTTTGTATGCGATTACATGGTTATAATTTTTGCTGCGCTACACTGAATTTTATTTTGTATTCATCATTTGAAGTGTTGTGAAATCACCTACACAGTGGTTGGCTGGCCAGCATTGCATTTAGATATCATTTATTTATTAAATTTATTTTTTAGTTCACAATTTTTGTGCTGCTTGTTACAACTTTATTTTATTTAATAATTTTAGTATCGTTATATTATTAGACAGAAATGATTCTTACCTGTTAAATAGGTTTTGAACAGCAATTTGCAGTAAAACAGTGTAAACATTAAAAACTTACTGTTTTGCATTACAGATATTTACCTTTTAATCCATGCTTCAAGCAATGTTCCATTATGCAAAAAAATTGTTGTAATGGTGGGTATTCAGAATCCACACTCCGACCTAGATTAAGAGCAGACTGGATCAGCACTTTTATGCTGATCTTCATCATGTTCATTAAGTTGGTACGTTCATCCATCTTCTTGCCTATGAGAGATGCATAAAGATAAAGATAAGATAAGATAAGATAAGATAAGATAAGATAAGATAAGATAGAAAGAAGCACCATATGCATGACTGCTGTTGAGAAAGAAAATAGGTAAGACTAAATTCCCCTATGTTTCAGGGTCCTGCAGTAGTCTTTTACACATCTGAAGGTTTGTGCAAATGCCTCTAGATACCTGCATATTATGCATGGGCCTAATTTACTTAATCCTTTTTTATTCACATGTACATTTTCCTTTTATCCTGATACAAACAATGTACCCCACTGAACAGATTGATATCAGAAATAAATACTGTATATACTCGAGTATAAGCCGAGTTTTTCTGCAGATTTTTTTGTGCTGAAAGCGCCCCCCTCGGTTTATACTCGAGTCAAGCACTTTTCTGCAGCAGAGGACGACATTTTCCAACCCGACTTTGGGGCCCGTATCTCGGGGCCACTTGGTGCTAGGAACCCCAAATTTGGTATGCATACCCAGTGGAACTAGCACTACAACATATCCAATGGGGTTTCTAGCACCAAGTGGCCCCGAGATACAGGGCCCCAAAGTCGGTCAACTGTGTCCATCTGCAGCAATGTCATTTCAGGACCCTTTGGGTACAGAGTCCCCAAATCTTGGCTGCAGCCAGGGGGCATCTAGGAACCCTTAACTACCAAGTTTGAAGTTCGGGGGACCTATGGCTGCAAATGGGCACAGTGAGGCATACAAATGGGCACAGTGCGGCTGAAAATGGGCATTGTTGCCCCTTTTTTCCCCACATACAGTAGCTGCGCATTTCTCACCCTAGGCTTATACTCGAGTCAATACGTTTTCCCAGTTTTTTGTGGTAAAATTAGGTGCCTCTGCTTATACTAGAGTATATACAGTATACAAATAATAATATTAAATTACTTTACTACTCAATGTTTCTTGAAAACCTTTTTACTGTATGTATCAAATACTTTTAGTGTAGGATTATTTGTGCTGTCTTCACACGAAATGAAGAGAATGCAAAACTAGAATTGTAGCTTTCTTCACTAATCCTAGTAACAAATCCCTTGGAGTTAAAACATATACTCTGACTCTTATGCCACTTTCACACAGAGATAGACCTTTAAAGTATAAAGAATCGTGAACAATCAATATTCTTCTCCCATTTGTATTTATTCTTCTCTCCTTCTCTTTCCTTTCATTTCTGTTCTATACTTTTAAGGGCACTTCTCATTCTTCTTTTCAAACTAAATAAATAGATTTTTCTACACAAACTCAGGAGTATTTCTAAATAGACCATCGATGTAATGATCGGCTGATCACAAAGCAATTGTGTTGGTTTTACTAGTAATATAGTCTACCACTGAACTCAATTATACTTTGTTATATTTTAATATGATACTCCTGTACAAATGTTAGTATCATTGTAAAGTTGTTATATCTAAGATCCAATAAAAGCTTATTGTTTAAAAAAAAAAAAAAAAAACATTTTTAGCATTTTCACTAAGGCCCCTTTCACACGGACGCAGTCAGTTTAGGCACGTCAAAAACGTATCAGTTCTTATCCGTTGTCTCATCCGTTTTCATCCGTCATCCGTTCCGTTAATGTCCGTTTTCATCCGTTTTTTGTCCGCTTACATCCGTAAATGCACACGTTTACGTCCGTTTTTTCATCCGTTTTTTCATCCGTTTTGTTCCGTTTATATGTGTGCCTGTGCCTTTAAGAGGTTGAGTTCACAGATAAACACAAAACGGATGTTAACGGATCTTAACGGATCGGACGTTGACGGACGATGTCCGTCAACGTCAGTTAATATCCGTTTTGACGGATCTGAACGTATCCTTGTACGTTTAAAAAAACGGATAAAAACGGAAGCGGATGTTAACTGATGGTGACGGATGTTCATCCGTCTGCCCATAGGAATGCATTGTCGTCCGTCGACGGATGGAAGAAAAACGGATAGACGGTCCGTCCGTGTGAAAGGGGCCTAAAGGTTGCCAGCTGTAAACTTAAAGTGTACACAAAACCAAAGTTTTTTTAAGGATACAGTAGGGAAGAGTTAAAACCCTTGTCGGGGGATTTTTTTTTCTCCTTTTGCTGTGTGTGGTACATTGGGAAAACTTCTATACTTCCTGTCCCAGACAAAGTTAGTGAAAAAGAGCCAAGAAAGCATATCTTGGACAGCTGTCCCTATTAGAAGATTGTCCCTTACCTCTTGCTTGGGGCTTTATAATTTTAGACTTTTCACTTTCTCTATCAGTGATAATGACCACCGATAAAAATAAAGTGGTAAATCTTTCCAGAGGAAGGTCTAACCCTTTTCCACTCTATCCAATACTAAAACGAGGGGTTTGGCTATATGAACATTGCATAGTGTATGTAAACCATAATAAATGAATGGCTCATGTTGACCATGCCAGAAATCCAGCGCTATCCTGTGCACTCTGCAGTGTTCTCTCAAATGGTCTTAGGCTTAATGTACACGGGACATTTTAAAACCTCCCCTGAACGATTTAACTTGACATATAGTAAACGAAGTTTAAAAAACACCTGTTTTGCTGTGTTAACATGGCACGTTTAGCTGCGTTTACACTTAAAAAAATTTTTAACTAGTTAAAAATGTTTCTCCATTAAAAACGCCTGTTACCACGTTTACAGGCTGTTTCAGGCATTTGGCGTTTCAAATGCCTCCGAACATCCGTCCTGCCTTACAAAAAATGCTTCTAAACTCAACTGCCTATAAACGACCCTGTGTACATGTACTGATAAGATAATAGAGGAGAGTTCAGGGGCAGCTGAAAAAAAATGCCCAACTGCTCCTAAACGTCTGTTTACAAACAGCAGTGTACATGAAGCCTTATGCCACGTACACGCGATAGGATTTTCTGACGGGAAATGTTGGATGTGAGCTTGTTGGCGGTAAGTCCGACAATGCGTATGCTCCATCGGACAATTGTTGTCGGACTTTCCGCCAACAAAACGTTGGCTAACATGTTCTCAAGTTTTCCGCCAACAAATGTGTGTTGTCAGACTTTCCGATCATGTGTACACAAGTCCATCGGACAAAAGTCCAAAGTACAAACAGGCATGCTCGGAATCAAGGACGAGCCTGAAGCGCTCGGTCTTGTAAAACTAGCGTTCGTAATGGAGATATCACGTACGTCTGGTACGTCACTACGTTCGTAAATGTTGGCCAACATTTTTGTGACCGTGTGTATGCAAGACAAGTTGGACCCAACACCCGTCAAACAAAATTCCATGGTTTTGTTGTCGGAAAGTCCAAACGTGTGTATGAGGCTTTAGGCTTCATGTACACTGCAGCTGCTAAACTCACGTTTAGGAGCAGTTGGGAATTTTTTTCATTTATAGTAGTTTACAGGCAGTTGAGTTTACAGACGCTTTTTGAAAGCAGATAAATCGCGTTCAGGACGGTAGTTTACCAGCATTTCAAGCTCCAAATGCTTGTAAATGTTACAGATACAACGTTCAAACACGTCAAGCGTTTTTTTTTTTTTTTTTGGACATGTCTAAATCAATGGTTCCCTATGAGAGTCATCTTAAAGTGGATGAACAAGTCTTGCTTTGACTGCTGGGTTGCTTTTTTAGGTTCTTTTTGGGGCTTTTCCTTGTGGCTTTTTAACACCTTTTTAAACTGTATTTTTATTTTTCTTTGCTTCCTTCAGCCTACTAAATTAAGGGGAGTGGTTAATTGGTCACAGGTGCTTGAGGCCTATATAACCTTCTGTAGAACTCATTGTGAGCCTGCTCATCTGAGTCTGCTGGAACTCTGTCCAAGTGGAACTGGTCCAAGTGGCAAGTTAAAAACCAGAATTAGTGGAACTGGTCTAAAGTGGCGAGTTAAAAACCAGAGTTGAAAACAGGAGGTTATAACAGGGGTCATAGTACCTGAGTGTTGTCTGATTAGTGCGTGTGTGGATCGTTGGTACTTGTGTATTGTGTACTGTATACTTGTGTATTGCGAGTGCACGTAGGTCTGCGAGTACCTATGTACTGTCTTGTTGAATATTAGTGTCAGGAAGCTAGTTGTTAGGTAATTTGGACAGGGTATAATCCACAAGCCTCATTAAAATTTAATAGGAACGATGCCCGGCGGGTGTGGAGAGGCGACTCGTTGTACATCTTGCGACAAGTATGCGTTCCTTGATCATTCGATCGAGGGTGAATACTGCTGTGCAAAATGTAAGCGTATTGTTTCCCTGGAAGCCCAGGTTCCGAATCTGGGGAAGCAACTCTCAGCACTGAGAAGTCCCTCCATACTAAAGGAGAGCCAGGAACGTACACGGCAGGTTACCTGGACAGTGGCGGGTGGAGACAAAGAGGTGTAGGCACTAGCAAAGAGTGGATGGGTGACAGTCAGGAAGGGTAGAGGGGGGAAGTGCCAGGGAGGCCGATCCAGGGCTGGAGCATCCCAATAAGTACGCTCCATTGAGTGACATTGGTGAAACCAGTCAGGGACCAGGACTGCAGGAGCTGAGGGACCCTCTTAGCTGCCAGGGGAAGAACTCCTCCAGTGAGAGTGGGGGAGGAAGGAAGCGAAGGAAAAGGAAAGACAGATTCTGGTGGTAGGGGACTCAATTCTTAGAAGGATAAAGAGGCCAATCTGTAACAAAGACCTGAAGCAAACAGTATGTTGTCTACCGGGCTCTCTGGTTCGGCACATCACAGATCTGGTGGACAGATTACTGGGAGGGGCTGGGGAAGACCGAGCTGTCATGGTGCACGTTGGCACCAATGACAGAGTTAGATGGAGTGTCCTAAAGAACGATTTTAGGGACTTAGGAGCTAAATTGAGGAAAAGGACCACTAAGGTAGTATTCTCAGGAATACTACCATTACATCAAGCCACACCAGAAAGGCAGGAGGGAGATTAGGGAAGTAAACAAGTGGCTGAAGAGCTGGTGTAGTAAGGAGGGGTTTGGGTTCTTGGAGGACTGGGCCGACTTCTCATTCGATAACCAGTACTATAGAAGGGACGGACTGCACCTAAATGAGGAAGGTGCAGATCAGCTGGGAATGAAGATGGCCAAAAAGTTAGAGGGGTTTTTAACCACTTCACATCCGGCCGTAGCCGAATGACGGCCACAGCGCGGATGTGAAATCCCGGGAGGCCGTCATATGACGGCCTCCCCTTTCCTCGTTCCCTGTGCGCGCTCACGAGGGAAATTCTGTGTTGGCCATGTCCCTCGGACACGGCCAATCACAGATCGCTGTAAACGGCCAATCACAGCGGCCTTTTACAGCGCGATCGCCCTGGCCAATAAGAGATGATCTCATATGTAAACATATGAGATCATCTGTCAGCGCCGCTCCCCCTCCTCACACAGACAGCGTGTGAGGAGGGGGAGATGAACGGCTGCAGCGCCGTAAGTTTAAAAAAAAAAAAAAATGAAATGCCATCTGTGCCCACTGCCACCACTGCAATCTGTCCCCAATGCCATCTGTGCCCAGTGACATTGCCATCTGCCAGTGCCATCCCCAGTGCCACCTGTCGTCAGTGCCACCTGTCGTCAGTGCCACCTATTAGTGCCATCTGTCATCAGTGTCACGTATTAGTGCCATCTGTCATCAGTGCCACATGTCAGTGTCACGTGCCATCTGTTATCAGTGTCACCTGTCATCAATGGCACATATCAGTGCCATCTGTCATCAGTGTCATGTGTCATCAGTGCCACGTATTAGTGCCATCTCTCATCAGTGCCACATATTAGTGCCACGTGATATCAGTGCCATGTATGAGTGCCATCTCTCATCAGTGCCACATATTAGTGCCATCTGTCATCAGTGTCACGTGTCATCAGTGCCCCGTATTAGTACCATCTGTCGTCAGTGCCACGTCAGTGTCACGTGTCATCAGTGCCACGTCAGTGTCACGTGTCATCAGTGCCACGTCAGTGTCACATGTCATTGTCCTGTTGCTCCAGGGCCTTCAAAAGTGTAATAGGTAGTCAACAATTTAGATGTGTAATTTATGCTCCTAGAACACGTGATGGCGCTCCCTGCATGATGGGCCTCTCTATGTGGCCAGGCTGTGTAAAAGTCCCACATATGTGGTATCGTAATAATCAGGAGGAGTAGCAGAATTTATTTTGGGGTGTCATGTGTGGTATACACATGCCATGTGAGAGAAATAACCTATTACAATGACAATTTTTTAGAAAAAAAATAAAAAATAAAAAAATAATTCATTTTGCAAAGAATTGTGGGAAAAAATGACAACATCAAAAAGCTCACCATGCCTCTTACTAAATACCTTGGAATGTCTACTTTCAAAAAAGGGGTCATTTGGGGGGTATTTGCACTTTCCTGGCTTGTTAGGGTCGCAAGAAATGAGATTGGCCACCAGTGCATCAGATGTGATCAATTTTGTATAATTCGCACCACAGATTGTAGAGTCTGTAACTTTCACAAAGACCAAATAATTTCCACTAATTTGGGTTATTTTTACCAAAGATATGTGGCAGTATAAATTGTGGCCAAAATTTATGAAGAAAAATTAATAATTTCCTAAATTGTATCACAGAAACAAAGAAAAATGCGTTTTTTTTTCAAAATTTTCGGGCTTTTTTCAATTATAGCGCAAAAAAAAAAAAACCCAGAGGTGATCAAATACCACCAAAAGAAAGCTCTATTTGTTGGAAAAAAAGGACAAAAAATTAATTTGGGTACAGTGTTGCATGACTGAGTAATTGTCAGTCAAAGCGTGAGAGCACCGAAAGCTGAAAATTGGTCTGGATGGGAGGGGGGTTTAAGTGCCTGGTAGGCAAGTGGTTAAACTAGGCGATGGGGGGGGGGGGGGGGGTCCAGTGGTAGAGATAGTCAGCGTGGAACATATTTCAGAGGGTAGTATTGGGGGCATCTCAAGATGCGTGAACTAGAGATACTGTTGTAGGAGGAGGATTTGGATTTTGTGGGAATTTCAGAGACCTGGTTCAACAGCTCTCATGATTGGCTGGCAAACATTCAAGGGTATACCCTTTATGGCAAGGATAGAAAAAGGTAAAAAAAAAAAGGGGGAGCCTATATATCAAGAATAAATGTGAATTTGAGAGATGATATCACTAAAAGGGAGCTAGGGAGGAGGTGGAATCCTTATGGGTAGAGCTCCAAATGAACGAAGCTTAGGGGAAAATACTGGGAGTATGCTATAGGCCCCATAACCTGAGGGAGGAATGAGAGACAGATATCCTATCACAATTTGGATTAGCAGCAAGGATGGGAAGTGTTATCATAATGGGGGATTTTAACTATCCAGACATAGACTGGGCGGAGGGAACCACGCATTCTTTTAAGGCTCGCCAGTTCCTAAATGTCTTGCAGGACAATTTTATGGGTCAGATGGTAGACGCACCAACTAGAAATAAAGTGTTACTGGATCTACTGATTACCAACAATACAAACCTGATCACGGATGTGGAAATTTAGGTAACAGCGATCACAGGTCAATTGGCTTCAGTATAAAATCACACAAATAGGAAACATAAGGGGAATACAAAGACACTGAATTTCAAAAGAGCCAACTACGAACCTTGCTAGAAGGCATAAAATTGGGATAAAATCTTAGGAACAAAGAACACGGGATGGGTTTGGTTTAAGAGCATATTAAATAAGGGCATTAGCCAATGCATCCCATTGGGGATGTACAATTGACCATGTACTGGTGGCCTATCTAATTTCTTGCGACCCGAACAGGCCAGGAAAGTACTAATACCCCCCCAAATGGCTTTTTTGAAAGTAGACATTCCAAGGTATTTAGTAAGATGCATGGTGAGGTTTTTGATGTAATTTTTTCCCCACAATTCTTTTTTTTTTTTTTTTTTCTCTCCTTTCACAAAATTGTTATTATAATAGGTTATTTCTCTCACATGGCATGTGTATACCACAAATGACACCCCAAAATACATTCTGCTACTCATCCTAAGTATGGCAATACCACCTGTGTGGGACTTTTTCCCAACCTAGCCACATAGAGAGGCCCAACATGCAGGGAGCACCATCAGGTGTTCTAGAAGCATAAATTACACATCTAACTTAAATATCTAAAGAGTTTTTGGTGGGACTTTTAAAAGCGCAAAGACATATCAAAATATGAAAAAAATATAAATTTTTAATAGGAATAAAATTGAAACATTTATTATATGTATTTCATTTCGAGTATAAATCACGGAATACATATAGGTAATTGCAGAGCTGATTAGTCTCAACATGTTTCGCCATACAAAGTTGGGCTTCTTTAACTACTTAAATCAGACATAATGCATACAAATCACTAGAATGAGAAATGAACAAAAATCAGACAGACACTCAAAAAACACAATAGAATATAATTTTACAAATTACAAATATATAGAGCACTATATGGACAAGGATTAGCTACCAAACCTGACCTGTGTATTTAATGGAGAGATGATATTCAAAAAATGAGTGGATAAAATGGGTCAATTTGATGATACCATAGAGAGATAAATTATATTAGGAAACAATAGCAGAGGTCCATCTAAGTGTGATTTCATAACTAAAAATAAATAAATAAATAAATAAATAGACCAAAGAGTTAATAAGAGATGCCTACCTCCATTTGTCATATGAAGAGAAGGCATAAACCTTCCAGATGGTATATGAAATAACTTTGGGAAAAGCTCTATACGAATTACCAAGGTTCCCTTTGAGAATATATATATAAAAATTGTATCAACAATTATACTAACAAAAGAGCTATCCGAAGACAGCCTCAGTTTAAATTCATTACATGAATGTGCCCAATCCTAACATTTGGAGTAGTCCAAAGAGGGGGACCCGCAATGTATAAATAATACCAGGGTTCCCTTCTATAATTTAACATTTAAAATAGATGAAGGTTAAAGACTAATAAGGGGTATCAGAATGGAATATCCAGCAATATCAATATTGAATTTACCTGCTGGCAAAGAAAATCCTCTCTGACCTCAATGCTCCTTTTTATCTCCCTCCTCCTTGCTTGGCGCCAAAAACGAGAGGACACGATAAGCGTCATGCCCTAAGCACCGTCGCACCAGAAGTGACGTAAAATTATATTCTATTGTGTTTTTTGAGTGTTTGATTTTTGTTCATTTCTCATTCTAGTGATTATATGTTTTACGTCTAATTTTAGTAGTTCCCCTGAAGAAGCCCAACTTTGTATGGCGAAACATGTTGAGACTAAAGCAGCTTTGCAATTACCTATATGTATTTTGTGATTTATTCTTTGAAACATTATATGCATTTAACTTTCTATTTTATTCTTATAAAAAAAACATTTATTTTTTCATATTTTGATTTGTCTTTGAGCTTTAAAAGTCCCACCAAAAACTCTTTAGATATTTTACTTATCAAAGGATGTGGCGCTACAAATAGTTTCAGTATCTCAGCTCCTTTATAAAATATACACATCTAACTTGTTGACTACCGATTACACTTTTGAAGGCCCTGGAGCACTAGAACAATGACACGTGAAACTCATGTGGCACTGATGACAGATGGCACTGGTGACACTGACGTGGCACTGATAACAGATGGCACGTGGAACTGACAGATGGCACTGACAGGTACTGTATTTTATTTAGTGTTCACTCACAATCTGCAGCACAGAAGCGCTCCCTCCTCACACGTGGTCTCTGTATGAGGAGGGAGAGTCAGCAATGAGAGATGATCTCATATGTTTACATTTGAGATCATCTCTCATTGGACACGCTGATCAAGTGCTAAATGGCCACTGTGATTGGCCATTTAGCACGATCTGTGATTGGCAGTTTACAAGAGACACGGCCAACACAGATTTTCCCCGATGCACACCCACGGCGGCGCACGGGGAACAAGTAAACAGGAAGACGTCCAGGGACACCCTCCCGGCAATTAAGTGCCGCTCTGTAGCCGTCTTTTGGCTATATCGCGGGTGCAGAGTGGTTAACTGATCCAACTTTTCAGCCTATCCATCACCATGATCCGACTTGTGCTCTGAGGATCTTGAAGGGAAACCCCACGCTGAAAAAAAAAAAAACTCTGGCAAGGTGTCCTCCCCAAGACCATACTAGACCCTTCAGTCTGGAATGGCTTGAGGGGAAGCCCCACGCCAAAAAAAAAATATAAAAAAAAAAATAAATAAATAAAGCGGGGACGTGGATTGAGAGCCTCCTGGACCATACCAGGCCACACGCCCTTAAACACAGGGGGTGTGGGTGCTTTGGGGCTGGGGGTCTCTATGCCCCCCACCCCAAAGCACATTGTCCCCATGTTGGGGGACAAGGGCTTCTTCCCGACAACCCTGGGCGGTGATTGTAAGGGTCTTATCAGAATCTGGAGGCCCCCCTTAAAGAGGGCCTCCAGAACCCAGTCCCCCATGTGAATGAGTATGGGGTACATTTTACCCCTACCTATTCACCCCCCCCCCCCAAAAAAAAAAAAAAAGCAGTGTAGTGCAAATAAAAACAAGAGACGGTTTTGAAAAGTCCTTTATTAAAAATCTTCCTCCGGTGTCCTCCCTCCAGTGCTTTTCCTCTGGTGCCATCTTCTCCAAGGCTGTCTCCAGTCTTTGTGCCAGCAAAGCTCTCTGCCGGTTCCTATATGGTCATGGGGCGTAGCCATCCAGTGATGTCACTGCGAGACCCCACCCCTCGTAATGTCACATGCCGTTTTTCCTTTTCTATTTTTTTTTTTGTGTGGCGTTCCCCTTCAAAATCCTCAGAGCACAAGTCGCACCACAAGTCGGGTCATGATGATCCGGCTTCCATGCAAATCAATGGGCTGAAAGTAGCATCAGTTAAGATGGCTCCCATAGGAAACCACCGATTGTGAATAGAGGCAGAGAAACGTGGCAAAAAGCTAATCCTGGTGGATTCAATGCAGCATTTCCAGGACCAAATGAAGACATTTAGGGCTTTGGGATCCAACAGCTCTGTGCGTAACCCCTAGGACCGGTCAACTGCAGGTGCAAGGGTGATGACCCCTTGCTCTAGAAAACTAGCAAGGGCTGCACAGAGATCTGATAGTTTGTGAGGGGATATGAGAAGGTTGCAAGATGTGAACTGAGGAGGTGGCTGAGAGCAGAATTCTAGCTTGTGGCCCCTGGAAACTACCTCCCTCACCAGGAATCCAAGATGCTGGCTGTTCAAATGTGCATAAAGACGAACAGTTGTCTCCCAACTTTGGAAAACTAGGATGCCCCTTCATGCTGAGGAAGATTTATCCAAGGGCTTGGGGGCCTTGGAAGTCTAGGGTTTGCAGACGGACCTGAAACCGACCTTTGTTTTTGTTTTTTTGGTGGCTGGCCTGGGGAGTAACAAAATAATTCTTCTTGGCTTCCAAGAACAGATGATTCTTCCCAAGCTGAGCCCTAGCTTTTCTCTGTTGGGGCAGGTTGATACTCTTGCTCCTAGTGACATCCATGACAATGGTGTCCAGGATGCTGTTCCTTGATAGACATGCAAAGCAGGCACTTTTGAATGCCGATTCTGTCACCCAACACTTGAGCCAATAGAGCCTCCTCATGTTCACCGTAGACAGGAGACGCATACAGGAAATAAGTTGAGAGACCTATAACAATCCATTTACACACTGGTTCAAAGCTGCAGGCATGAGCTGCAAATGCTCCCCAAATAAATATTTAGCTTAAATAGCAACCAGATCATTTCTGATGGCCTTAGTGCAATCATCTAGAGTTTGGCAGACTAGTGTCTCACACAGGACTGGTTACAAAGCAGGGCCTGCCAAAGAAAAAACTGAGCATAAGAAAGGGCATCCAATCACTTGTCAATGAGGTCCTTAAAAACAGACACATACTTAACAGGGATGATAAAGGCTTTGTTATGACAGATACTGGCAGATCCATGGGAATGGGCAGCCCACTATTTAATCCTCCTCAAACAGGTGCGGGAGGCTGATAGATGGTTGAGAGGGGTGAGCACTGTAATTTTTCTTACAGTCTCCATAAAAATGACAGCGAAAAACAATGGGTGCAATGGAAAGGTCTTGCCAGTCTTAGGGACTCTAAAGAGCCTAGGCTGGGAACAGCACTGGTAGAAGCAGCCGGCTGATCCTTGAGTTTTAAAGTAGAAAAGTATGCATAAGACAACAAAGGTATCCAAGTCTGGAAGTAATAGTGGCAGCCTCCAACTCCTCAGATGTAGGGTTGCCAGTTAAGGATGTATGCGACTCAGTGTCTGATTCTTAGTGGCTGACAGCGCAGAGGCCGCCAATGATGCAGGTAGATCAGATAAGGGTTCTGCAGGGGAAAGTATGGAAGTATGCTTATGGCCTCTGTGGTCAGAGCCAGCAATTTGGTCCATAAAATCCTACATGAATGTGGTGGAATCTCTTGTCTTTAACCAGTAGCTGACCGCCCACTGTCAAATGACGGCGGGACGGTGCAGCTACTGTGGCGGGCCGCCGTCATATGGCGGCGCTCGCTTTTTGGCCACTAGGGGGCGCGCGCGCGTGCCCGCCGCGTAGCTGGGGACCCGATGCGCGTGCCCGCGATGTCCGCCAGGCACCCGCGTTTGCCCGGTAATCGAGCAGGATGTGGATCTGTGTGTGTAAACACACAGATCCACGTCCTGTCACAGGAGAGGAGACCGATGGTGTGTCCCTTGTACATAGGGACACCGATCGGTCTCCTCCCCCAGTCAGTCCCCTCCCCCCACAGTTAGAATCACTAAGATAGGGAACATATTAACCCCTGCAGCGCCCCCTAGTGTTAACCCCTTCCCTGCCAGTCACATTTATACAGTAATCAATGCATTTTTATAGCACGGATCGCTGTATAAATGTGAATGGTCCCAAAAATGTGTCAAAAGTGTCCGATATGTCCGCCGCAATGTCGCAGTCACGATAAAAAAAAAAAAAAAAAAAAAAAAAAAAAAAAATCGCAGATCGCCGCCATTACTAGTAAAAAAAAAATAATAATAAAAATGCTATAAATCTATCCCCTATTTTGTAGACGCTATAACTTTTGCGCAAACCAATCAATAGACGCTTATTGCGATTTTTTTTACCAAAAATATGTAGAAGAATACGTATTGGCCTAAACTGAGGAAAAAATTTGTTTAAAAAAAAAAAATTGGATATTTATTATAATAAAAAGTAAAAAATATTGTGTTTTTTCAAACTTGTCCCTCTTAATTTGTTTATAGCGCAAGAAATAAAAACCGCAGAGGTGATCAAATGCCACCAAAATAAAGCTCTATTTGTGGGGAAAAAATGATAAAAAGTTTATTTGGGTACAGCGTTGCATGACCGCTCAATTGTCATTCAAAATGCGACAGCGCTGAAAGCTGAAAAATGGCTTGGTCAGGAAGGGGGTGTTCGTACCTGGTAGGCAAGTGGTTAAGGTGCATGTATGTTTTAATATGTTTTTGGAAGTAAAATTTACTTTTATATATACCGTATATACTCGAGTATAGACCGTCCCGAATATAAGCCGAGGCCCCTGATTTACCACAAAAAAACTGGGAAAAGTCATTGACCCGTGTATAAGCCGAGGGGGGGAAATGGAGCAGCTACTGTAAGTGGAAAAGAGGGTCAGCAAATGCCCATCTGCATGTCCCCTGTGTCCTATACAAACCCCCGTGTCCCCAGTGCAGCCTACCTGAGCCGATCGATCTGTCTCCTGCCGATCTGCCACCTGTGTCAGTCCGCTGTCCGGTGTCCCCCCCATTGCTGATCCTGGCGATCAGCGTGTAAGGCGCCATTACATGTTTAAAAGCCGCGCCTCCTCCTCCTCCGTGATAGTAGGAACACTCTGTTTTCCCAGCAGGCAGTGTGCAGTGTTCCGCCTATCACGGACATCCTCTCATCCTCGTCCATGAGATGAGAATGACAGGACGTCCATGATAGGCGGAACACTGTACTGCTGGGAAAATTTGTGTCCGCCTATCACGGACGAGCGGGAGGAGGCGGTGCGGCTTTTGAACACGGCCGTCTGTCTGCATGACAAGCTGTTCATGTAGGCAGACGGCACTGACTCGAGTATAAGCCGAGGAGGGGACTTTCAGCCCTAAAAAAAGGGCTGAAAATCTCGGCTTATACTCGAGTATATACGGTAATTAACTTTGTGTATATTGAGCCTTTGTACGGTACCATGAAAGTCCCTAATAGCCTCAGTCCACATTCATCTCAATAATAGTAAACAAGACATATAGAGACGTGGGAACAGACAGCAATAAAAACTGACAGAAAAAAGAAAATGTAATGCATTTTACATTTTTGGGGAGGTGTCTGTTGTCTTGAAGGAGAAACTAGCAAAAACACAGTAGACACACATTAAAAAAAAATAAAAAAATAAAAAACGCAAGCACTTGCGTTTGATGCGTTTCTGCAGCATTTCCACTGAAGTCCCAAACCAAAAACACAACATCTGTTGGAAAAATAGTCCCGATCCCTTTCCAAAAAAATGCACCGGTGGAAAAACGCATGCATGTGTAAGTGACCCATAAGAAACCATGCTAAATGTACTGTAGGAAGTTTCTGCAAAACTGAAAATGCACTGAAGAAAGCATAGTTGTGAAACAGGGCTAAAGATAATAGGACTAAATAATACACAGCTTTTGAAAAAGGAAAACTACAATTTTGGGGATAGGCATAATCAAAAAAGCCAAGCCCAGCAATATGTTCTTTAGAATATAAAATTCTGAAGTTTTTACAAAAATCAAACTTTTTTTTTTAATTCATAACAAATTTCTAAAAAGATAATTCTACTGTACATTGTTTCTTCCAGCAAATCTCACACAATGTGCTTACCTTTTGTTCTGCCACAGCTTTAACCTTCACTCTTACTTCTGTATCACCAAAAGACCCAAAACCGATCTCTACTTCTGCCTTCAGGGTGAAGATCTTCTCCTGGACCAAAGAAAAATAACCTCTAGATTTGTGAACATTCTTAGGAAACGTAATGAGGTGTCCCAACTACACAATCAGTCTGTCTCATACATTGTTACAAAGTTAGGTTAAAAAAAGGACACAAGTCAATCCACTACAAGCAATATTTAAAAAAAAAAAAAAAAAAAAAAAACGCACACACAGGCAACCCTCCATATACACAATCCTATACCTACAGGTGATCCAAAAGAAGGCAAGAAAAAAGAAAAAACAACCTAAGCATGATCCACTTCGCTCCAGTGGAAGAAAAATGTATTTGCGACTCCCAAGGAGACAATCAGATATTCCCTGGATCAAGCTACCCCTGGTGGTAATAATTAATATTATTATTAGGTATCCAGTTATATTTTATGCATTGCGGAAAGGATCCAGGAATTTTTTTAACATAATCTACTAAGCTGGCCAGAACTAGTTCTTGAGGGAAACTATTCCACATCTCTTACTGTGAAGAAACCATATGGAGAGGTTAAATCTGTTTTCCTCCAGACGCAAAGAATGCCCCCCAATTGTTCTTTATGATTACCTTAACCTCCCTGGTGGTATCATGTCAGATTTTTAATGCTGAAAGTGATACATTGTTTCGCATGAAAATTTGGCGTCCTATATTGTAGGCCTGTAATTCTTAGGAATAGCTAACTTAAATCTGTCTAGTAGACATGCCGGGTATGATAAAGTTTGAAACACAATCATAAATAATAATAATAAAATGTATTCAATAATATAATCAAATCAAAAAACACAGAAATTTGCTCAGTTGCAGAATTGTCGCCGTCATTACTTTCAGTGTTTGATGATGAGTTTCCCTACAAATCACTATCGCTCAATTCTGCAAGTGATTCCAATTTATTATCGCTGTTTTCTAGTTGGTCTAAAACTGCTTTTGACGTAAAGAGACACTTTTTGGTTGCTATGGACATTCTCAAGTTTACAGGCAGAAAGAACAATATATAATATAAAACTGCATGCAGGGCACTGGACAGAGCACTAGGGACAAAAGGGATGTGAAATGATTTGATACAGTAATGTAATCTGTAAGATTACAGTGTACTGTATGTATATGTGTTTTTCACTTTTTGAATATGTTGCAACACTCACAGGGAACAGAGCATGGCACTGTGATAGATCCAGCGGGGAGATATCGCAGGATCCTGGGGACAAGGTAAGTAACTTTGCCTGGATACTGCAATGCAATCCCGAGTGTGACTCGAGGTTAACACTTTTATTAATGTAAATTCACCCCAAGCCACGGATTACCGCCAGGGAGGCTAAAGCAGGAATCAGCAGCCTGTAGATAGCGATCTACCAGTAGATCGCAAACTGGTAGATCGCGTTCTGGGCTTGCTGATCCACCATCCCAGAGCATCAAATGGAGTGCACTGCAGAAGTACTACTTGTAATGATGGAGCTGTAGTAAGGAGCAAGAGCCGCATAAGGTGATGCCTCCTCTGTTGTGCTGGCTCCTGTCCCATGTGGAGTGGCCCCATTTACTTGAATAGGTCCTGATTGGCAGGCGGTAGCATGCACCAAAAGCAACAGGGGGCATATGTACACCTTTGGCTGCTGCCTCAGCAGCTTTAGGGGTTAGGGATTGGGGCAGAAAAACCACAATGCAACCACAGGGTTTTACGTGTGAATGAGCCTCAGGAGTTCCCCTGCCAAATGCAACTAAGGGCTCATTTACAAGTGCAGCAAGCACTGCTGCTCCTCTAAAAAGGGATCTGAGTGTGTTTGACAGGTGGTGAGGAGGAGGAGATCTGTTGCCTTCTCACCACTTGATTTAAACCCATGATTGCTGTGCAATGCACGCAATTTGAGACACAATAGTACAGCAATTAAAGTTTTAAAATTGGTATGAGGAGGTGACACTGTGCCTGGTGATCTTTGACTTTTCCCACGTTGTTCAGGTAGATCTCCACCTCTTTAAAGTGGTTGTAAACCCTTACAGGCCACTTTGACCTACAGGTAAGCCTAGATTAATATCTCCTTAACCACTTCCCGACCGGCGCGCGACGATGTACGTCGGCAGAATGGCACGGACAGGCAAAAGGGCGTACAGGTACGTCCCTTTAAGATTGCCGCCGCGCCATCGCGTGCGCTCCGCCGGTCGGGACCCCTCGTAAGTCCGGTCCCGCGGACTCGATCGCTGTGGGGATACCCGCGATCGTCTCACGGGAAGGCTGAACGCGGAGATGCATAAGTAAACAGCATCTCCCCGTTCTGCCTAGCAACTAGTGACACTGATCTCTGCTCCCTGTGATTGGAGCAGAGATCAGCGCTCACTAAATCACAGCCACGCCCCCCACAGTTAGTAACACGCCCCTATGAACACTTAACCCCTACCCTGCCACCCCCTGGTTAACCCCTTCACTGCCTGATTGCTGTATAAATGACAATGGTCCCAAAAATGTGTCAAAAATGTCCGATGTGTCTGTCCAAATGTCACGGTCACAATAAAAAAGAAAAAAATAAATAAAAATCGCTGATCGCCACCATTACTAGTAAAAAAAAAAAATAAATAAAAAAAAAAATGATTAATAAAAATGCTATAAAACTATCCCCTATTTTGTGAACGCTATAACTTTTGTGCAAAGCAATCAATAATCACTTATTGCGATTTTTTTTACCAAAAATATGTAGAAGAATACGTATCGGCCTATACTGAGGAAAAAAATTTTTTTTTTATATATTTTTTGGGGGATATTTATTATAGCAAAAAGTAAAAAATAATGCGTTTTTTTTTCTAAATTGACGCTCTTTTTTTTGTTTATAGCGCAAAAAAATAAAAACCGCAGGGGCGATCAAATACCACCAAAAGAAAGCTCAATTTGTGGGGGGGGGGAAAAAAAATGACGTCAATTTTGTTTGGGAGCCACATCGCATGACCGCGCAATTGTCAGTTAAAGTGACGCAGTGCAGATTTGCAAAAAGTGGTCTGGTCTTAAGCCAGCAAAATGGTCCGGTCTGAAAGTGGTTAACCTACATGCTTAGACCCCCTTTCACACCAAGGGCGTTTTGCAGGCGCTATAGCGTTAGAAATAGCGCCTGCAATCCGCCCTAAAACATCTGCACCATTGTCTCCAGTGTGAAAGCTGGAGGGCTTTCACACTGGAGCGGTGCGCTGGCAGGATGTCAGGAAAAGTCCTGCCAGCAGCTTCTTTGGAGCGGTGAAGGAGCGGTGTGTTTACCGCTCCTCCACCACTGCTCCCCATTAAACTCAATGGGGCAGCGCTGTAATACCGCCGGCAAAACGCTGCTATTGCGGGCGGTTTTTATTTTTATTGCGCCCCAAATCCGACGGTAAAACGTTGCTAAAAATAGCGCCGTTTTACCACCGACGCTATAGGCGGCTCGTGTGAAAGGGGTCTTGAGATATTTTACAAAAAAAGGGCACCGGGCGCGCTGCAAGCGAAGGTAGACATGCCGTCACTTAGGGCTCCCGCGCGCATGCGCCGGAGTGACGTCATCGCTGCTCCAGCCACTGACAGTGCCGGAGCAGCGATACCCGGAAAGAAGATTTACGCTCTGTGGAAGAGGGGACAGCGGTGACATCGCTGGCTCCTGTGTCAGGTAAGTGACACATAATGGGCTACTATGCGATGCATAGTAGTCCATTATGCTTTACCTTTGCAGGGAAACAAAGAGGAAGTAAACCCATCAGGGTTTACTTCCTCTTTAAGGTTGCCTACCCCTGCTCTACACCGACCACTTATGTAATTATATGTGGCTATCCTATCCTCCTTAATTGCCTCGTCTCAAGAAAGAAAACATTCAGTTCCTCTAATCTTTCCTCATAGCTGAGCTCCTCCATGCCTCTTGGTTACCATTCTCTGCACTTTCTCCAGTTCCCCGATATAATTTTTGTGAACTGGTGCCCAAAACTGAACTGCATATTCTAGATGAGGTATTACTAATGATTTGTACAGGGGCAAAATGGAGGTCTCCATCTCTCTGGAGACTATATTTTTTTTTTTAATAAAAGACAGCATTTTGCTTGCTTGCTTTAGAAATTGCAGCTTGCCATTGCATGCTATTAAAGTGGTGGGACACCCTGAAAAACAATTTAAAATGAAAAAAAAAAAAAAAAACATTTTTTTTTTTTTTACTTACCAGAAATGGCTGTTGCTAGGCAGATCGTCCTAATCTGCCTCCTCCAGCGCCGCAGTGATCTTCTCTCCTTCCGTCTTCTAGTAAATGGGGCGCGGTGTGTTGTGGGAACTGTCCCCCACAACACACCGCGTTCCCCATTCACAAATAAGACTCGCGCATGCGCAGTAGGCCACGCGCCGACTCGCGCATGCGCAGTAGCCCGCGCCGACTCGCGCAGTAGGAAATGGGAAGCCGTTTCCCTTACTGAGGATGGCGGCGCTGGATCTGGATCGCCGAGGGACATCTCGGCCTCCACGAACGACATTGCGGCGCCCTGGGAGGGTAAGTTTACTTATTAAAAGTCAGCAGCGACTTTTTTTTTTTAGCTGCTGACTTTTAATTTTTTTTTTTTTTTTCCAGGTGAAACACCGCTTTAAGTCTATGATCTGCCAGAAAACACAGATCCTTCTCCACCATTGATTCCCCTGGCTGTTCTCCTAGTACATATGATACGTGCATATTTTTAGCGTAATACTTAAAGTGTAATACTTTACATTTATCAACATTAAGGCCCTGTTCACTTTGTGCAATTTGTAACTGTGGGCAAAATCGGAAATTGCAGCAAAACATGCAATGCGTATTTGGGTGCAGTTATTCTTTTTTTTTGTTTGTTTGCAAACTATTTTATTGGGTGCAAAAAGTGGTACAAAGAGTATAAAAATATGTCGAAACTTTAACAGTAATAATAAGTTTTACATATGTAACATTGTAAGATACAAATAATTAGGTAAGAATTCCTAGTTGTGGTACAAAAGTTTTGATTATGGGCTATAGTACATTATAAAGGATAGACTGATGCTTTATGTGTTGGATTAAAAAATTATAAGGAATGTTGAAACCAAGGATCCCATTTTTTATTATATACATGAATAGTGTTCTGAAGTGTATGAAATATCTTTTCCATGAGATTGATGTTGTCAATTCTGGTTTTCAAATGTTCTAAAGGAATTGATTGGGATTTCCAATTGTCCTAACTCCACACAGCTGTCTCTATTTTGCACCTGTCATTGGTCTCTCTACACACAATACTAGATTAGTACATACAATCTGTGTTGGGTGCAGTTATTCTTAATGTAAAAATATATACTAAATATATAAAACTTGCGCTAATGGTGTGTACAAAAAGATGTGTAAATAAAAATAGAAATAAAAAATAAAAATAAATAAAAGCAGCTGCTATACACAAAGTGCTGATCACTTGAAAACAGGTCACTTTAGGCTTGATAATAATATCCAGGGATGGTGGATTAGGTGTCAAGTCATCAGATCAAAAGAATTCCTTTATGAAGTTTCTCAACAGAATAAACAGGTACCAAGAATAAAAAAAGAATGGAACTAATAGTGAAGTACCATTTAAAAAGGTTTATTACAAAAGGGAATGGGTACTTACAAAAAGTAAGATCAAACAAGGCTCAAACTTGGAGCTGTGAGTGTAAACATGCCGTCCCTGGCGTGCGTTCCACGGGACCAGAAGTGACGTCAGTAATGCCGGAAATTGCGTCAACAATTCACCCTCCCACAGGGCATCATCAAGCAGGTCCTTGATGACGCCCTGTGGGTTGAAACGTTGACGCAATGTCCGACTTTAATGCGAGTTACACAGGCATTCCCTGAAATTGCATCAAAATCGCGGTGAAGTCGCGGTAGTGTGAAATGAGCCTTACAAATGTTTTGAAACCTAGCTCTAGGAAAATATATTTAAAAATTCCATCTGGATAAAAAATAAAAGTAATTAAAAAACAAATCTAGCTGCAATACTCACCTCTTCTCCGACACTGACCTCCACAGTTATTAAATATTATTATACAAAATTAAAAGTGGTTCTAAATACTGAGGCTGGGTGCACACCTATGCGAATTGGATTCAGGTTTCTCCGCATCCAATTTGCATGACAGGAGATTGTGACCGGCTCGCTATGGAGCCGGTTCATATATCTCCATTGAGGCTGCGGAGAAACTTGCACAGGAACTCTGTTCGTCTTTGGCTGTTTCAGGTTAGAAGTCAGGCAGAAATTCCCTGAAACGACGAACAGGGACACACTAAACCACCTGCTGCGAACCGCATCCGTCAGAGGTGTGAACCCAGCCGCAAGGAGATTGAAGAGTCTAATTTTAAAAGAAAAAAATAAATAAACATTTCATACTTACCTGCCCTGTGCAGTGGATTTGCACAGGGCAGCAGGATCCTCCACTTCTCGGGTCCCTCTTTGGCTTTCCTGGCCGCTCCTTCCTGTTGAGTTCCCCCACAGCAATCAGCTTGCTATGGGGGCACCCAAGCCAAGCTACAGCACCGTGTGTCTATTCAGACACGGATCTGTGGTTTGGCCTCTCCTATCTCCCGATTGGTCAGTGGATGTTAATTGACAGCAGCAGGAGCCAATGACGCTGTTACTGTGTCTCAGCCAATCAGGAGGGAGAGTTTTGGACGGCCGAGAGACTTGTGGACATCGCTGGATAGAGATGGGGCTCAAGTAAGTATTAGGGGGGCTGCTGCACACAGGTTTTTTTTATCTTAATGCATAGAATTAAGATTAAAAACCTTCTGCCTGTACAACCACTTTAATGCATTCTCCGCATTAAAGGTTAACTTCACCTTTCTCAACATGTTACACCTGTATTTACGGTGTAGCATGCAACACATTCAGCATCCTTCCCCCTCTCCCTCCGATCCCCACCCTCCCTGCGACAGTAGTTCACCGATCTTCCTGCTCTCAAGTAACTGCCTACCCATATTGAAGGTATAGGCAGAAACCTATCCTGAGAGTCTGCAGGAGCCTGTCATTTCACCCACAATCTGCTGATTGTGGGTGCAATGCTCTGCGAGTTCCTTAGAAAAAAAAAATAAAGCAAAAAACATTTTTTTTTTTTTTTATCTTCAAAAAAAGCCCATTTATTATTTAATTTAACCTTTTTTCAAAAGGTGAACTTATCCTTTAGGGTAAATAAACCTTCCGTTGTCTGTTACCTCCCTCCCTAACTCCTGTATCAATCCAGCACTGTGCCCAGCGTCTTCTCGCCCTTGTCTCACAGACTTTGCTGATTGCAGCAGAAGCCATTGGCTCTGAATGCTGTCAATCAAATCATGTGAGCAGAGAGTGAGAGGCAGGGCTGAGCTGCATCATGTGTGTCTATGGACACATACAGCCCAGCATCAAGCCCGCACGTCTGCCCCCATAGCAAGCAGGTTGCTATGGGGGGCAGACACAGAAAAGAGAACAGAGCGCCAATGGAGGGACCCCAGAAGAGGAGGTTCAGGGCCGCTTTGTGCAATACCATTGCATAGAGCAAGTAAGTATAAACCTGTTTATCATTTTAATAAAGAAAAACACTTCCCAATCACTTTAAGGGAGACAGTATGGTTAAAATACAATTAAATATAGAATGGTTCAGGGGGCACTGTTCATAGGAGCTTACAGTCTAAAGTAAATTCTTTCTGCCACTAGATGTCCTCAGTCTTCCCGATAGACTGAAAACATTGAGTTCGGGGCACCATTGTAGCCTGCAAATCACACTGTAATGATGCAGAGAGAGTAATGATATCAGCACTGCTTTGTGAGCCATTGAGAACCACCGACTGCCAGAAAGGATCAGAAGAGGAAGAGGACTCTGCTTGCCACTTTACTCATCTGAAAGCTCCTGAAGGCTAGCGATAAGACAAATAAAAACAAAAGACATTGGGGGGGGGGGGGGGGGGGGGGGGGGCCGGAAGCTGCCTGGGATGGACGCTTAAGCTGCTTGCTCTCCTCATGCCCGCAGCATAAACGGCCAAAAAAGGGGACAAAACCTGCCAGTATATGGGTGGAAGAAAGAACACCCGATCCTCCAGAGCACGGGGTACATCGCAACCCCCTCCCGGGCCATCTACCTACCTCCGGAGCTTTTTCACAGCACCAACGGCATCCGGGACCAGAGGGGACAAGATGGCGCCGGCCTCCTCTGCATCCACCGCGGACACGCAGCCCGCACAGACCGCACAGCGCTCCTCCACACCAGACCCCTCAAGCCCACCGGACCCTACATGGAGCGGAGGCACCCAGGGACGTTCGCCCACGGAGGCGGTGAGTCTCCCCCCGCCCCACACATCATGGGACAGACCGGAGCACGAGGCGCAGGGCGCCTCACTAGGCCCAAATACCGCCACCACAACCCAGTGCTCAGAGGCCTTTCCACGCCTCCTCCGCACGCTTTCAGACCCGGGTCTCATGGCAGAGACCCCAGAGGCATCCCCCTACCTGCAACCAGAGGACTTCCCCCCCTACCTCCACCTGAGCTGGTATGTCTCCCAGGCCCACCCCAGCCGGGACCGCATGAAGCCAACAGGCCCCAACAGAGGCAGCATTACTCCAGCCCAGCTCCCCCCCAGCCCCAGAGACAATCCCGATCCAGCACCCCCAGACAACAGGGCAGGGAAAATGAGGGACAGGCTACCTCCTACGCCCAAGCTGCAAGCTCCCCAGCATTAACCCCCCTGAACGACCCGGAAGATGGGGACGTACACCCCCCACGTACAGCACAGACATCGCACCACAATCCCCAAAAGCCCCCCGGGACGACACCCCCTGCTGCAACCTGCTCTTGGGCACAGGGGGACTTTGCCTTATCACAGCCTCTGCAACAGACATGGGGAACTGAACACCACCACAACCAGGACCCCCCCTGGCAAGCATATTTCCAGGCCATGCCAACTAAGGAAGACTTTAAATTGCTGATTGAAGAGGTTAAAACAGCTTGCCGTAGTGAAATACAAGTCCTGCACGCTAACCTCAAACACCTGTCAGACAGGGTAGAAATGGCGGAGGAGATACAGGAGACCAAGATAGGCCTGCACCGCACCCAACTACAGGGAGCCGACCATCGGACGATGCTCAGAGACATGCAGCGCCACGTGGAGGATTTGGACAATAGGGAGCGCAGGAACAATATTCGCGTGAGAGGCCTGCCCGAGCCCGACGGTCCAGAAGACCTGCAAATAGTACTACAAAACCTTTTTAACGACCTGCTGGGAGACCCACCTGACAGACCCATCGAGATGGATCGTGCACACCGGGCACTTCGACCCAAAGGACCAGCTTCTAAACCCCGAGACGTCATCTGACGGGTCAACTCCTATCCCCTGAAGGAAGACATCATGCGGGCAGCACGCACCGCTCGCAAAGTGGTGTTCCACAACACTCAAGTTCAGCTTTATCCCAACCTGTCATGGATCACCCTTCAGAAACGAAGACTCCTTCAACCCCTGCTGCACACACTACAAGAAAAAGATATCAGCTACCGCTGGGGATTTCCCTTCAGCCTGACAGCCCGTCAACAAGGGAGATCGGCAGTAATGCGCTATCCTGAGGACTTGGACAATTTTTGTGATGCTATGGAAATACCAGTCCCCTGTCTGCAGGAATGGGACCTTATAGCCCCACCACCACCGCCTCCCACGGTTTGGCAGAAAATCCCACCGGCAAGACGCCTGAGAGGCCAGGACTCTCCCCGCGGGCACGCTAAGCCCAGGAACGGCTGACAGACGCCGGATATTACTTTTTATTTTTCTTTTTTTTTTCTCTACGGCACTTACCACATTGGAGACACTAAAACCTCTCTTTACGTGCTAATCCCACCCTTAACCAAATTTGCAACCCCCTAGCCTAACAGTTAACATGTTGTAAATTGGGCCCTTTGATGGAGACCCCGGACAGCTACCCCTCTGGTTACTAGACCCCCCTGTGGAAACACATTTACAAGAGTTCCGCTGATACCCTGTTATGAAGATATCTTGCAAGTTATTGATGTTCACTATGCCCCCCTGGCCTGAGTCCCCCCCCTTCTGGGACCTGACCGGGAGGACCTACTGGAACTTATTGAGCCCTGGGCAAACCTTGACGCCCAGGACTCTACGGTTACGTTTAATCTTAGATCACTCACATGAAAATGTATTCCTAACAATTGTTTTCTTTTTTCCTCTCTCTACCTTCCCACCTCTCCCTTCCTCCCCCACCCCCACGGCTCGCCATGGGCTCCTGGCGGACAACCGACCCGGTACACAGAGCGACCACCCATCTACCAGGGGCACTGGAATAACCTTCCGGCAGGACCAGATAAGTATCACCTTGCACATACACACATACATGACAATGGCTAAAGTCCTGACCTTAAATGTCCATGGGCTGAACTCAAACAAAAAGAGACACCTGGCATTAAGGGAACACAGACAGACAGACAGACAGACAGACAGACAGACAGACAATCTAGGGCGGATGTAGTCATGCTCCAAGAAACGCACTTTAATAAGGGGGACTCCTTCACGTTTGCGTCCAGACAGTATACCCAGATATACCAGGCGTTCAACCCCCGCAAACGGGCAGGGGTGGCCATTCTATTTAAGAACGGTTCCCCCTTTATGTGCTCCGAATCGCACATAGACCCAAGGGGACATTACATAATCCTCCGAGGCCAGTGGCAGGCGCAAGCAGTAACCTTTTGCACTGTATATGCTCCCAAACACTAACCAAATTAATTTCCTATCCAGAGTACTGGCCAAACTATTCAGGACCCCGAACGAGTTCTTAATAATGGGAGGGGATTTTAACCTATCCTATTCTATTGGGATGGATCGCCATGGGCTAAACCCAACGGACCCAGAACCACGTGCCAATAGAGAGTCAAAGCTGTTCCGTAACGTCCTTAGACGATATGCCCTCTTCGACACATGGCGCACCCTACACCCTGGCGACAGACAGTATACATTCTGTTCAGCACCTCACAAGATGCATTCCCGCATCGATTACTTTTTCACCAATAATGCCACCCTCCGGGCCACGAAGTCTGCTCGGATCCTACCAATCTCTTGGTCCGACCACCATGCCCCAGTAGTCATGACATTGGAGTTAGGTGCGCCTCTACACAAACCATACCACTGGCAGCTAAACAATTTCCTTCTCCAGCACCTCCCATCTAAGACAGAACTGGAAACCTCCCTTCAACAATACTGTCGGGAAAATAATACCCCAGGACGTTTCCCCCCCTACTCTGTGGGAGGCACACAAAGCGGTCCTCAGAGGACGCTGTATAGCGATCTCGTCTGCCCTTAAAAAAAATGCAGCAGCCACCAAAAAACAAGCCGAGAAGGATCTTAGGATCCTAGAACACAAACTCACAACATCACCAACCCTGCCCCTTCTTAAAAAAAATTGTCTGCCTACGATCAACGCTCCGAGACATAGCTATGGGTCAGGTGGAGAAAGCGCTTCTTAGAATGAAACAAGTCTATTATGACAAAGGGAATAAAGCCCACTCCTTACTAGCCCGTAAGTTATCCAAACGCTCCCACACGTCCACGCCCAAACAAATTAAAGATAGGACAGGCAACCTCCTCTCCCACCCCCAAGACATAGCCAAGACCTTCGAAGAATTTTACACAGCCCTGTACGGTGATCCAGAGATCCCGCACGCACCGCTCCCCCCTGACATGAGCGACCGACTACATAATTATCTGGAGCAGAGCGGCATACCGAAGCTCCAGCCCTCGGACCTACTGTCCCTCAACATGCCCATCACAGAAGAAGAACTTACAGCCACTATTAAAACTTTACCCTCGCGTAAATCTCCTGGCCCCGACGGTCTTCCTTACGAATACTATAAATCATTCCTACCCACCCTTCTCCCACACATGTGCAAACTGTATAACACCTTTCTCCAACGGACGTCCATCCCAGCAGACATGCAGAGGTCATTCCTTACCCTGATCCCCAAACCCGAAAAAGACCCCTCCCTATGCGCTAGCTACAGGCCAATAGCGCTGCTGAACGCAGACTTAAAAATCTTTACCAAACTTCTCTCAATGCGTCTGAACCTGATACTACCCTCACTGGTACACAAGGACCAGGTAGGGTTTGTCCCCATGCGCCAAGCAGGGGACAATACAAGACGGATTATCGACCTCATTGATGTGGCGAACAGGGAAGGCCTAGAACCCCTAGTTCTGGGACTAGACGTTGAAATAGCATTCGATCGCCTTAGCTGGCCCTTCCTGTTCGCCGCGTTAAAACATATGGGATTTAAAGGACCCTTTCTACGGGCCATCCAGCACTTATACACCAACCCAACATCCCAGGTCAAGACCCCGTTCGCTTTATCCCCCACTTTCCCCAATAACGAATGGGACCCGACAGGGATGCCCGCTCTCTCCGCTCCTTTTCGCACTTTGTGTCGAGCCCCTGGCGGCATCCATTCGCAGAAACCCTGACATCCATGGCGTTCTAGTGCGCGACCGGGAATTTAAAATTGCACTCTTCGCGGACGACTTCATACTTACATTAACACAACCCCGAATCTCACTCCCCAATCTACATGCTGAACTAGACCTGTATAAGTCCCTTTCCGGATATAAAATCAACGCAGCCAAATCAGAAGCCCTTCCCATTAACATCCCGAGCGCAGAAGTACAACATTTGCAGAACTGTTTTCCATATCATTGGAGAACAACCGCACTTAAATACCTGGGGGTCCAGATAACTCAGTCCTATGCTACCCTATACCGAGCTAACTTCCCGCCTCTGTATCGATCTATAAAGAGACCTCTTACAGAAGTGGAAAGTCCACCATATCTCCCTTTTGGGGAGGATGGCGTCTATTAAGATGACCATCCTACCCAAACTTCTATATCTCTTCCAAACTATACCTTTACCGATCCCCCATGCAGACCTGAGGGGGCTAAAAGCTGACCTTCTCCGGTTCGTGTGGAACTATAAGAGGCACAGAGTCCCACGGTCGGTCCTGACAGCGGCCCGAAAAGCTGGGGGATTGGCATTTCCGGACCTGACCAGATACTACCAAGCCGCCCAACTATGCGCCTTAACCTCCTGGTTCCCTCAAAGAACTTATAACAGATGGGCCGAAATTGAACGCAAACGTGGAGGTAGAACCAAATCGGCTCTTGGGCCCCATGCTACACCTGAAAAAGCTTTGGTGCAAGTTAGCCAGAACACATAACTTAAGCTCCGAGAGGTCACTTTTGACCTCCTTCCTGTTTAACCCCAAGATGCCCGCAGGTCTTACGCACCAGATGTCTTCACCCTGGGCATCGCGTAATTTGTTCCACTTCGGTCACCTAGTGCACCCCTGCACGCGCAGGCTGCACTCGTTCACCGACCTTCAAAAGAAATTTGATTTACCCCGCCAGGTGTTCTATGGATACTTACAAATCAGACACTACGCCCAGTCCATTGCCCTGACCCTTCAGTTCTCAGCGCCGATAACGTTCGAGACTATAATACTGGAGGGATCTGCACGACGAGGTCTCATATCGGATATATACCAGGTGCTAAATGAATACTCCTTCTCCGACCGAGGAAAACATGCATACATGCTTCGCTGGGAGAAGGCCATAGGCAAGGAATTACCGGAGACCACCTGGCAAACAATCTGGTCGCAGGCGGCAAAAAGCTCCTTCTGCACACTCTACAAAGAGAATACCTACAAAATATTATATTTCTGGTACCTAACACCAGATAAGTTACATGCTATATATCCCTCCAGCTCGGACCGATGTTGGCGCTGTCTGACGGAAAAAGGCACATTATATCACATCTACTGGACATGCTCCAAGATAACAGCTTTCTGGGGTGAAACACAACAGCTACTCTCAGAATTAGCGGGAACACAGATCCCTAACTCCCCGAAATCTTTCCTACTGGGACTAATGCCCCCACACATCCCTAAACACACCAAAAAGCTGCTCAGCCATGTCCTAACTGCCGCACGGTGCCTGGTCGCTCTTCACTGGAAACGGCAAAACCCACCCTCCTAATCAGATCTATACGCTAGAATAAAGGATGTAGAACTGATGGAAAAGATGACAGCCAGGATGCAAGATAGACTTGAAATACACGATAAGGTCTGGGAGGACTGGCGTAGAATCGAGGGTCCGCCCGGAGCTGATGGTCGAGCCACACCACCCCCCCCCCTTCCTCCCTTACCTCTCTCTCCCTCTTCTTCTCCACCAACTGTGTCTTACCATACCCTCTCTGCCCCCACTTAGACTGGGAAGAGATCCGCACTATAACTGCTCTATGACAGTTTACATATGCTACTGAATAATGACACTTAGTTTGCTGTTTAAAATTTTATTTTTTCTTTATTACCAAACCCGAATGGGTACAACCGCTGTTATGTGGAAAACATTGTAACGCTGTATTGTTATTTTGTATGATAAAAAAAGTTAATTGAAAAAAAAAAAAAAAAAAAAAGACATTAAGGATTTACAAACGTAAAGCTACAATCTAAAGCCTCATGCACACTGGACATTAAAATAATGTTATAAAAATGGCAGTAGCTTTGCAGTGAGTTTTTCAATGTTTTCGTTGAATATCGTTTTCCTGCGTTACCGTATTTTTTATTTAAAAAAAAAAAAAAAAAATTATTATATATATATATATATATATATATATATATATATATATATATTTTTTTTTTTTTTTTTTTTTTTTTTTTTTTTTTTTTTACAAAAGGATCAAAAAACACTGATGAGACACGTTTTGAGTGTTTATCAGTGTTATGCCCCGTACACACGATCGGAATTTCCGCCAGCAAGTCAGATGAGAGCTTTTGGTCGGAAATTCCAACCGTGTGTATGCTCCATTGGACTTTTGCTGGCGGAAATTCCCGCCAGCAAACGATTGAGAGCATGTTCTTTATTTTTTGGTCGGAAAAAGTTCCGATCCGAAATTACGATCGCCTGTACAAATCCCGATGCGCAAAATTTCTATGCATGCTCAGAAACAATTTGACGCATGCTCGGAAGCATTGAACTTCATTTTCTCTGCTCGTCGTAGTGTTGTGTGACCGTGTGTATGTAAGCCAAGCTTGAGCAGAATGCCATCGGAAAAACCATCCAAATTTTTTATGATGGAAAATTTGCTCGTGTGTACGGGGCATATGAGCGTTTTTACAGCTGAAAACAGGTGAAAAACTCCTCTCAGAACCACTAGTTTTGTTTTTTTTTTTTTTTAAAGCCACACAATGCATGTGCATCAGAAGTGAATACCCTTAGTGCACTAGGTTGCCATTGAAGGACAGAAATAACAGCCCCCTGTTTTGTGCTTGTGGCATGAGAAACGTATGAGAAACATATTCATTCTTTTGGAGTTGACAAATATGAGATTATACTCAGAAGCTTCATAGGAATAAATGGTATTGCACAACACATCTACAGGCCTGGCCGGAAAGATTTTGACAAGCAGCTGTGCAATCTAGTCAGCAAAATAAAAAAAACGCAACACTAAACATAGTCAGCACAAAAACGTAACCAAATTATTTCAACATGTCAGTTTTGTACTGAGTGAGCTGGGCAATGTTTGTAGTGCTTTGTATATTGCCTTACCTATTATGCACCTTCCCCCTTTTTTAAAAAGAGCGCGGCTGTGCGGGTCTCCTCCCACATGGGCGCATCATTCATTCACTGAGTTCTATGAACAAATGAACTACAACTACTGACAGCCTTGTAGTTCTCAATGAACTACCAGAGTGTTGTTGAGTGCAGTGATAGTTCATTGATTCTTCCTGTCAGTGTGAAACTGCCTGCCCGTATGATGTACAATGTACAGGCAGACAGCTTACACACAGGAGACCTGCTGATCGTAGGTGCAATGCTTTCCAGGCTCCTAATAAAAAAAATTTAAAAAAATGGATTGTAAACAAATGCACGTTTTACCAGCAACAAAATGTGCTTTTATTATTATTATTATTATTATTATTAATTTTATTTTGCTGGATCAGGGAAAAGTGAATTTAAGAAAGGGAGCAGAAGGGTTGGAGGTGACAACTATACGAATGTGTTTTTTTTCCACTGTGTTGTAGGGGTATGTTTTCAACAAAGATTCCCATTTTTCACATTGCATTGACTGTGGAAGATAGCTGCTTCTTGGGTAAAATTTGCAGATGCTGGGTGAAAATATTAATAAGCAGATAAAGGTAAGAAAGACTGAACAAGCAATTATGTCCAGGCCTCTTTTGCAACCAAGAGGAAACACACTTAAATGCCCTGCCAATCTGGCTTAGCTGGTTTTATGTACACTTCAAACAAAATAAAAAAATCTGAACAAAACAACCACCACTTAAAAAAAACTTTCCAATACCCTTGTTATAATGAATGATATTATAACTAAATGTTTATTCTAAATGTTAGTATGTCCAGTGGAATGGTTGATGCTTGACTCTACCTGTGTGTTACAGTAGGATGTGGGGGGAAAAAAACAATAATTCCAATCTAATCATTTATGGTGCATAAATAGATAACATTTATGTATTAATAAAATGACATTGTCAAATATTATTTGCTATCATCATGCAGGTGGCTACATAGAAGCAGATCATTTGTCACATCTGTCTCACAGTGACCGCTCTGTCAAAAGACTCAAGTCATGATAGATATACTGTATGTGCACTGCTACTGATGAACATGCTTGTGACCTGGCTGTCTCCATCTTCCAGACTTTGAATTACTTCACCAAAAGAAAAAAAAAAAAAGAATGCAGCCTGTAAAATCAAAATGGCTTCCTCAGCGAATTAAAAAAGTAAAGTCAAACATTGACAGATTCTGCAGGACTGCCCCAAATTTTGATACAAGTCCCACAGTCCCGAGCATTGTGCTGTAACATTCCCTTGCCCAAATCACTATTGTGCACAGTGGGTGCAGGGCAGGAGAATCAACTGCTGACATCAATTAATCTGCAGCTGGTTCACAGTTTAGTATGTGTAGTGTACTATGTCATTCTAACTTGGAACCATTCACAAGTTCTGGAACTACAACCAACCACGAGGCTCTGACACTGTCATGTGACAGTGCCAGCCCTTTCCTAATTGGCTGCAGTTCCAGAATTTCTGAATGGTTACAAGTTAGAATGATGGAATACATCTACTAAATGGGTGTAGAATTGATTTATAGAAATACAGCTCCAGGATGAGCACAAGGACCTGTGCAAGACTGGTGCGCAGGGGACAACGCAGAGAAGGCAGCATGAAAAGCAGGGACAGATAGTGGCAAGGGATTACAATTTTATTATTGGTAACAGAGCTTCACAGCCCCCGATTGTATCTGTGGGTACACATGTGGCAGGACTCACACCTCTCCTCTTACTCTGGATCTGTGTACAGTACATATAAAGCAGAACATGCACTGTCACTCTAGTTCTGTATACAGTACACCTATAGCAAGACATTCACTGTACTTTGTCACTCTGGATGTGTGTTCAATGCAGTACTATAGCAGGACATGCACTGTACTCTGGATCTTTGTACAGTACACTCATAGCAGGACATGCATTATACTCTGTCACACTGGATCTATGAATAGTACACGCATTGGATATGCACTGTACTCTGTCTGGATCAGTACATAGTACACACATAGTAGGATATGCACTATTCTCTGTCACTCTGGATCTGTGTACAGTACACACATTAAAGTAAGGAAACTTAAAAACAGGCAGGATCCTGATGACCAAAAGTGTCACTGGTCCAATCAGATGACAGGCATACCAGCTCACCCAGACTGGACAGTGCAGATGGCCAAAATTATGGAAGGAATGGTGAGAAAGGAGAACCCGAAAGATGTCCTTAAAGAGGAGTTCCGTCCCTTTAAAAATTAAAAGTCAGCAGCTACACATACTGTAGCTGCTGACTTTTAACATTAGGACACTTACCTGTCCTGGGGTCCAGCGTTGTCGGCACTGCACCTGATGTTTACATCGGCTGGTCAGGTGATGCCGCAGCCATTGCTGGTAAGGGAACACAGTGGTGTAGCCTTTCGTGCTGCACTCTCTCGCTAGTACGGCAGAAGGGGAGGGAGGAGGAGGGGGGCTGAGCTGCTGATGTACTTCGCCACGGCCCAGTCTCCCAGAAGTGGGGACAGGGTACCTGTAAAAAAACAGGTACCCGCCCCCCACCCCCCAAAAAAAGGTGCCAAATGTGGGGGGGGGGGGAATCAGATAACACTTTTGGGTGGAACTCCGCTTTAAGTCCAAATAAGGAGAGGGAACTAACTGTGAAATATTCCTGAGTAAATCTTTATTCAAAATGGTAATTATAGAAAAGGCACAGACAATAGGTAATAGGTGTAGCACGCACTATTAACCAGTCTTGTGCTTAACTGAGGACCTCCAGTTGCCTTAAGACCCTGCAAGTGGATATGACTCCAGCAGCGTGTAACCAGCTTATGACTCTGTGCAAGCTATTTAGGAGTACCTGTACCCACCACACGGGCTAGATGGTCTCTTACTATATACAAACAGGAGGTCAAGCTGCGTTACCCACCTGAAACTGCCACTGTACCCAGAGCCTTTTACAGTGTAGCTGTACCATTACTTTTGAGCCGATCAAAATAATTTGTGTTGAACGAATGTACAGCACCAGTAGACGATTGAATACCATTGGTCCAACACCTCTCTGATGTTTTCGAGCTTATCCTGTCCACCTTCATAATCCCCTATCCCCCATGTAACTCACAGTGCATTACTCCAGCCTCTCTGACTTGCTGGTTAATAACAGATGGAATATACTCTTCCCTACCAATGTTCATCTAAAACTATATTGTTCGTTGTATGTACTTGTCACTATTGTGTACCTTAACTAAAAGGACATATAGAAAGCCTGGAGGTTAACAGTGTGTGCTATGGAGGTTTCCCATAGCTCTTTCAGTCCTCACACTCACATTGCTGTCTGATTTAAGTTCAGTTGTCTGGCACATGCATTTAGGTAGTGTGGCTGAGCTCATGGGCATGCGATTTGAATGTGACAACGTTGTCATTTTTTTATCCATGTTTGCAATCATCTATGCCTTTTCTATTATTACTGTTTTGAATAAAGATTTATTCAGGAATATACTGCAGTTAGCTCCCTCTCCCTACTTGGAGTTAAGGACATCTTTTGTGTTCTCCTTTTTTTACCTGTTCTTCCATAATACAGTACAAACATAGCAGAACATGCACTGTACTGTCACTCTGGATCTGTGTACAGTACACTCATAGCAGGACATGCATTTTAATTTGTCACACTGGATCTATATAGAGTACACACATAGGACATATGCTGTACAGTACTCTGTCTGGATCTGTGTAGCGTACACACATAGCAGGATATGCATTGTACTGTCATACTGGCCAGTTAGTCTAACATCAATAGTCTGTAAGCTATTGGAGGGGATGAGAAGGGACTATATACAATATTTTTGTATGAAAACAGTATCATTGGCACTAATCAGCATGGATTCATGAAGAATCATTCTTGCCAGACCAATTTTTTAACCTTCAATGAGGAGGTGAGCTGCCATTTAGATAAAGGAAGGCCAGTGGATGTAGTGCATCTGGTTTTTGTAAAGGCATTCGATACAGTTACCCACAAACATTTACTTTACTAAAATAAAGGTCTATTGGCATGGACCATAGGGTGAGTATAAAAAAATATGAATGCAATCTATACACTGGGGGGGAGAACCTCTGGTGGAATCTAGAATGGAAAAGGACCTGAGGGTTCTAGTAGATGACAGGCTCAGCAATGGTATGCAATGCAAAGCTGCTGCAAGCAAAGCCAACAGAATATTTGCATGCATTAAAAAGGAGGATTCACTCCAGAGATAAAAAAACATAATTCTCCCATTCTACAAGACTCTGGTACAGCCGCACCTGGAGTATGATGTCCAGTTCTAGGCACCAGTCCTCAGGAAGGATGTACTGGAACTGGAGAGGGTCCAGAGAAGGGCAACAAAGCTAATTAAGAGACTGAAGGATCTTAGTTATGGGGAAAGACTACAAGCATTGACCTTTTTCTCTCTGAAGCGGAGACGCTTGATATGATATCAATGTAAAAATAACGTGCTGGTGACCCTAGCATAGGGAAAAAACTTTTTAGTGAAAGGGAAATTTAAAAAGACATGCGGCCATTCACTAAAATTAGAAGAGAACCGGTTTAACCTTAAACTGCGTTGAGGGTTCTTTACTGTAAGAGCAGTAAGAATGTGGAATTCTCTTCCACAACAAGCAGTGGTATCAGCGGGGGGCATTGATAATTAAAAAAAAAAAAAAAAAATTAGATGGGTACCATAACAACTACATAAGCACACACACAGTAATGGACTGGATGGACTTGTGTCTTTTTTCAACCTCACCAACTATGCAACATAAGACATGCACTGTTCTTTGTCTGGATCAGTATAGAGCAGTGATGGCGAACCTCAGCACCCCAGATATTTTGGAACTACATTTTCCATGATGCTCCACTACACTGCAGAGTGCATAAGCATCATGGGAAATGTAGTGCCAAAACATCTGGGGTGCCAAGGTTCGCCATCACTGGTATAGAGTATACGCATAGTAGGATATGGACTGTTCTCTGTCACTCTGGATCTGTGTACAATACACTCATAGCAGGACATGCATTGTACTTTTATATAGAGTACACACATAGGACATGCACTGTAAAGTACTCTGGATCTGTAAAGCGTACACACATAGCAGGACTGTTCTCTGTCACTCTGGATCTATGTACAGTATACACATAGCAGGACATACATTGTAATCTGTTACTCTGGATCTTTGTACAGTATACTCATAGCAGGACATGCACTGTACTCTGTCTGGATCAGTATAGAGTAAACACATAGCAGGACATACACTGTACTCTCGATCTGTGTACAGTACACTCATAGCAGGACATGAACTGTGTATACACATTTGTCAGGATCAATTAAAGATTTATGTGAGATTCTCATTCAAAGAGCAGTAATTATGGTGCATGTTGTGGGAACACGCTCTGCAGACTGTATGGTGTATGCAAGATGTGATATGTAACCCTATTTATTAATGTTCTTTAATCCACACCCTGTAGTCAGTGCATTTAGCCACACCTATTTTCGCTACATGGGCCGCATATCTTCTTTGTCCCAGCATGTCCCTAATTCTTAAAAGGTACAAAGCTGGGCTGTATGGCTCAGTACAAACTAAGTCAGTACTTTATCAGTCGATAAATGTTTAACCTATGATTTGACTTAAAATAGAACTAAAGGCAATATTTGTTTCATTTTGGATAGAGTAAAGGAAGGGTTTTCATTCCTGTCAGTTATTTGTGATCTATGGTTTATTGGGGAGATTTACCTTAATTTCCTGTCCCATAGCCAAAACAGGAAGTGAGAGGAAATCTCTCCCAAGTGAGAGAATCACTGGTTGGAAAATTTCCCTTCTATTCCTGTTCTGGTAACAACACAAAACTTGGGGTTTGTGTTTCAAGCAATGTTACAGTTTTTTTTTTTTTTTTTTATAAAAAAAACAAGAACAACAAACATGTCATACTTACTTGCCCTGTGCAGGGGTTTTGCACAGCGCAGCCTGGATCCTCCTCTTCTTGGGTCCCTCCCTCCTGCTGGGTGCCCCCACAGCAAGCAGCTTGCTATGGCGGCACCTGAACTGTGCCGCTGCTCTGTGTGTTCATTCAAACACGGAGCCACAGCTCGGCCCCTCCCCCTCCGTCTCCTTATTAGCTCACTGGCTGTTATTGACGGTAGTGGGAGCCAATGGCACCCATCGCTGTCAAAAGCCAATCGGGAGTGCGAGTCCTTGAAGTGACAAAGCTCTCCTGGACATCGCTGGATTGAGAGCAGGCTCAGTTAAGCATTAGGGGGGGGGGGGGGGGGGGGGGGGGGGGGGGGGGGGGGGGGCTGCTGCACACAGAAGTTTTTTTACCTTCATGCATTGAATTAACTTTCACCCTTGGTGATAGCAGTATGTGTGACAATCTTCCCAATGGGCACACAGGAAGCAATAAAAACCTGATAGGTGTTCTAATCCCTCTCCGCTCTGGGGGGGATTTTGTTATAAATTGGAACTCCAGGTATAGCTTATATTGCCTAGTTACATTGGTCCAGCTTAGATCAGTCTAAGTAGACATATTCCATACCTGTGGGACCACCATGAAAATGACAAATCATTGTAGTAGTCACCATTACTAGAGTGATCCTCGCTGTATTTTGAGTCCCCTACTGTATAGTAACCACAGGGGTGGTCGCTCTCTCAGTACTGGCACCACTGAGAGAAAGCGAAGAATCTTTCCAATTATAGCCAAGTGTTTTCTGATTGGACGAGGTGGAGATGGTGACATCACCACCCTACCTTGCCACCTTGTTCTCTGAATGTTGGCACAACACCTGGAAGACCATTGCGATCCCTATAGCATCAACTACTACAGCGATTCAACATTTCCATGGTGGTCCCGCCGGTATGGAATATGTACAGAACTTAAGTTGGGCCAGGTGGACCAATAGAACTATGCATATGCAACACAAACCATACCTGAAGTTAAGCTTTTAAGCTAAATGATGAGAAAATTCCAGCAAGATGGATGCAAGCCAACATGCAATCATACCTCCGCATTACATTAGCAGCACTATCAGCCTGTATAAGTTCAACACAATAACCAGTTTCATGTTTACATTACGAGCAGTACGTCCACATGCACAATACCTCTCCTATCCATGCGATGCAGCAAAGCAATCTGTAGACATAGTACTGTGCTGACAGCTGCTGCCAAACTCACTTCCTTCTAACAGTCACATGACCCGCCCCTACCCTATAACACACAGCCCGATACAAGCGCACCATTAGCCCTCTATAACATAATGGCAGCCTTTCTAAGACGTAAGGAGTAGAATTTGTCTAGCCGTAGGGCTGTACAAGGGGTATTCCTCCTTACCGCTACACGGCATTCATATTGGCTACTTCCCAACCATAAGCAGGACCCGGAAGTGATTTCAACCAAAGGAGGAACAAGTGGGCGGAGCATGCGTCCATTCAACAGTACAACAGTACACTAGTACTGGCATGGGGGGGGGCAATGTCAGGTGACATAGTGTACGAGATGCAGAGTGACAAGTGTTGCAGTAGCTAGGCTGCTGGTTGGTAGGAGGTGTATTGACTGAGATGTTGATAGCTGTGGCAAAATAGGTAGCAGATAAAACCACAGCATGAGGAAGAGACTAGGCATCGAAAGGCTCTTGCACACGGGCGGTTGAGTCCATTCAACGCAAATGCCAGTGTCTTTGCCCTGTCCTGAAGCCTAGCTGCAGCATACAGCCTACAATAGACAAGAAGTTATTTACCATATTTATTGGCATATAACACGCACAGGTGTATAACACGCACCTTAATTTTAAGAGTTTCAGGAAAAAAACCTTACATTTAATCTGCAGCCTCACCATTGCCCAAATGCAGCCTGATCAGTGCCCATTTGAAGCCTCACCATTGCCCATTAATGCAGCTTGATCAGTGCCCATCTGCAGCCTCGCCATTGCCCATTAATGCAGCCTGATCAGTGCCCATCTGCAGCCTCGACATTGCCCCTGATTGCAGCCTGATCAGTGCCCATCTGCAGCCTAACCATTGCCCAAATGCAGCCTAATCAGTGCCCATCTGAAGCCTCACCATTGCCCATTAATGCAGCTTGATCAGTGATCATCTGCAGCCTCATCGTTGCCCATTAATGCAGCCTGATCAGTGTCCATCTGAAGCCTCACCATTGCCCAAATGCAGCCTGATCAGTGCCCATTTGAAGGCTCACTATTGCCCGTTAATGCAGCCTGATCAGTGCCCATCTACAGCCTCGCCATTGCCCATTAATGCAGCCTGATCAGTGCCCATCTGAAGCCTCACCATTGCCCAAATGCAGCCTGATCAGTGCCCATCTGAAGCCTCACCATTGCCCATTAATGCAGCTTGATCAGTGCCCATCTGCAGCCTCATCATTGCCCATTAATGCAGCCTGATCAGTGCCCATCTGAAGCCTCACCATTGCCCAAATGCAGCCTGATTAGTGCCCATCTGCAGCCTCGCCATTGCCCATTAATGCAGCCTGATCAGTGCCTATCTACAGCCTCGCCATTGCCCATCAATGCAGCCTCACCATTGCCCATTAATGAAGCTTGATCAGTGCCCACCTACAGCCTCACCATTGTCTATTAATGCAGCCTTATCAGTGCCCATCATTGCAGCCTGATCAGTGTCCATCTGCAGCCTCACCATTGCACATAAATGCAGCCTGATCAGTGCCCATCTGCAGCCTCATCATTGCAGCCTGTTTATTGCCCATCTGCAGCCTCACATTTGCCCATCAATGCAGTCTCGCCATTGCCCATCAATGCAGCCTCACCAGCGTCAGATTACACAGAGCGGAGATCTCCTGTGTACTCAGCACTCACAGTCACACACAGTCGGCCTCCTGGCCAAGCTCCTATAATAGACAGAACACCGGACCAGGAGGCGGGACTGTCTGTGACTTCAAGTGCCGGGCACACAGGAGATCCCAGCTCTGTGTAATCCGGCTGCGCTCACCCCCTCCAAGGCAGCCAGGTATCGCGTTAAACACGCACACATGATTTGCCCCCTATTTTTAGGGGGGAAACGTGTGTGTTCTATGCCAATAAATATGGTATTTCTATTTATTACAGTGATATTTCTATAGGGTCGACAATTTACCCAGTGATTGTACATTCATGAGTCCCTGCCCTCAAAAAGCTTACAATCTAGGTTCCTAACCAGGCCCGTACTGGGGAAAAAAAATCGACCTAGGCATTTTAGACAGCAGAGCATGTCCTAACAGGAGCTGGCTAATGTGACAGAGAACCGCAATATAGATATGCGATTATATCACTTAGATCATGCACCTGGCTTTCGCCCGCCGGTCTGTCTGCCACAGGCTGTGTGATGGCTTGCGGCAGACAGAGAACCCTGTGGTTCTCCTCCTCTGGAGCTCTCTGTCACATTAGCCCAGGGGTAAGCAATCTTAGAGAGGTGGAGATCTACCTAAACAACACTGGTGAAGTCAAAGATCACCGGGCACGGTGTTCTGTTGTTACACCAGAATGCAGTGGCAGAAAGGCATGTTCCATGTGCGTTTCCTGCACCATGTTCAGAATGTACTGCCTTTGCAATCTACTGCGGATGCCAATACATTGTTAACCCCAATTGTAGATCGCAAACTAAGTGTGTTTGTGGGCATGAGATCGCATGATACTGCAGTATTTATGCAATTTGGCACAGTTCGTTTTTTTTGTGCAGTCTGATGCGATTTGCAGGCCCTTCAAATGAACGAGCTGGAAAATTGCATTACACTGAATCGCACAGGAATGCAGCACAGGCTCATCTGAGAAGTGATCCATGTGCAGATTGCTTTTCAGAGGTTTTTGACAGGTGGTGAGGAGACAATATTTCACCTCTTCACCACCTGGTTTAAACCTACAATGGTTTTACTTCCAAACTGCAATTGCATGCATTGCACGGAAATTTTAGGTTTAACTTAGCCTCTTCACTAACTGCCAAACATGCTTAGATTGCTTTTAATAGGCAGCACAGTGGTGTAGTGGTTAGCACTCTCACCTAGCAGTAAGAAGGGTCACTGGTTCGAATCCCAACCACGACACTACCTGCCTGGAGTTTGCATGTTCTCCCTGTGCCTGCGTGGGTTTCCTCCCGGTACTCCGGTTTCCTTCCACAATCCAAAGACATGCAGGTAAGTTAATTGGCTTCTGTCCAAAAAATTGGCCCTAGTATATGAATGGGGACCTTGGATTGTGGGCTCCTTGATGGTAGGGACCAATTTGAGTGTGCAATGTACAGGGATAGGGACAATTGTAGACACTCACTCAGGTTGAACTGGATGGACTGATGTCTTTATTCAACCTTACTAACTATGAAGCTTTTCAGAGGAGCAGCAGTGCCTGGTGCACTTGTAAACCAGCCCTTAGTTTGGTGGAGGCACCCTTGTGGCTTGTTTACCTGCCAGTTTGGGGGTTAGTAAAACCCTGCGGTTGAACTGCATTTTACCTTTCCCAATCCCTACCCCCTTTAGCTTCAGAGGCAGCAGTCAAAGGTGTACACATGCCATGTTGTGCCCATATAGCTGTTATTATGAATCTGTATGGGCACAATAGCATCTTTATGCTATTGTGGCTATATACTGTAGATACTTTTGTACCCACATAGCTTTTATTGTGCCTTATTATGTCTACTGACCCTAACCTTTCACAGCGTTGTCAGCCACTGTGGATCCCGTTATCAGAAATAAGAGGCGAAGTGTTGTTGGTAATCACTCCACCTGACATTGCAGCCGGCACTATAGGCAAGACATCAGCTTATGCGGCAGGCTGATGCCTCTGCTACTGCCTGCTCCCTCCTGCCCTGCCTCTCTGTTTTCTCAGCTGGCAGCCACGCTCAGTAAAAGAAGGTTGGCAAGCCCAAGAACGATCTACCAGTCACCTGACCGCTATCAACTGGTAGATTGTGGTCCACGGGTTGCCGACCTTCCCCGGGCATTAGCCAGCTCCTGTTAGGACATGCGGCCCAGTGTGCCCTATGGCCAGTCTGGGCCTGTCCCTAACTCACTTTCATGCATACACATATTAAGGCCAGTTTAGACAGGAGCCAGTTAACCTCCCAGCATATCTTTGGAGTGTGGAACGAAACCAGAGTACCCGAAGGAAATCCACACAGGCACAGGGAGAACATGCATACACTGTGCAGGTTGTACCGTGGTTGGGGTTTGAACCGAATGACAGTGTATATCGGTGCTGTTATAAACACAAATATAGTATATGGTTGTATGCAATAAATAAACATTATTTTTGCCTATACCCATGCGCTGTACTTGTATTTATGATAGCACCGATGTATACCTGAGTACAGCTTTGCACACCCAATCAAGTCTATGGTAGCTGTACACTACACATGAACAAACATGCACCCAGAGCGCTTTTGCCAGTGAATCATTGGTGTGTGTGTGGATGTAGCTGAAAAAAGTAGGGACTGCCTCAGGCGGCTGTCAATGTACACCTGGAGTGGCATAAAAGCAATTAAAACAAACAAAAGGGACAGCGCTCAGGGCCCTAGGTACAAGTACTGTTGTTGGGGAAATCCTCATTGTAAACATTGTGCAAAAGGAAGACCGTTTGGATATATAAGCTGGAGTCTTTGTCCCCAAATGGTCTCACCAAAGGTCTAGAGCAGGGGGAGGCAATCTGGGGCCCTCCAGTTGTTGTGGAACTACATTTCCCATGAGGCATTGCAAGGCTGGCAGTTACAATTACTCCAGAGGCATGATGGAACTTATAGTTCTGCAACAGCTGGAGGGCCCCAGGTTGCCTACCCCTGGTCTAGAGATTCATAACATTGTTTATTGTGTACTATGTTTTTACTATTATTATTTACACAATTCCCCTTATTACCCTGTCCTCTACGACTTTGCTTTACCCTATTAGGTGCGTTGTCATGGCAAAGCACCATGATGTTTACCACCTAGGTTTTTCATAATTGTCCACATCTTTTTGAATCTTTTTAGTTTATCACTAACAGTTGGAGTACATATTTATATTTATTTTTCACAATTTTGTAATGCTATAGTGATCTTTACCACTGCTTTAATTTTTTTTTTTTTTTTGTACTCATTTTATTTAAGTCCTTTTCATTGTTTTTTATTTTATCAATTGAATATGTTGCTATTGAGGGTTTTATACATCGTTTTTATTTCCATCTTATAGGCGCCAATTTTTTATAATAGTATTTTCTCTGAGGTGCTTTACATAAATAGTGATTAGCCTTTGTAAAATGTAATATTGTAAATCAAGCTCATAATGTTATATTTCAATATTGTCCAATGGCATGTTATATTGTGTTCTTAGGTAAAATGTATAGGAGATGTGGCAGCAAATTATGTAAGGGCTTTGATGAGATAGTGGCATCTAGGTTTGCTAATCGCTCCGCCCACTCCCCACCCCTCAATTAGTACACACTATGCTTAAATGCGTTGGTTGTCGTTCTTCCCATTACTTGACAAAGCGCATGCGTGCGAAACGCTAGCACCTGGTCGTGGCCGGTTTATGGCGAAATTATGTTCTATCCACTTCTTGATTATGGCCCCAACAGTGATCACTTGAACTTTCAGAAGTTTAGAAATCCTTCTGTAGCCAATGCAATCATTGTTTTGCAACAATAAGGTTGTAAAGGTTTTGAGAGAGCTATTTGCTTTTACCGATCATGAGATGTTTCTTGTTTGACACCTTGGTAATGAGACACCTTTTTATAGGCCATCAGTTGAGACTGAACCAGCTGATATTAATTTGCACTGACAAGGGGCAGGATTGCTTTCTAATTACTGATAGATTTCAGCTGATGTCTTGGCTTCCCATGCCTCTTTGCACCTCCCTTTCTTCATGTGTTCAATACTTTTTTCCCTGTGTCATTCCATTTTACTACACACAACTTGATTTATGAATGGATTTGTTTTGGTTGCTTTGTATGTATGGATTGCATGGGTTGTTACCGACATGTGGTGAAAATGTCATGTCAATAGCACCTTTAGAAATATATTTACCTAAAAAAATGGTAACGTGTTCAATACTTATTTTACCCATTGTATAACAGTAAAATGAGGAGAGAGCATCCCAAGAACACAATACAGTAGGTAAGGACACTGAGCAATTGAAGGAGGGTATAGTTACACACAGTGGGTTAAAAATAGTCTACTGATCACCAAATCTAAGGGACTAAGACCTGGAGTGTCTAGCCACGGAGCCCAGATTTTCTCAAACGTGTCAGGTCAACCCCTTGGTTGCTAATACAGTAAAACCTTGGGAGTAACTTGGTCTGCAAGTGTTTTACAAGACGAGCACATTTTTTTTACTTGATAAACGAACGAGGTCTTGCAATACAAGTCACGAACTGAGTATAATTTTAATCAATGAGAGCTGTCTTAATTAGCACTACTGATGTCACTCTGACTTTAGAAAATGGGACCATGAACAACTAACTCAGCCACCCTCAAACAGGACAGCGGATCACAGCAGCAAGAGAAAAAGAATATGGAGGAGGTTGCGATCAATAGAAGGTAATTTTTTTTAGATTACAATAAATACTTGAATAGACTTATGTAAATCATGAGTTTATGGTCACTTTAACCACTTACAGACTGGAAGATTTGCCCCCTTAATGACCAGGCCATTTTTTGCGATACGGCACTGTGTCGATTTGTACCCAAACATTGACGTCTTTTTTTCCCACAAATAGAGCTTTCTTTTGCTGGTATTTGATTACTTCTGCGATTTTTATTTTTAGCGCTATAAACAAAAAAACATTTTTTTAAAAAAAAAACTATATTTTTTTACTTTTTGCTAAAATAAATATCCCAAAAAAAAAAATTCTTCACAAGTTTAGGCCAATATGTAATCTTCTACATATTTTTGGTAAAAAAAATATTGCAATAAGCATATATTAGGAGATAGATTTATGGCATTTTTATTATTCTTATTATTATTTTTGTACTAGTAATGGCGACAATCTGCGATTTTTAGCAGGACTGCGAAATTGCAGCGGACAGATCGGACACTTTTTTGGGATCATTGACATTTATACAGCGATCAGTGCTATAAAAATGCACTTATTACTGTATAAATGACACTGGCAGGGAAGGGTTTAACACTAGGGAGCGATCAAGGGCTTAAATGTGTTCCCTGGGAGGTGTTTCTAACGTTGGGGGGATGGGACTGACTGGAGGAGAAGAGAGATCGCTGTTCCTAATCACTAGGAACAGCAGCTCTCTCTCTCCTCCCCTGTCAGAAAGGGGATCTGTCAATGTAAACAGGCTCTCTTTCCTACGATCGTGGGTGGCCGTGGACATCGGGTCCTCATGCCTGCTATGGCTCTTAAATGAGCCGCGGTACACCTACAGCGATTCACGGGAACGAGCCGACCTGCCACAGTATAATGACGGCGGCTGGTCGGCAAGTGGTTAAGGTGATACTAAAGTCTCAGTTTTTATTCTTTAAAAATAACAAACATGTCATACTTACCTGCAGCCCAGATCCTCCTCTTCTCGGGTCCCTTGCAGGCCCTTCTGGCCCCTCCCCCCTGTCGAGTGCCCCCACAGCAAGCAGCTTGCTATAGGGGCGCCCGTGCAGCTGCTTTGTGTGTTTATTCAGACACAGAGCTGCGGTTTGGCCCCGCCCCATCTCTCAACAGAATATATAAAAAGAAAAATTAAGGCCACAAAAATTCAAAACAAATGACAGTTTGAAAAAGATAGTAGGACAAACCCCAAGAAATTCTTCAAATATATTATTAGTAAGAAGGTCAGGTCTGAGCATGAAGGCCCTTTACAAACTAATCTGGAGTGGGTGACTGGGGAAAAAGAGAAGGCTAATGTATTAAGGTGTCCTTTTATGAAGCAGTGAAATCTATTCACTGCTTCATTCTCCGGCATTCACAGAGGAGATGTTTCTCCTCTGGGTGCCAGTTTATGAAGCGGAGTAGATCGATTCACCCTTGGAGGAGTGAAGAGATCTACAAACGCTTCTAACACTGGAGAACGGCCCCTAATACTGGAATCTCGTGAGACTTTACGAGATTACAGCACCAGAAATTCACTGAAACACCAAGATGTCAGTTTATTAAGCAGTGATAAATTATCACAGCTTAATACACGGACAGACGGTGTGATTAATGTTAATAAAATAAAGAGTCCCCCTACATTATATATACATGTATACACACACACACATTATATATACATGTATATACACGCACATTATATATATATATACATATACACATTATATATATATATATATATATATATATATATATATATATATATACACATACATATGACAGGGGGACATGGTTACAGTGTTGGGGGGTCTGAATGAGGCATAAGGAAGTTAATAATCTTCCTCTTTCCTCCTCAGATCCCCCGAGATTCTCCCTTCACTCCCCGCTTCACCACCTCTGAGTTGGTGAATCGGGGAGTGTGAATTCTGACACAGATCGCCAGTGAAGCGCTCAGATCGCGGCTTCATACACTGGCCGTTACTGTGTCAGTCAATGAGGATTCTCCATGTGCAGAGATAATCGGCGGGAGAACAAGTTCAAACACTTCTCCCCCCAATTATCTCTGGTTCATAAACTGTTTATGGGCTGCGATTAGCAGCGATCCTCGGGATCTCCGCTGATCATTGTTCATAAAAGGACACCTAAATACCTTCTTCAGCTCTGTGTAGGAGCATGGGGAGCTCATGGCCATAATAGGGATAATAGTGACACAGCCCCAAATGATCCACTATAGCTCAAAATTAATATGGTCCAGAAATATTTAGACAGCATAAAGGTGAATAAAGCATCAGGTCCAGATGGCATCCACCCATGAATCCTTAAAGAATTGAGCTCTGTCATTTAAAAGCCAGGGTTTCTAAATTTTAGGGACTCTTTAAGGACGGGAATAGTACCACTGGATTGGCGCAGGGTGAATGTGGTGCCTATATTTAAAAAGGAATCACAAAGTTACTAAGTAACTATAGACCTGTTAGTTTATCTTCTATAGTTGGGAAGATACCGAAGAGTTTAAAAAAGGACAACATAGATGAGTTTCTACTTGAAATAAAAATATTTTAAGCAACAGACAGCATGGATTCATGAAAGAAAGAAGTTGTCAAACAAACATGATTTCTTTTTATGAAGAGGTAAGTAAAACCTTGGACAGAGGGGTGGCTGTGGACGTGGTATACTTAGATTTTGAAAAAGCATTTGACACAATTCCCCACACACGGCTCATGTGTAAGGTAAGGTTTACAGGCCTGGAAAAATCAGTTTGCAAATGGGCTGAAAGACGGAATTCAGATTAGTGATTATTGATTCTTACTCTGAATGGTCTAAGGTTATCAGTGGTGTACCCCAAGGTTCAGTGTTGGGTCCCTTACTTTTTAATATATTTATACATGATTTTGGGTCTGGGATTAGAAGTACCATTTCAGTGTTTGCAGATGACACCAAGCTATGCAGAGGAATAACATCCTTATAGGATGTCTCAAACTTACATGCCGACCCCAATGCACTGTTTAACCACTTTAGCCCCGAAAGAATTTACCCCCTCCTGACCAGGCCATTTTTTGAGGTACGGCACTTCGTCGCTTTAACTGACAATTGCACGGTTGTGCAATGTTGTACCCAAACAAAATTGATGTCCATTTTTCCCCACAAATAGAGCTTTCTTTTCGTGGTATTTGTTCACCTCTGCAGTTTTTATTTTTTGTGCTATAAACAAAAAAAGCAACAATTTGGAAAAAAAAAACAATATTTTGTACTTTTTGCTATAATAAATATCCCAAATAATAAAAAAAATAAAAATTCTTCCTCAGTTTAGGCCGATATGTATTCTTCTACATATTTTTGATAAAAAAAATCGCAATAAGCATACAGTGGTGTGAAAAAGTGTTTGCCCCCTTCCTCATTTCCTGTTCCTTTGCATGTTTGTCACACTTAAGTGTTTCGGAACATCAAACCAATTTAAACAATAGTCAAGGACAACACAAGTAAACACAAAATGCAATTTGTAAATTAAGGTGTTTATTATTAAAGGTGAAAAAAAATCCAAACCATCATGGCCCTGTGTGAAAAAGTGATTGCCCCCCTTGTTAAAACATACTATAACTGTGGTTGTCCACACCTGAGTTCAATTTCTCTAGCCACACCCAGGCCTGATTATTGCCACACCTGTTCACGATTAAGGCATCACTTAAATAGGAGCTGCTTGACACAGTAAGGTCCACCAGAAGATCCTTAAAAGCTACACATCATGCCGAGACCCAAAGAAATTCAGGAACAATTGAGAAAGAAAGTAATTGAGATCTATCAGTCTGGAAAGGGTTATAAAGCCATTTCCAAAGCTTTGGGAATCCAGCGAACCACAGTGAGAGCCATTATCCACAAATGGCGAAGACATGGAACAGTGGTGAACCTTCCCAGGAGTGGCCGGCCGCCCAAAATTACCCCAAGAGCGCAGCGACGACTCATCCAAGAGGTCACAAAAGACCCCACAACAACGTCCAAGGAACTGCAGGCCTCACTTGCCTCAGTTAAGGTCAGCGTTCATGCCTCCACCATCAGGAAAAGACTGGGCAAAAATGGCCTGCATGGCAGAGTTCCAAGGAGAAAACCACTGCTGAGCAAAAAGAACATCAAAGCTCGTCTCAATTTCTCCACAACACATCTTGATGATCCCCAAGACTTTTGGGACAACATTCTGTGGACCGATGAGACAAAAGTGGAACTCTTTGGAAGGTGTGTGTCCAAGTATATCTGGCGTAGAAGGAACACTGCATTTCAGAAAAAGAACATTATACCAACAGTAAAATATGGTGGTGGTAGTGTGATGGTCTGGGGCTGTTTTGCTGCTTCAGGACCTGGAAGACTTGCCGTGATAAAAGGAACTATGAATTCTGCTGTCTACCAAGAGATCCTGAAGGAGAATGTCCGACCATCTGTTCGTGTACTCAAGCTGAAACGAACTTGGGTTCTGCAGCAGGACAATGATCCTAAACACACCAGCAAGTCCACCACCGAATGGCTGAAGAAAAACAAAATGAAGACTTTGGAGTGGCCTAGCCAAAGTCCTGACCTGAATCCTATTGAGATGTTGTGGTATGACCTTAAAAAGGCCGTTCATGCTCGAAAACCCTCTAATGTAACTGAATTAGGACAATTCTGCAAAGATGAGTGGGCCAAAATTCCTCCAGGACGCTGTAAAAGCCTCATTGCACGTTATCGCAAACGCTTGGTTGCAGTTGTTGCTGCTAAGGGTGGCCCAACCAGTTATTAGGTTTAGGGGGCAATCACTTTTTCACACAGGGCCATGATGGTTTGGATTTTTTTTCACCTTTAATAATAAACACCTTCATTTACAAATTGCATTTTGTGTTTACTTGTGTTGTCCTTGACTATTGTTTAAATTGGTTTGATGTTCTGAAACACTTAAGTGTGACAAACATGCAAAGGAACAGGAAATGAGGAAGGGGGCAAACACTTTTTCACACCACTGTATATTGATTGATTTGTGCAAAAGTTATAGCGCCTACAAAATAAGGGATACATTTATATCATTTTTATTATTTATTATTATATTATATATTATTTATATATATTATTATTTATACAGCCATTAGAGCTAAAAATAGCCATTGATTACTGTATAAATGTCATTGGCAGGGATGGGGTTAACACTAGGGAGCGATCAAGGGGTTAACTGTGTTCCCTAGATGTGTTCTAACTGTGGGGGGGGTGTGACTGACTAGGGGAGGAGACCGATCGGTGTTCCTACTTAGTAGGAGCACACGATCTGTCTCTACTCCCCAGAGAGAACCAGGATTTCTGTGTTTACACACACACATCCCAGTTCTCGCTCTGTCACGAGCAATCGCGGGTTCCCGTGGTCATCGTGCCTGCTAAAGCGTCTTAAAGAGCCGACGTACAACTACGATTGCTCGCACAGGGGAGCCAACCTGCCGCATTTTAAGTGCGGTGGCTGGTCTGGAAACAGTTAATTGGGCAACTGTGGAAAATGAGGTTTAATGTTCAAATGTACAAATCATTAGTAAGACCTCACCTAAAATATGCAGTTCAGTTTTTGGCACCAGTTCACAAAGAGGATATTTGGGAACTCTAGTAGGTGCAGAGAAGTGATAAGAGGCATGGAGGAGCTCAGCTATAGGGGGAAAAAAGATTAGAGCAACTGAATTTATTCTTTCTCTAGAAGAGGCGATTAAGGGTGAATATGATCAAAATGTATTAATACATAAGTGGTCCATATAGTGAACTTTGTGTTGAGCTATTCACTTTAAGGTCATCAAAGAGGACAAGGGGCACTCTTTACGTCTGGAGGAAAGGATATTTAATCTCCAAATACAGAAAGGCTTCTTCAGAGTAAGAGCTGTGAAAATGTGAAATAGACTTTATCAAGAGCTGGTTCTGTCCAACCCAGTAGATTGCTATAAAAAAAAGGCCTGAATTATTTCCTAAATGTACATAACATAACTGCATACTTACATTTATAGGTAAAGTTGATCCAGGGTTCATCCAAGCCTCTTGGGGGATCAGGAAGGATTTTTTCCCCTGCTGGAGCAAATTGGATCATGATGTGCTGGTGTTTTTTTTTTTTTTTGCCTTCCTCTGGATCAACTGTGGGTATGGGATTATGTATATAGGATTCTAAAAATATTTTTTTGTTTTGTTTTGTCTTGTCTTGTCTTCCCCTTTTTATTTGTTGAACTAGATGGACTTTGTGTCTTTTTTTAACAAGACTAACTATGTAACTATATAAACATAGATCAAAATTTGGCTGGTCCCTAGGGATGACATTGGGTGTTTGCCCAATCGCTGAACAGGAAACATTATGGGGTGTTCAAGGCAAATTTGAGCGCCGCGGAACGCCCCCTAATGCACTGCGAGAAAATGGTCCACATAGTGTAAAACTCCCCCGGAGTCCATGTTTGTGATGTTACCACGCAAGTTGAGCCTGTCTACATGTGGACTAGTTCCTGGGAACTATTGATTTCCCTCACCATCTTTCAGGACAGCCACAATAAGAGACCTTGGCTCCTCCCCTTCCTAGCAAACACTGCGCCAGCCCATAAAATTTCTTTAGTTTTTTGTGTTTCCTCCGGTGGGGAGACACTGTTAAAGAACGTGGTCAAACAGTCAGGGAGACTGTGGCTTTGAAGCCCTGTAGGGGAGGCCGGGGCGCTCCCAGGGACACGGTGAGGTACATACCTCACCGCACAGTTCGCCACCCCATCTTCACCGAGTGCATGCGGAAGATCCGGGGGCCCACCATCGCATTCACAGGGAGGCAGCTCAGCTCTCCCTGTACATGGGTACAGGCCGCATAGGAACCAGGCGGGCCTAGTGACGGGTGACGTAATTTCCGGCGCTGGGCAGATGTTTCCCTTTGACCCGCGACTTCTGGGTCGCAGTGATGATAGTGGGCCGGGCGCAGTCTGGAGAGGAGTCGGGAATGCGGCACAAGCAGCGTGAGACTCCACAGCAGCAACCACCAGCGCGGCCATGTCTGAAGCGGATGCCCAGTCAGCGCACAGCGATGCTAGCTCAAGCCATCCAAAGGTAAGGGTACCCTGGGGAGGGGTCCTGTTTATCTAAGATTTCCCCCTCTGGGTTGTCAGAGCGAGGGAAGGCTCAGGTCCTTACCTTTTTAAAAGGCCTGCAGCACTCCCCAGGGTTGTAACCTGTATGACTAGGGGTGAAAGGCGATGTTATTTATTTGTTCTTGCATGTATTTCAGAAAGCTACTGAGAAATCAAGATCGTCACATAGCTCTAAGAGAAAGTGTGCCTCTTGTAGGGATACCCTAGGGGAATCTTGGACAAAAGTATTATGCAAATACTGTATAGATGCATTAGTCAGAGAAAGGGCATCAGAGCAGGAATCGGGATTAGCGGCTTCAGTGAAGGAAATTTCCTCCACCTTTCAGTCATTTAAATCCTTGTTTGAAGGGTTTCAGCTTCCTATAAATCCCTCACCTGCACTCCAAATTACAACCCCTCCACAAGCACTGGCTGCCACTGCCACGGCAGAAGGAGCTACTTGGGCCTCCAGAGAGGAGACTAGGGAAGAGCCGGATAGTGCGACCTCAGGTTCCCAGGAGGAATCAGAGGGAGAGGACCAGGATGGGGAGTCCAGGAAAACTTCAAGATTTAAGCTTTCTCTAGAAGAGGTAGAGGACATCTTGGGGGCAATTTAAACTACCCTTGGAATTCAGGCGGACAAGAAACCCCTGACACTCCACGACCAGATGTATAGGGGCATGGGGGAACAGAAAAAGAAAGTTTTTCCAGTCCATGATGCCCTGGCCAGGGGCGATAGTGCCTCTAAATTTAAACTGTGCCGGATCCTATTGACGGGAGATTTACTTTTTGGCCCAGGGCTAGAAGCTATGCTAGACCGCACAGAGGACAAAAATAAATCCAATAAACGCAAACCCCCAAACCTCCATGTCCCTATCGCAGAAGCTTTCCAGAAAGTTCTCCATCTAGCAGTGAGCATAGAGGGGGAAACAATCCATCTACAGTTCCAGGCGGCCTATCCTCATCACCCCGAATCTTCACAAAGGTCATGGCAGAAGCCATGGCCAATATTCTCGAAGGAGTCTCAATAATTGCATATCTGGACGACCTGCTCATCTTCGCAGCATCTCCAGAACAGTTAACCAGAAATCTGGAACTGACAAAGAAAATCCTGACAGGTCTGGGGTGGTTGCTAAATCTGGAAAAGTCCAGCTTGATTCCATCTCAGCACATTACCTACCTGAGGTACCTGCTAGACTCCACTCAGTTGAGGGTTTTTCCAGGCAAAAAAATTTGCATGAGGAGCGGACTCCTGTTGACCCTGGCAACAGGAGTTCTGAGCTGGGACCAACGCACTCTCACTTTCGGCGGTTTATCTAAAAGGGGAAAGGAATATGCTGGCAGACTTTCTCAGCAGAAAGCAGCGATGAGCGATTGGGTCCTTAACCAAGAGGTCTTCGATCTTATATCCAAAAGATGTGTACCTCTTCGCATCAAAGGATAACGCAAAAAAAAACGTTTCTTCTTCTTAAACAGGTGGGAAAAAGCACTAGGGTTGGATGCACTAACACAGAGCTGGCGTTTCACAAAATGCTATGCCTTGAATGAATGAATGACTTGTATAGCGCTACCTATGTGAACTGAATCGCCTCAGGGCGCTTTTTGCCACTGGTGTCCATCTGTGGTATAGTGCGGTCCTTGCCCTGTGGGGTCCCGACACACTTACAAACACATACACATACAACATACACATATTTGGCCAATTTTTATCGACAGGATCTAATTAACCTACCAGCATGTCTTTGGAGTCCAATTGCCTTCCCGACATCGGTCTTGCTACTGGCAGTGCTGAGAAAATTTCAAACGTAGAACACCTATCTGATCTTGGTGGCACCACATTGGCCCAAAAGGTCCTGGTTCTCGGTCCTCAAACAATTAGCATTAGAACCCCCATGGTTCCTACCACTCCGGGAGGATCTCTTTCACAGTGCCCGGTCCTTTGTCCCCAGGTACATCGATGGAACCTGGCGGCCTGGCTACTGAGAAAGGGTTATTAAAATCCAAGGGATTTTCAGAAAGGCTGATATCCACTCTCCTCAATAGCAGAAAGAAGGAAACGCGCCTGATCTACAAAAAGGTCTGGGTACGCTTTAATGAATGGTGCGCAGGAAACTCCTTTGAGGTGCAGAGCTTTATAGCAGTTTTGGAGTTTTTGCAGTGGGGGGCAGATAAAAGTTTAGCTATGAGTACCCTTAAGAGCCAGGTATCAGCATTTATGTGCATATTTGAAAAAGCCTCTGGCCGCCAAACCTTGAGTGGTCAGATTTTTCAGAGCACTAGGGAGGCAGAGGCCAGTTCAAGGCCCACTCTTCCCCAAGTGGGACCTATCTTTGCTCTTACATGCCCTAACGGAGTCGGCATTTGAACCTTTAAAAAATTGCTCACTAAAGGATCTTACTTTTAAGACAATATTTTTGGTTGCAGTGACAACTGCCAGGAAGGTCAGCGAAATAGAGGCATTTTCAATCAGACCCCCTTTTTGTGTTGTATTTCCAAACTGGGTAGTTTTCAAAATGGATCTGGTATTCTTACCTAAAGTGGCTTTGAAGTTTCATAGAAGCCAGGAGATAGTTTTACCTACTTTTTGCCCTAATCCCTTAGGAGAAAGGGAGTTTAAATTTCACATTTTAGATGTAAGGAGATGTATCCTGCAGTATTTGAAACTGATGAAAGTAGTAAGGAAATCAGATTCCTTGTTTATTTTGTTTTCTGGGGCAAGAAAGGGGTATAAAGCATCTCAACACACTATTGCCAGATGGCTCAGGATAGTCATTGGTCAGGCCTATACGTTAGCAGGAAAATAAGTTCCTGTTGGTATAAAAGCATAAAGCAGAAGCGGAAAGGGCCGGAGCGACGCCAGAGCAAATTTGCAAAGCATAAATGTGGTCCAGTTTTGCCACCTTTGTAAAACATTACAGAGTGGACCTGGTGTCGGCAAATGAGCAAGCCTTTGGGCGAAAGGTTTTGCAAGCCGTAGTCCCACCCTAAGTGGTAAGTGCTCGTCTATCCTGTCATTGTGGCTGTCCTGAAAGATTGTGAGGGAAAATTAAAGTTACGCTTACTGGTAACGTCTTTTCCTGCACTAGTTACCCACCCAAATTTATGGGGGGTGTTGAGGAAGACCTCAACACAGGCACGGTAGTAATATGTGGTGGTATGTTATTAATGTGCCCTAGCTGGCCGGAGGTGCTCTTCGAAAAAAAACTGAAGTCTGGCAGGGGAAGTGGAATTTTATGGGCTGGCGCAGTGTTTCCTAGGAAGGAGAGGAGCCAAGGTCTCTCATTGTGGCTGTCCTGAAAGACTACTGGAAAAGACGTTACCGTAACTTAAATTTTTTTTACATGCTGGATTTTTCCTGAAGTTCTTAGTATAATTTTCTTTTAATAAAATACCATAGTTTTACACTATATGGACCATTTTTCTTTTCCCTATGGTTTGTGAGTTGGAGCGATTTTCACTGTCAGCCATGACACTATCATATTCAGCCTAAACAGAAGGGAACCCAATAGATCTTCCGTGTATCACTCACTCTTGTCTAGACTCTTATAATTAGGATTCTAGATCTCTGGTAAGCAAGCATTTTACATAATTCAAGGTGGAGGTACACCTGGGTGAAAATTCCACATAATCTGTGTATGTGTATATATATATATAGAAATAGAAATAGAAATAGAGACTATCACTTTAAGAATTGGTAATGCATGTTTTTACTTTCTTTGGGTGTTTTTTTTTTGTTTTGTTTTAATTCCTGGGTAATCGAAACTGTTGGATGTGTGTGAGTCACAAACTGCTGATAAGAACCCAGAAACCTGCTGATAAGAACCCAGAAAACTGCTCAAAATGACTTCCTTATCAAAACTAGTCTGAACCGACCAAATACTGCTGAAATCTCTTTTTTGCCAGTCACATGATGTATACACCCATTTAACTGTTCCCTTGCTACTAAGAAGATATGGACATTGATTGGACTAAACTATACGGTCACACCTATAACATGCCTAGACCTTATGCATATTCATAAAGTACCGTATTTATCGGCGTATAACACACACTTTTCCCCCCTTAAAATCAGAGGAAAGCCGTGGGTGCGTGTTATACGCCGATCCCCCCAAAAAAAGTGACAGAAAATTGCGAGCGCCGCCAAAAAAGACCGCTGTTCGGCTCCGCTCGTAGTCCCGCCTCCCTGCGCTCGCTCCGAAACAGCAGGGCGGCGGGACTGCGAGCAGAGCCGAACAGTCGGCTCGGTCTTTTTCGGCGGCGCTCGCGCGGTCTTTTTCAGTGGCGCTCGCGCGGCCTGTCTCGGCGGCGGGAAATTTAAACATGGGCAAGGCTGCAAATGACGCTGGCAAGCTGCAAATGACACTGGGCAAGCTACAAATGACACTGGGCAAGCTGCAAATGACACTGGGCAAGGCTGCAAATGACGCTGGGCAGGCTGCAAATGACGCTGGGCAAGCTGCAAATGACGCTGGGCAAGCTGCAAATGACGCTTAAATGTAAGGTTTTTTTTTTCCCTAAACTTCCCTCCTAAAACTTTTTTTCCTTAAAATGCCCTCCTAAACTTGGGGTGCGTGTTATACACCGATAAATACGGTATATATTGTTAAACTTGATGTTTGTAAGTCAGAGACACTTCCTTCTTCATTTGGCCTGGTTAAGCTGAATATTGGTGTTTCCTGGCCAGCCTCACGTCAGCACACAATGGGTTAACCCCTTCCTCCAGTCTCTCAGTACCACCTTCTCTTAGCTGATAAAAAGGGAGCCCCTCCTCCCCAGCCCTTGTTCCTTTTTTTTGGTCGGACTCCAGACTACCATGCTCGTGGATTAGACTACACCCCCCTACCGAACCTACCCACCCAGGTTCAAGCCTCTCCTGGGATCGGAAGGTCCAGAACAATAAAGGTAGTTCCTTTTATCACACTGGACGCTCTATGTGCAGGAGCCATGCGGGCATACTAAGGCTTAAAGAGCTTACCATTTTAGGCTGTGGTGTTGCTGTAGTATTGTGCTTTCCTTTCCTGCTTCCTAGGTGCTGCGCCGGCCGCCTCCCCTGTGTTTTCTGATTGGTCGATGATGACCTCACAGGGGGGCGGGGCTGTAGGGCTATAAAGCCTGGAGAGCCAGAAGCTCCAGTGCTGTTTGCCACAGCTAGTGAGGGAAGTGTACTGGTGAGTTTTCCTTCACAGAGGGGGAGGGGTGGCTGGGCTGTGTCAGTGTTTACTGAGCCATGATCACAAAATGCATTACACCATGTGTTTACAGCTTTTCAGATACCCTACAAATCTGCTGCCACCCTGAGTGACTCCTTATCCAGTATTAAGGTAAAGTTATTTCCTTTAAAGAGCCAGTAAAAAAATAAAAAAATAATAAAAAAAGCGATAGAATAGGAACTTCTTTTTTCTTATTTCTATATCTTGTCTTTTGTTGCTGTAGTATGAGCTCACCACAGCCCCAAAATGCACGAAGATCGTCGGAAAGGTAGGAGGGGTCTACGGGGGCCACAAAACAAAAGAGTGCAACACCAGTCTAATAAGGTGTTTTGTCTTTATAGGAGCAGAAGTCCTAAAAAAAGACAGTCGCGGAAGGAAAAGTCCCGCCACCGCTCAAAATCTCCGCATGCATCTCGGTCACGCACAGGACATAGACCCCAAGCAACGGGCAGTCCACGCCGCAAAAATGCTCAGACAGCTATGGCGGCAGAACCAAGTGCGACAAGAGGCCGTCCCGCTGAAGGCCTCTGCTGGGCTTGTTCAGCGCCATCCGCCCCTGAGAAGCTCTTGTGCGCAGAATGCATAAGAGATGTAGCCACAGATAGAGAAACTGAGGCACGTAGGATAAAGGACTATATTCAGGAGGCGGTGACAGAGAGTATGCAGGCAGTTGCAGGCGTAAGTGCCTCCGGGACTAAGCCTAGAGCCAAAAACGCATTTAAGCAGAAGCGAGACTCTTCACCGGGGCTTGAAATATCTTCAGGAGATTCTTCAGGCTCTGATGAACCGTCTGAATATTTGTTCGACTTCCAACTCATAGACCCTTACATCGTAGCAGTAAAGGAGGCCATAGACTGGGAACAAGACACTCAGCCTCCGGAAAAAATTAAAAGATATTTCCCTAACTTGAAAAGGCAAGGGGCAACCTTTCCGTTCATGATGGAGATCCGCGAATTATTCGATGAGGAATGGGGAAAGCCAGAAAGGAAGGCGAACATACAAAATCGCTTTTTAAAATTATACCTATTTAACACCCCAGATGCTGCCTTTTGGGAGTCACCTCCAGGGGTAGATGCGGCCTTGCAGCGCCTAGCAAGGCAGGTGTCCCTGCCATTGCAGGATTCTACAACCTTCAGAGACCCGATGGACAGACGCACAGACACAGATCTAAAGAAAATCTATTTAACTGCTGGCGCAGCTTGTCGCCCGGCCATAGCCCTAACCTCGATCTCCAGGGCTCTGAAGGTCTGGGTCACAAATGTGGAGACGGCCCTGAAGTCTGGCGTAGAGACGGCCAGAATCATTTCAGCAATGGAGGAACTTAATCTCTCAGCCGCCTTTTTGGCAGAAGCCTCTATAGACCTAGTAAAACTGCTCGCAAGAATTATGACGTTTTCAGTAACGGCAAAAAGGGCCCTATGGTTACGCCATTGGGTGGCAGACAGTACCTCGAAACAGGCACTTTGTAACATCCCATACAAGGGCAAGATGCTTTTCGGGGACACCCTGGAGGAAGCTATTAAGCGAGCTACTGGAGGGAAGTCGGGTCTGCTACCACAGAGACCCAAAAGAAGACAGCAAACCGTTCGGTCAGGCCAATCAGAGTTCAGAAGGGCGCAGGAGGCCAGGTCATATAGACCAGGCCGAGAATATACAAGACCCCAATGGAGAGGCTCACAAAGCTCCTTTCTTCGGAACGTGAAGTCTAAGGCCGCTCAGACCGCTAAGAAACCGGAGAAGTCCTTTTGACGGGTTGACCGCCCATCACCCCCAGGTGGGTGCCAGGTTGGCATCTTTTTGGAAGGTATGGGCGGAGAAGGTCAAGGACCAATGGGTTCAGAAAACAGTCAAGCGAGGGTACAAGATAAGGTTTCGAGAGAAACCACCGGACATCTTTGTCCAGACAGAATGGCCACAAGATCCGAAGAAACAAAGGTACTTGCAAGAATATGTGACCGAATTACTTCAGAAAGAGGCAATCTTGCCGGTTCCTCTAAAGCAGCAGGGAACAGGGGTTTACTCCCCAATTTTTCTGGTGCCCAAAGCGTCCGGAGATCTCAGACCGGTCTTAGACCTAAGATCTCTGAACCACTACATCGATCCCAAGACATTCAAGATGGAATCAATATTTACAATTATATCAATTCTGCAACCAGGGGACTGGCTAATATCAGTCGATTTAGCAGATGCCTACCTTCATGTCCCAATCAACAGGCATCATCAAAGATACCTGAGATTCATGGTAGGGGAAGATCATTTCCAGTTCAAATGTCTGCCCTTCGGAATCAGCACAGCACCACGAGTCTTTTCCAAGATCCTGCTAGCTACCATCGCTGTTATACGTTTGAGGGGCATAAAGATTTTCCACTACTTAGACGACATCTTGGTAGTGGCCCGTGCAAGCGAGGAGTTAACAGCACAAGGCGAAGTGGTGCTGAAAATTCTATCCGAATTCGGCTGGATTATCAACAAGCAGAAGAGCCAGTTGATTCCCTCCCAAGAGATGGAGTACCTAGGGCTTGTTTTCAACACAAGCAAAGGGCAGGTCTCGCTACCACATCGCAAGATAGCCGAGCTAGTAGCCTGCGTGAACAACGTGATGGAGTCCTCGTCGCTGTCGGCGAGGGACTGTATGACGCTTCTGGGAATGTTTACCGCAGCAACCCCAGCGGTTCCATGGGCAAGATTCCATACAAGGGCATTCCAAACGTCATTTCTGAACCAGTGGGATGGCGTATCACTCCACCAAAAAATATTCATACCAAGACGGATTCGCCAGGGCTTGGCATGGTGGATAGCGCCAGGAACTCTGTCGCGGGGCATGCCTCTCAGCCCCGGAGATTGGATCCAAATAACCTCGGATGCCAGTCTCCGGGGCTGGGGTGCTCACTGCCTTGGCAGACAGGTTCAAGGCAAATGGAGCAGGATGGAGACCAGACACTCCAACCTTTTGGAGTTACAAGCGGCATACCTAGCCCTACTGGCATTCGAGAACCTGATTCAGGGAGCTCGGGTCAAGCTTTTGTTGGACAACCGGACAGCGGTCGCTTATATAACCAAACAGGGTGGAACCAAGAGCTTGCCACTGCTGCAGTTGGCAACCGAGATATTCGTCTGGGCCGAGGCACATGTGGAAGCCTTGACTGCAGCCTACATTCCGGGCAGTCAGAACTACATAGCAGATCATCTGAGTCGGGATTTTCCCAACAAAAACGAGTGGGCACTCAACAAGGACTATCTAAGAACAATATTTTACAGGTGGGGTACACCCTCGGTAGATCTGATGGCGACCCCATGGAATGCACAGGTACCCCAGTTTGTGTCAAGATTCCACTGCAACGAAGCGCTAGCTCAAGATGCCTTCTCAATCCCGTGGGAATTTCCCCTAGTCTACCTTTTCCCACCGGTACCTCTGATAATGAAAACCCTATTAAAAATTGCGAGGGAGAACGTCCATACAATTGCAATCCTACCCTTCTGGCCACGGAGGCCATGGTTCCCACTGCTCCTGCAGATGGCGGCAGTTCCCCCAATATGGCTGCCGCTGAAGAGGGACCTTCTACAGCAGGACCAATGGTGTCACCCAAACCCAGGCAGATTGCAACTGACAGCATGGCTGTTGAATCAGCCAGACTGCAGTCTCAGGGCATCTCAGAGGAGGTAATCTCGACACTATTGAAGTCAAGAAGGGCCACAACTAATGCCACATACACCAGGATTTGGAGAAAATTTACAGCATTCGCTTTACAACAAAGTTTCTCCCCATTGTCCGCAAACATTGCGCAGGTGCTGGAGTTTTTACAGTCAGCTCTAAGTATGGGCTTAGCATACAACACCATAAAGGTGCAGGTGTCAGCCTTGTCTTGCTTCACAGGCCACAAGTGGGCAAACGAGCCACTAATAAAGCAATTTCTTAGAGCGGCCATAAGAATAAGACCACCAAGGAAGTCCCTATTCCCAGCTTGGGACTTGGGCACAGTGCTAAAAGCGTTGCTCCAACATCCATTCGTGCCTGCGGAGACATGCCCACTATGGTTCCTGACAGTCAAGCTAATTTTCCTCACAGCCATAACGTCAGCAAGGAGAGTTTCAGAGCTGGCAGCTCTATCTTGCAAAGATCCCTTTTGCATCATTCTCCCGGACAAAGTGATCCTAAGGCCCTCACCAGCCTTAACCCCTAAGGTGGTTTCCAAGTTCCATGTAAATTGGGAGGCGGTCCTACCCAGCTTCACGCAACCGCCGAGACAAGCAGAGGAACTAGATCTCAGACCATTGGACATGGTCAAATTATTTTCAACCTACTTAAACCGCTCTCTACAGATGCGCAAAACGGATACCTTGTTCGTCCTGCCGTCAGGACCTAGAAGAGGAGAAGCAGCATCAGCTAGAATCATAGCTACCTGGATCACCAAGGTGATAAGCCTCACGTATGAGAAACAGGGGCTGACGCCTCCACAAGTTATTAGAGCTCATTCTACAAGAGGGGTGGCAGCATCATGGGCAGCTTCTGCTAAAATATCGGTTGAAGACATATGCAGGACCGCTAGTTGGAGCTCCTGCGAAACCTTCGCAAGACATTACAGTTTAGATGTCACAGCAGCTAGTGCATCAAATTTTGGAAACGCAGTGGTGTCAGCACCCTTCCAAGCAAAATAAAATATTCACTAAAGCAGCATTACCAGTTGTTTTTCAGCTCTTTTTTTGTTATCCCACCCTATATCAGCTAAATCAAATCCCATTGTGTGCTGACGTGAGGCTGGCCAGGAAAACGGAAAATTGTTACCAATACTTACCGTAATTTTCCTTTCCTGGCCTGCCCTCATGTCAGCACAATCTTTTTTTCCCTCCCTATAAGCCTGTCGTCCGCTAGTTAATGGAACAAGGGCTGGGGAGGAGGGGCTCCCTTTTTATCAGCTAAGAGAAGGTGGTACTGAGAGACTGGAGGAAGGGGTTAACCCATTGTGTGCTGACGTGAGGGCAGGCCAGGAAAGGAAAATTACGGTAAGTATTGGTAACAATTTTCCGTTATGTTGTGTCTCTCCACTGCAGTGTATGAATAAAGCACCTAATTATATTATTTTACAAATATTTGGATCTACTATCTCATCTGAATGTTTTGTTTGGAGACTCCCTAACCTGATTTAACAACTTCAAGAGACTGTGTTCCCTTACCATGTTTTTTTGTGTTTGGAGACTAATATGAGATGTGTATATATATATATATATATATATATATATATATATATATACACACATACATACATACACAGTTGTGCTCATAAGTTTGCATACCCTGGCAGAATTTATGATTTATTTTTTCAGAGAATATGAATGATAACACAAAAACTTTTCTTTCACTCATGGTTAGTGTTTGTCTGAAGCCATTTATTATCAATCAACTGTGTTTACTCTTTTTAAAACATAATCACAACAGAAACTAGCAAATGACCCTGATCAAAAGTTTACATACCCCAGTTCTTAATACTGTGTATTGCCCCCTTTAACAATGACAGCTTGAAGTCTTTTGTGGTATTTGTGGATGAGGCTCTTTATCTTCTCAGATGGTAAAGCTGCCCATTCCTCTTGGAAAAAAGCCTCCAGTTCCTGTAAATTCTTGGGCTGTCTTGCATGAACTGCACGTTTGAGATCCCCCCAGAGTGGCTCAATGATACTGAGGTCAGGAGACTGAGATGGCCACTCCAGAACCTTCACTTATTCTGCTGTAGCCAATGACAGGTCAACTTGGCCTTGTGTTTTGGATCATTGTCATGTTGGAATGTCCAAGTATGTCCCATGAGCAGCTTCCTGGCTGATGAATGCAAATGTTCGTCCAGGATTTTTTGATAACATACTGCATTCATCTTGCCATCAATTTTGACCAAATTTCCTGTGCCTTTGTAGTTCACATATCCCCAAAACATCAGCGATCCACCTCCATGTTTCACAGTAGGAATGGCGTACCTTTCATCATAGGCCTTGTTGACTCCTCTCCAAATGTAGTGTTTATGGCTGTGGCCAAAAAGCTAAATTTTGTTTATATCACTTCAAATGACTTTGTGCCAGAAGGTTTTAGGCTTGTCTCTGTGCTGTTTGGTGTATTGTAAGTGCGATACTTTGTGGCATTTGCGTAGTAATGGCTTTCTTCTGACGACTTGACCATGCAACCCCATCTTTCAAGTGCCTCCTTATTGTGCGTCTTGAAACAGCCATACCACGTTTTCAGAGAATCCTGTATTTCACCTGAAGTTATTTGTGGGATTTTCTTTGCACCCCAAATCACCTGGCAGTTGTGGCTGAAATTTTAAAATTTTGGTTTGGTTTCAACAGAACCCCTCATTTCCCACTTCTTGATTAGAGTTTGAACACTGCTGATTGGCATTCTCAATTCCTTGGATATCTTTTTATATCCCTTTCCTGTTTTATACAGTTTAACTACCTTTTCCCGCAGATCCTTTGACAATTCTTTTGCTTTCCCCATGACTCAGAATCCAGAAACGTCAGTGCAGCACTGGATGAAAGATGCAAGAGTCTGTGAAGAGTCCAGAAACTCATTGACCTTTTATACACACACACTAATTACAAGCAAACAGATCACAGGTGAGGATGGTTACCTTTAATAGCCATTCAAACCCCTTTGTGTCAACTTGTGTGCATGTTATCAGACCAAAATCACCAGGGTATGTAAACTTTTGATCAGGGTCATTTGGGTAGTCTCTGTTGTCATTATGATTTAAAAAGAATAAACACAGTTGATTGATAATAAATGGCTTCAGCCAAACATTAACCATGAGTGAAAGAAATGTTTTTTGTGTTATCATTCATATTCTCTGAAAAATGTCCATGAAATCATAAATTCTGCCAGGGTATGTAAACATATGAGCACAACTGTGTGTGTGTGTATATATATATATATATATATATATATATATATATATATATATATATATATATATATAGACACTGTTTTTGCTATTTGTATTGTTTAGCGCAAGAACCAATGTTACCTAGGATAGCAGGGCATTCCACTGCTCCTTCCCTCTTTTAAAGTGGATGTAATCCCTCTCATACAGTATCTCACAAAAGTGAGTACACCCCTCACATTTATTTAAATTTTTTTAAATCAAAAGGTTTTTATTGCAAAAGAAAAACAAATCAAATCAAAACATACATCACATTACACTTCAATTTGTCAGTGAAAGAACATTGACATAACCATTAGTCATTCCCTTCAATACCCGAGTAGCAGTGAGTATTCAGCGTGTGGCACATATAATGTTTATTTCTGTATGGTGATACTCTGCGATCCCCTGTCATGGTACTGGCAGCCTCAACATCCCCATTTTTTCCCTACAATGTTACTTTATGTTTAAAAAAAGCTAGCATTTCCTCGGGCATCCATTATGTTTATGGGCATCTGAGCAGCCCCATCTGTATTAGTTCCCTGGGACTAATCCCGTGTGTATCAAGCCATGCGGCCCATAATCTGTCAAATTTCTCAGGGTTCCCCCTATGCTGATATGTATTTTTCCATGGTAAGGGTATTACCCATGTGCTGAATCCAGGATTTAACCGATAGCAGAGTGGCGGATTTCCAGCTCATAAGTATTGTTTTCCTAGCTTGGAATACAGCTCTGGCAAAGGCCATCCTGGTCATTTCCTCTGGGATTGCTGCCTCCAGTACTCCCAGAAGGCAACATAGTGGATCAAGAGGGACATTAGTTTGGAAAACCTGGTTAAGCGTGGCCAGGACCCCCTTCCAATATCTATGGAGTTTGGGGCAATGCCAGAGGAGGTGTATCAGGTCACCTGACACTATCTTACACTTGCCACACATCAAATCAAGTAGTTTGCCCATTTTATGAAGTTTTACTGGGGTATAATGTGCCCGCAACAGGATATACAATCGGGATACTTTTTGCGATACATTTAGTGAACAAGTGTTAACGGCTTGAAGGGCCTCTTTAAACTGCTCTCCTGTAATAGGCCCCAAGTCTGCCTCCCACTGGGTTGCTGCTTTCATGGGGAATCCCTCTAAAGCCCCATACACACGCGCGGATTATCCGAGGACCAGTTCCGTCGGATCATGTCCGTCGTACTTTGTCCGATGTTGGTTTTGCGTACACACGGTCGGACAAAGTTGTCGGAAAATCCGATCATTCTGAACGTGGTGACGTTTGTTGCCTACGACGGGACTACGTAGAGGCTAGTAGCCAATAGCTTTGGTCTTGTAATGTGATCTGAGCATGCGTAGCGCTTTGTCCGTCGGACTACCATACACACGATCGGATGTGATGGTGCATACACACGGTCTGATTTTTCAACAACATTGTCCGATCGGACAGAATCCATGCAAAAATCCGACCGTGTGTATGGGGCTTAAGAGTGCGGATAGAAGCATAAGATAGCATTGGGATATTATACCCTTTGTGTTTGTTGCGTTTTGTAGCATGTGGAAAACAGGAGTGACTGTGGCACATTGTGCTTTAACAGCGTGCTTTAGTTGTAGGTAGTAAAATAGCATGCTGGAGGGCAGTGCAAATTTAGATTGCAGGTCAGCGAAAGAGAGTAGTTTCCCATTGTGAAAGACATGCCTGAGGTGAGTTATTCCCATGGGGCGCCACCTAGGTCCCTGTTGGAGCTTGGCCAGTTCCTCATAAGATTTATTCCTCCATAATGGACTGTAAGTTGTGTACCCCGATACTTGCTGCAATTGTTTGACCTTATTCCACACCTTCTGAAGGAGTGTGTAAGTGGACATTTGTTGGGCTGTTGAAACAGCTGCGCCTCCAGGTCCTCCAGTAGGGACTCCGCTCCTGTGCTCCTTTGGATATTGTAATTGTTCCAGTTTCATCCTGGGGGGCTTGTTGTGCCAAAGGAGTAATCTGAATAGGGAGTTGATCACTTGAAAAAATTTAAGTGGAATAACCACAGGGGTATTGTGAAGCGGATATAGAAGTTAGGGCATAAGGATCCTCTTAATAAGGTTTGTTTTCCCCACCAAAGACATTTTAAGTCGGTTCCATATGTTTATTTTGTCTCTGAAGCGAGTCAGTAAGGGGTATATATTTTGGCTGTAGTAGTCAGTCAGCTTGGGCATAACGTGGATACTACAGGGACATGGCAGGGGAGTTCCGCATCCGACCCAGGTGCCCCATCCAGAAACATCAATGCGGATTTGGACCAATTAATGGTTAAGCCTGAGTAGTGGCCAAAATCTGTGATGAGCGACATTGCATGTGACAACGATTTGTCCACGTCCTCCAGAAAGAGGAGTATGTCCTTGGTGTAGAGCATTAATTTCTCATGCAAGTCACCATAGCGAAATCCCCTGATCTGTGGATGATCCCGCACCTGGGCAGCAAGAGGCTCAATGGCCAGGGCTAAGAGCAGAGGGGACAAGGGGCAGCCCTGTCTAGTCCCCCTGCCCAGTGCAAAGGCAGGATCCTCCACACGCTCCAGGAAGGCTGACGAGTTTTGTTTTATGGCCTCAATTTCTGCTATGAACGTGCCTCTAAGGCATGACTTAAGCCCCATACACACGGTAGGATTTTCCGATGGATTCTGTCCTATCCTACAATGTTGTCCGAAAATCAGACCGTGTATGCACCATCGGACAGTTTTCATCAGATTGTCTGACGGACAAAGTCCTATCTCCTGCTGGATAGATTTTTTGACAACAAAGTCCGATCACACCAAATCCGATCGTGTGTAGCGAATTCCGACCGGACAAAGTGCTACGCATGCTCAGATCACATTACAAGACCAAAGCTATTGGCTACTAGCCTCTACGTAGTCCCGTCGTAGGCAACAAACGTCACCACGTTCAGAATGATCGGATTTTCCGACAACTTTGTCCGACCGTGTGTACGCAAAACCAACATCAGACAAAGTATGACGGACATGGTCTGACGGACCTGGTCCTCGGATAATCCGCGCGTGTGTATGGGGCTTTAAAGGTATCTCATTTCATTAACAGATTGGGGTATGATTGGTTATTCTGGAAAAATTCTTCTATTTGTTTGACCACCGGCTCTGGTGAAGAAAAGAATTTTAGCCAGAAGGCGTTTAGTTTCCACGGGGCTCTCGGCAAGGACAGCTGGACGGGTAATGAAATGTGCCACCAGTGGGGAGTGGTCTGATATCCCCCTAGGAAAGAACTCCACCTTGAGTTTTTGAGAAGCAGGAGAATTGCTTAGTTGTGGGATATTTCAACCACCAAACGTCCGTTCAACCCACCTCCAACAGCAGACGGCTTAAAATAGTGCCCCTGCCGCCTCAAGGGAGGTCGGACCGGAGAATGCCTGTCCAGCCTGGGATCCAACCGTTAAAGTCTTCCATGATCATGGTGGGGACTTCAGGCTTGTCAACCTGGTATGACAGAAGAAGCTGCAATATCTCTCTAGAAAATGGGGAATGTACACAAAGGCAATAATTACATTCAAGGTAAACAGTTTACAGTACAGAAACACATATCTTCCCATGGGGTCCAACACAGAGTCTAATTCCTGGTAAGCCAAGGACTTATGGACCAATATACTTACTCAGTGAGAATATGCAGGGTGCGTGGAGTGGTAAGCCTTGCCCACCCACGAATATTGTAAATGTGTCTTTCGTGAGGTAGGTTTCCTGTAGGCCTATTATGGCCGGGTGGAATTTCTTGAGACAAGAGCTAATCATGGTGCGTTTTAGCAGATCATGCATGCCCTGAACGTTCCACCACACTATTAAAGTGGTATCTATTTTAAACACAGTAGGTTAGCACAGCGCTGGTGTGCAAAGTTCCAGATCACACGCCTGAGCGTGATAGTGTCACAAACTGCTGGGTAATCGGTTATTTTCTACTGGAGGCAAATGGTTAAATACTGAAAAATTGTCAGGTTTAGGTCAAAAAAACATTGAAGTGTTGCTTTTAAAACAAAGCGCAACTGCACAACTAGAGTGGGTATAGGAAATAGCATGTAACCTGGCCGCCGAGCAGCTGTCGCCCTCTTGGATGGAGTGGGAGCAATCCGCCGCCTTCTCCCCTCAGGCCAGTTACTGGTTGTAAAACATGTGCCAACCGGGCACCAACAAAAGGGTCCCTGCAACTGGGACATGATGAACACAGTAAGAGCGTGCAAGCTTGACTCATACACTGAGACACAGAACTGAACATGGTGTTTAACGCTGCATCCAAAGCTATTCAAAGCGCTGGTTTAAGCAACCTGTAAAGTGTCCTGCTGTGTGTATAGTGAACTTGTAGTGTCAGCAGACATCATACCGGCCGTGCCATGTTTGGTCACCACGTGTCAGTCTCCCCTGTCAGCGTTTCTGGAGGTCCTGCTCGTTGTGGTCCAGCCAAGCAGCTGCATCCGAAGCTGATTCAAAGAAAGTGGTTTGCCCTCTGACTGTGACCCACAGTTTGGCTGGGAACAGCATGGCATAGGTCACCTGGATTTTTTTGTAGGCGTTTCTTCACCTCTGTAAATTCAGCTCTCTCGTTGCACCTCGGCCAAAAAAATCAGGATAGAATGAGACCTTAGTCCCATTAAAATGAACAGAGCCTTTCTCCCTTGCAAGCCTAATGGGGCATTAGCCTTTCTCCCTTGCAATGGTACACACGATCGGAAATTCCGCCATCAAAAGTCCGATGAGAGCTTTGGGTCGGAAATTGCGACCGTGTGTATGCTCCATTGGACTTTCCCGCCAGCAAAAGATTGAGATCAGGTTCTCTATTTTTCGGTCGGAAAAAGTTCCTATCCGAAAATGCGTTCATCTGTATGTAATTCCGACGCGCAAAAAAACACGCATGCTCGGAAACAATTTCGACGCATGCTCGGAAGCATTGAACTTAATTTTCTCACCTCGTCGTAGTTTTTTGTACGTCACTGCGTTCTTGATGGTCGAAAGTTCCGAGAACTTTTGTGTGACTGTGTGTATGCAAGCCAAGCTTGAACGGAATTCCGTCAGAAAAACCAACCAAGATTTTTTCGACAGAAATTCCACTCGTGTGTACGGGGGCATTAGTATGATTTCACGATCTTTGTAATTCAAGGGCCGTGCCAACATGGATCTTGGTGGATTGCCAGGGGGGAGGGGCCGCGGTGGGCCCGCTCAACCGCAAACAGTGAGGTGAAGGCCTCCCTGTCAAATATATCTTGCAGCCATTGCTCTGAAAAAGCTGTGGGGTCTGGGCCCTTGACTTTCTCGGGGAGCCCCATGCAGCGGACAATATTCCACCTTAGGCGGTTCTCGATGTCATCTGTCTTGGCATTGGCCTATGCTGCTTGCTGTCCTGGTGTCTGGAGGTATCTGATTTTCCACCTCGCTAATTCTGACTACCACGGCCGTGGAATTCTCTCCCTAATTTTCTGGAGGTCCTGTCTAATAAGGGAAACTGTTTCGGTGAGACCGCCAAACTGCTCTTCCAGGCCATCCACTAAAGCCGTGCAGCACTGAACAGCCTGCAGGATTTAATTCAGTGTGGGTTGCTGTGTGTCTTCCTGAAGTATGTCAAACAGATCTGGTGTAGGGACAAGGGAGCAATCCAGAGGCAATGTATCATCTAATGCTGAAACACTGTGCAGTCTGTCTGTCTGATGTGCTGGAGTATGTGCTTGTGGGGGGATTGAGCAGCCTGTCCCTTGCAGCTTTTGTCTGTAATACAGCATGTCCCTGGGCTGCTCCTTTCCCTGCTGCTTTTGAGCCTTAAGGGACTTACCGCCTGTCTCTTGTTGTTTATCGGCGCCTCGCACCATTCTCTGGGGCTGGGGAGAGCCAGCGCCATCTTGGGCCTCCATGGCTGCCGCGGTGTCTTTTTCTCCTTTGCGGGTCATCATGGGCCCCGTGCAGTGCTGGAAGCTCTCCTGGAGTACCGCAGGTACAGTAGCTGGTGGACTGGGTCGTTGTCGGTCCGGATTGGTAGCAGGAAAAGGATCAGAGGAGGATCTATAGCGGGAGCTCAGTGCAGTGGGACTGCTCACATGCCCGTTCAGGCCACGCCTCCTCACATTTTTGTAAATATTTTATTATATCTTTTCATGTGACAACACTGAAGAACTGACACTTTGCTACAATGTAAAGTAGTGAGTGTACAGCTTGTATAACACTGTACATTTTCTGTCCCCTCAAAATAACTTAACACGCAGCTATTAATGTCTAACCTCTGGCAACAAAAGTGACTACACCCCTAAGTAAAAATGTCCAAATTGGGCCCAAAGTGTCAATATTTTGTGTGGTCATCATTATTTTCCAGCACTGCCTTAACCCCTCTTGGGCATGGAGTTCACCAAAGCTTCACAGGTTGCCACTGGAGTCCTCTTCCACTCCTCCTAGACGATATCACGGAACTAGTGGATGTTAAAGATTTTCGTTTGAAGATACCCCACAGATGCTCAATAGGGTTTAGCTCTGAAAAAATGAATGGCCAGTCCATCACCTTTACCCTCAGCTTCTTTAGCAAGGCAGTGGTCGTCTTGGAGGTGTGTTTGGGGTCGTTATCATGTAGGAACACTGCCCTGTGGCCCAGTCTTTGAAGGGAGGGGATCATGCTCTGCTTCAGTATCTCACAGTACATGTTGGCATTCATGGTTCCCTCAATGAACTGTAGCTCCCCAGTGCCGTGACACTCCCACCAGCATTCTTGACTGTAGACAAGACACACTTGTCTTTGTACTCCTCCATCTGAACCAAATAAGTTTATTTTGGTCTCATCAGACAACAGGACATGGTTCCAGTAATCCAGGTCCTTAGTCTTCTTGTCTTCAGGAAACTGTTTGCTGTTTTTTTTCTGCATCATCTTTAGAAGAGGCTTCTTTCTGGGACGACAGCCATGCAGACCAATTTGATGCAGTGTGCAGCATATGGTCTGAGCACTGACAGGCTGACCCCCACCCCTTCAACCTCTGCAGCAATGCTGGCAGCTCTCATACGTCTATTTCCCAAAGACAACCTCTGGATATGACGCTGAACCATGGCAAGGCCTGTTCTGAGTGGAACCTGTGCTGTTAAACCACTGTATGGTCTTGACCACCATGCTGCAACTCAGTTTCAGGGTCTTGGCAATCTTCTTAGAGCCTAGGTCATCTTTATGTAGAGCAACAATTCTTTTTTTCAGATCCTCAGGGAGTTCTTTGCCATGAGGTGCCATCTTGAACTTCCAGTGACCAGTATGAGAGTGAGAGCGATAACACCAAATTTAACACACCTGCTCCCCATTCACACCTGAGACCTTGTAAAACTTACGAGTCACAAGACACCGGGGAGAAAAAATGGCTAATTGGGCCCAATTTGGACATTTTCACTTAGGGGTGTACTCACTTTTGTTGCCAGCAGTTTAGACATTAGTGTGTTGAGTTATTTTGAGGGGACAGCAAATTAACACTGTTATACAAGCTGTACACTCCCTAGTTTACATTGTAGTAAAGTGTTATTTCTTCAGTGTTGTCACATGGAAAGATATAATAAAATATATCACGGATCGCGGCCGTTTACCACATGTAAACAAACCTCCGTGATTTTCGGTTCCTCCCTCCCCTATCCGTCCAGTGTGAGCGGAGAGGGGAGATATTGGTGGCAGCAGCGCTGTGGGCTGCATGCGTATTGCCCAAAGCGCTGCTTAGTGAGAGATCCATCCATCCATGCTCACCCATCCATACTCTGCATACCCAGCCATACTCTGCATACCCAGCCATCTATACTCTGCATACCCAGCCATCCATGCTCTGCATACCCAGCCATCCATGCTCTGCATACCCAGCCATCCATACTCTGCATACCCATCCATACTCTGCATACCCATCCATACTCTGCATACCCATCCATCCATACTCTGCATACCCATCCATCCATACCCTGCATACCCATCCATCCATACTCAGCATACTCATCCATCCATCCTCATCCATACTCGGCATACTCATCCATCCATGCTCAGCCATCCTATCCACCCCCATCCATAATTAGCCATACCCAGCCATACTCAGCCATACCCAGCCATACTCAATCGTACTCAGTCATACCCAGCCATCCCATCTATATCCATCCATACTCAGCTGTACCCATCCATACTCATTCATGCTCAGCCATCCCAATCCATGGCTCATCCATCCCCATTCATGCTCATCTATCCCCATTCATGCTCATCCATGCCACTACAGTGCCTCACAAAAGTGTAATAGGTAGTCAAATTAGATTTGAAACTTATGTCCCTAGAACACCTGACCGTGCTCCCTGCATGTTGGTCCTCTGTATGTGGCCACGCTGTGGTCACACATGTGGTATCGCCATACTCAGGAGGAGTAGGAGAATCTATTTTGGGGTGTAATTTTTGCCATGTACATGTTATGTGTTAGAAATCTTGTGTAAATGGACAATGTTGTGTAAAAAAAAAAATGTGTTTTTATTTTCTTTACACATATTCCAAAAACTTGTAGAAAAAAATGACATGTTCAAAAGACTCAATATGCCTTATAGATTATACATTGGGTTGTTTTCTTTCCAAAATGGGGTCATTTTTGGGCCTTTTCCATTGTCCTGGTTCTCCAGGGCCTTCAAAAGTGTAAGAGGTAGTCAAGAAATTATGTGTTTATGCTCCAAGAATGTCTGGTGGTGCTCCCTGCATGTTGGGCCTTTGTATGTGGCCACGCTGTGTAAATGTCTCACACATGTGGTATCGCCATACTCAGGAGTAGTAGAATGTGTTTTGGGGTGTAATTTGTGCTATGCATATGCTGTGTGTGAGAAATAACCTGCTAATATAACAATTTTGTGAAAAAAAAAAAAAAAAAAAAGAAAAGAAAATCTTGATTTTGCAAAGAATTGTGGGAAAAAATTACAACTTCAAAAAACTCACCATGCATCTTACTAAATACCTTGGACTGTCTACTTTCCAAAAAGGGGTCATTTGGGAGGTATTTGTACTTTCCTGGCATGTTAGGGTCTCAAGAAATGAGATAGGCCGTCAGTACTTCAGGTGTGATCAATTTTCAGAGATTGGCACCATAGCTTGTGGACTCTATAACTTTCCCAAAGACCAAATAATATACACCGATTTGGGTTATTTTTACCAAAGATATGTAGTGGTATAAATTTTGGCCAAAATATATGAAGAAAAATTACTAATTTGCAAAATGTTATAACAGAAACCAAGAAAAATGCTTTTTTTTTACAGAATTTTCGGTCTTTAGTCTTTTATAGCGCAAAAAAAAACCAGCAGTGATTAAATACCACCAAAAGAAAGCTCTATTTGTGTGAAAAAAAGGACAGAAATTTCAAATAGGTACAGTGTTGCATGACTGAGTAATTGTCATTCAAAATGTGAGAGCACCGAAAGCTGAAAATTGGTCTGGTTATTAAGGGGGTTTAAGTGCCCAGTGGTCAAGTGGTTAATAACTCAGGGTAGTTCGAATTCAGAAAAATTCAGGTGTAATCAGTATACCCATTATAATTACAGTGATCTTTGACCGTGTTTCATATCTTATCTATCATAACTAATGTGGGGTAGTGTTTAGCTATTCTAAACTCACCTGTTTCTAAACAGTCTATCAACTTTTTACCTAAAAATATTGTAGATAATATTTTCCTAATTGGATCTGCGCTCAGATCCTTCTCCCACCCCGTTAAATACTGAAGCTGTGCTGACAGATCGTATAAAAATGGGTTAGGAACAGTTAGCCCACCATTCTCCTTAGCTTCCTGCAATGTTTATAACTTAATACGCGATTTACGCTTTTTCCAAATAAGCATGCAAAACATAGTATCCAGTTAAAAAAAGGACATAGGAAGCCACACCGGGGCATTATGTAACACATATATAAATTGTGGCATCCATATCATTTTAATGAGGTTTACTCTCCCCCTACTGAAAATTATAGTTTACACCAACTTGTGGCTTTCTGTTTAAATTTAATAAGCAGTGGGTTAATATTTAACTCTGCGTACTTGGAGATATCATAATGTATAGTATTCCCCAAATACACAGATTTTTCTATCACCTTTTTTAGGCAATTGGCAGCAAGGGATCCCCGAAAATCCGTGCAAATTAAAGGAAATCACTTGGGGCCCCCCAGGTCACCTAGAACTAGTGTCCCCATTAGTCGATTTCTCCTCTAATACTTTTCTGGGGACAATCCAAAATGTAGGATTCTCTTTTACTTTCAATGATAAAGATAAACAGGACAAATAGGGTGAATATTCCTAATGGAGGCACAGACAGCAATAAGAAATCGAATTGTGTTCTAATACCTCTCCACCAAAACAAAAACAAAAAAAAGTTTTTCCTTTATTTATACTTTAACCACTCAAGGACCGCCTCACGCCGATATACGTCGGCAGAATGGCACGGCTGGGCACAATCACGCACCTGTGCCAGCGGCGCGCTCGCGACCCGGTCCTGAGCTCCGTGACTGTGGCCGCGGTACCAGCGGACCCGATCGCCGCTGGTGTCCCGTGATCGGGTCACAGAGCTGAAGAACGAGGAGAGGTCTGTGTAAACAAACCTCTCCCCGTGCTTCCTACTGAGCCTGTCACTGATCGTCTGTTCCCTGTCATAGGGAAAGACGATCAGTGACATCAGACGCCAAGCCACGCCCTCCTACAGTAAAAAAAAACACACTTAACCCCTCCCTGCCCCCTAGTGGTTAACTCCTTCACTGCCAGTGTCATTTACACAGGAATCAGTGCATTTAAATAGCACTGATTGCTGTATAAATGACAATGGTCCCAAAAATGTGTCAAAAATGTCCGATGTGTCCGCCATAATGTCGCAGTCACAATAAAAATCGCTGATAGCCGCCATTACTAGTAAAAAAAAAAAGTATTAATAAAAATGCTATAAAACTATCCTTTATTTTGTAAACGCTATAACTTTTGCACAAACCAATCAATAATCGCTAATTGCGATTTTTTTTTACCAAAAATATGTAGAAGAATACGTATCGGCCTAAACTGAGGAAAAAAAATGTTTTTTTTATATATTTTTGGGGGATATTTATTATAGCAAAAATTAAAAAAAAATATTGCATTTTTTTTCAAAATCGTCGCTCTATTTTTATTTATAGCACAAAAAATGAAAACCGCAGAGGTGATCAAATACCCCCAAAAGAAAGCTCTATTTGTGGGAAAAAAAGGACGCCAATTTTGTTTGGGAGCCACGTCGCACGACGGCGCAATTGTCAATTAAAGCGATGCAGTGCGGAATCGCAAAAAGGGGCCTGGTCCTTTGGCTGCAAATTGGTCCGGGGATTAAGTGGTTAAAGTGGTTTAAAGGCATTAAGATAAATCCTTTCGGTGTGCAGCAGGCCCCCTAATACTTACCTGAGCTCCATCTCAATCCAGTGATGTTGCACAAGTGCCTCTGCTGTCCAGGCTCTCGTGATTGGCTGAGACACAGCTGCTGTCATTCAAAGTTAGTGACCCAATCAGGGGAGAAGGCAGGGCTGAGCCGCGGCTCCATGTCTAAATGGACACACAGAGCAACAGCTTGGCTTGGGCCCCCCATGGCAAGCTGCTTGCTGTAGGGACACCTGGCTTGAGGGAGGGGCCAGGAGCGCTGGCGAGGGACCCGAGGAGAGGAGGATTGGGGCTGCCCTGTGCAGAAAACTATTACACAAAGCAGGTAAGTATGACTGTTATTTTTAACCACTTCAATACCAGACACTTAGACACCTTCCCGCCCAGGCCAATTTTCAGCTTTCAGCGCTGTCGCAATTTGAATGACAATTGCGCGGTCATGCTACACTGCACCTAAACAAATTTTTTATCATTTTGTTCCCACAAATAGAGCTTTCTTTTGGTGGTATTTGATCACCTGCGATTTTTATTTTTTGCGCAACAAACAAAAAAAGATGGAAAATTTTGCAAAAAAACAAGTTTTTCTTTGTCACTGTTCATTTTTTCTGTAAATAAGTGCGTTTTCTTCTTCAATGACGGGCACTGATAAGGCGGCACTGATGGGCACCGATGAGGTGGCACTGATGAGGTGGCACTGATAGGTGGCACTGATGGGCACTGGTATGCGGCACTGATGGGCACTCATAGGCGGCACTGATGGGCACTCATAGGCGGCACTGATGGGTACTTATGGGTGGCACTGATGCATATTTATAGGTGGCACTGATAGGTGGCATGGATGGGCACTGATGGGCACTGATAGGTGGGCACAGATGGGCATGGATGGACACTGATAGGTGGCACTGATGGACAGTGATGTGTGGCACTGATGACACTGATAGGTGGCATTGCTGGGCATCCCTGTTATATACTGTATATATGAGGTGCCAGTCAGTGCCCATTAGTGGGCACTGATTGGCATATTTTGGGCATTTTTTAAACATGTGGATGGCCATGGGGGATGTACCTGGCCATCCACATGCTGGGGGCTTCCCTGGTGGCCCTGGGGGCTTCCTTGGTGGTCTAGTGTGGGCATCTGAGGGGGGGCTGCGCTGATAGTATCCTAAAGGACGTCATATGACGCCCAGTCAGGATAACGAAACCACTTCCCGGACGTCAATCTGCTATTGACCAGGCGGGAAGTGGTTAAACAACAAAAAAAAAACATAACAAGACTCTAATATTACTTTAGGTAAATAAAAATATCTTTATAAATATCAAATATTGAATGAAAATAGTATCAAAAATTCACACACATATATAAAAATATTTTTTTATTGGTGAAAGAAGGGTATTTTCTATATGTGGGTAATTCTTTATACTATTTTCATTCAATATTTGACATTTATAAAGATATTTTGTATTTACTTAAAGTGATTGTAAAGTCTCGTTTTTTTTTTCCTGCACAGAGCAGCCCAGATCCTCCTCTTCTCTGGTCCCTCTTCTGCTCACAGCTCCGTGTGTCCATTTAGACACAGAACCCTGGTTCAGCTCCACCCCCTCTCTCTCTCCTGATTGGCTGGCTGGCTGACAGCAGCGGGAGCCAATGGGGCTGCTGCTGTGTCTCAGCCAATCAGGAGGAGAGTCCTGGATGGCAGAGGCACTTGTGGACATTGCTGGGGCAGCTGCTGCACACAGGTTTTTTATGTTAATCCATAGACTGAATTAAAGCGGTTCGTATCGTAGCCATTTTTTCTTCCTGCAAGGTAAAGTCATAATGTGCTAGTATGCATCGCATACTAGCACATTATGTGAAACTTACCTTAAAACTAAGCTGTGTCAGCGCTGTAGACGCTTCCATTTTCACCCGTCTTGCTTCTGGGTTCGGGGGCTCCAGCTCTGTGATTGGCCAGAGCCGCAATGATGTCACTCCTGTGCATGCGTACAGGAGCCATCGCTCACGGCACAGGGCACAGGAGGAATGGCACCCGTGGCTGTTCCTTCAGAGCGCATGCGCCAGTAATGTCACTGGCTGCATGTAATGTAAATATCTCCTAGGTTGTCACTTCCCACCAGATACAGCTTGTTACTTGCCACCATTGCTTGCCACCAGCTGCCTGCCACCAGATACAGTGTGCCACTTGCAACCAGATACAGTGTGTCACGCGCCACCCACAGCCTGCCATAGGTACAGCGTGCCACTTGCCACTAGCAGCCTGCCACCAGATACAGCGTGCCACTTGCCATCAGCAGCCTGCCACCAAGATACAATGTGCCACTTGTCACCAGCAGCCTGCCACCAGATACAGTGTGCCACTTGCCAACCACAGCCTGCCACCAGATACAGTGTGCCACTTGCCAACCAAAGCCGGCCACCAGATACTGTGTGTCACTTGCCACCAGCAGCCTTCCATCAGATACAGTGTGCCACTTGCCAACCACAGCCTGTCACCAGATACAGTGTGCCACTTGCCACTGACAGCCTGTCACCAGATACAGTCTGCCACTTGCCACCGACAGCCTGTCACCAGATACAGTGTACCACTTGCCACCGATAGCCTGCCACCAGATACAGTGGGCCACTTGCCACTGATAGCCTGCCACCAGATACAGCGTGCCACTTGCCACTGACATCCTTTCACCAGATACAATGTGTCACTTGCCACCAACAGCCTGTCACCAGATACAGTGGGCCACTTGCCACCGACAGCCTGTCACCAGATACAGTGTGCCACTTGCCACCGACATCCTTCCATCAGATACAGTGTGCCACTTGCTACCCACAGCCTGTCACCAGATACAATGTGCCACTTGCCACCGACAGCCTATCACCAGATACAATGTGCCACTTGCCACCGACAGCCTGTCACCAGATACAGCGTGCCACTTGCCACTGATAGCCTGCCACCAGATACAGCGGGCCACTTGCCACCGACATCCTTCCATCAGATACAGTGTGCCACTTGCCACCGACAGCCTGTCACCAGATACAATGTGCCAATTGCCACCGACAGCCTGTCACCAGATACAGTGTGCCACTTGCCATCGACAGCCTGCCACCAGATACCATGTGCCACTTGCCACCAGCAGCCTGCCACCAGATACTATGTGTCACTTGCCACCAGCAGCCTGTCACCAGATACAGTGTGCCACTTGCCACCAGAAGGGACAAGGCCTACATAGACAAACAAATCCCTGGAGCCCCCACCCCCCCGAGATGGTATGGTATGGCTGTGTGTAAAATGAATGCCAGCAGTATTGATCAGACCAAGTTCTATAGAGGGGGGTGTGTACAATAAGGTGACCAGATTTTTTTAATTAAATCGGGGACATTTTTTTTTATTGGCAAATGGTAAACAATTTTATAAGCATATTTTCCTCAAATGATATATGTAGTGTATATGTTTATGGAATGATTGTATGATATGAACGTTATTTCCCACATTTCATCCATAAATAAAGATAAAAAAAAGATACTGCTTATAATTTTTTGAGATATGGACTACCAAATGCTATGAAGATAAGACAGATTCTTATTCATCCTATCCTTTACCAAGTTTAGGACACAACTATATATTGTACCACACAATGAGTTCCCAACCTACTTTATATCTTATGTTTTGTCCTTAGCACACATGGTTATTTTTGACCATCCCTTCTTTTGGAATTTTTCTTTCTTGGAAATCATCTTTGCTCAGCCCTGGTCTGCCCTCACCACCTCAGTTCCCTCCAGTGATACCCCTCATGGGGTTAATCTGATCCATGTTGGCCCATTGCTGTTACTGCACAAAGATTATGTAAGTATATTTTTTGAGAGTGGTTTCAGGGGGTTTATCCTAGACATTATTATCTATAATTACCTTATTTTAAACCTCCTTCCCGTGACAGGGTCAGACCTTACAGATATCGCTACCATATCACAGCATTCAGTTTTCCACGTGCATGCTCCTGAAGAGTGGATGAATCCACGAAATGCATAGAGCTATTATATGCCATGTCTTATGCCAACTACTGTTTTATTTTTTTCTATGATCACTTGCAACTGTGATTTGTACTATTGTGGTCAATTGTCATCTTTGTATATTTATCCATTGAATGGAAAACATTGCTTTCCTTGGTGTACTCATGACTACCCTCATGCAACTTACCATTGATTGTTTGCTTGTTTTGCTTTTTTTAATAAATCTAAATGTTTTACACCTGCCTGCTTCATTTAAAGTCCCAACCCCCCCCAGTCGCCCAATTGCATTCATTAGATAGGGATGGAGGCAATCGACCTTACCAGGTCACAGCCTCATTTAAAGTCCCAACTTTTTCTCGTTAAAACGTTTTCTCGTTTTAACGTTCTTTTTTCAAGTAATTAGGGATGGAAGCGCGCTTGTTGATATCATTTTTAGGTCTGAATAATACCCATTGTATTCATTCATTAATATTTAGACTATTCATAGGAATTCCCCCTTTCTCCACCTGGCTAATTGCCATGGGATGGGGCTTTCTATTCCCCACCCCTTATTAAATTCATTATTATCCCCAACAGTCGCATGTGTCGCATGCTTTAGATAGGAGCATTTGCTCCATCACCTTGGGAACTGCGATGCGCATTACGGGTCTTCCTCCTCCCCTCCTTATTAAAAAGGGGGGGGTGGATCACCCTGTACTACGCATCGGCGTCACGCTCTATGCGATGGAACCGCTGCGCCATGTCTTTGGCGGCGCCGTTTCAATATCGCCCTCTTTACATCTAGCAGCCAGATGGAGGAACTTTCTGGCACTGTCTTTGGTTGGGGCGGTTCCGCCCTCTTGCAGTAGCCTATCCTTCCACAGTGCACGCCTACGTGACGTTGGTGGGTGTGGCAGACCAGCCCTTATAAGTCATTCTGGGGCAGACTGACTCACATGGTGGTTCCAACCTGTTTATCTGCACACTTTGTGGATCACTCAACATTGAAATGTTTTAGGTAAATTGATTCTAATTTTTTTTCACTATTTTCACTTTGGACTTTGCATTTTACTCAATTTTCCTTGGTTTTTCAACACTTTCTACTTTTCACCTTGCTTTCCAATCATCTAATACTTTACTTTCACCATACTTTGCTCTCACTAACTTAACCCACCTTCACACTCATTAGCATCTTATTATCCTATCCTTTACCAAGTTTAGGACACAACTATATATTGTACCACACAATGAGTTCCCAACCTACTTTATATCTTATGTTTTGTCCTTAGCACACATGGTTATTTTTGACCATCCCTTCTTTTGGAATTTTTCTTTCTTGGAAATCATCTTTGCTCAGCCCTGGTCTGCCTTCACCACCTCAGTTCCCTCCAGTGATACCCCTCATGGGGTTAATCTGATCCATGTTGGCCCATTGCTGTTACTGCACAAAGATTATGTAAGTATATTTTTTGAGAGTGGTTTCAGGGGGTTTATCCTAGACATTATTATCTATAATTACCTTATTTTAAACCTCCTTCCCGTGACAGGGTCAGACCTTACAGATATCGCTACCATATCACAGCATTCAGTTTTCCACGTGCATGCTCCTGAAGAGTGGATGAATCCACGAAATGCATAGAGCTATTATATGCCATGTCTTATGCCAACTACTGTTTTATTTTTTTCTATGATCACTTGCAACTGTGATTTGTACTATTGTGGTCAATTGTCATCTTTGTATATTTATCCATTGAATGGAAAACATTGCTTTCCTTGGTGCACTCATGACTACCCTCATGCAACTTACCATTGATTGTTTGCTTGTTTTGCTTTTTTTAATAAATCTAAATGTTTTACACCTGCCTGCTTCATTTAAAGTCCCAACCCCCCCCAGTCGCCCAATTGCATTCATTAGATAGGGATGGAGGCAATCGACCTTACCAGGTCACAGCCTCATTTAAAGTCCCAACTTTTTCTCGTTAAAACGTTTTCTCGTTTTAACGTTCTTTTTCAAGATAAGACAGAGAAAAAAAACGGAGTGCAGAGTTCAGGAGTGCACTACATAAAGAATGCGGGGCTCAGCTGTGCCCATCTATGCAGCCTCACCAGTGCCAATCTATGCAGCCTCACCAGTGCCCAGCAATGCAGCCTCACCAGTGCCCAGCATAGCAAGCCTCACCAGTGCCAAGCAATGTAGCCCTTATCAGTGCCCAGCAATGCAGCCTCACCAGTGCATAGAAATGCAGAATGTGGTAATGTTAAATTGTGACTGTATAGAGCGGAGTGTATGGTGGTGGGTAGTATATACAGGAGAATGGAATGCAGGGTTCAGTTGTGCCCATCTATGCAACTTCACCAGTGCCAATCTATGCAGCCTCACCAGTGCCAATCTATGCAGACTCACCAGTGCCCAGCAATGCAGCCTCACCTGTGCCCAGCAATGCAGCCTCACCTGTGCCCAGCAATGCAGAATTTGGTAATGTTAAATTGTGACTGTATAGAGCGGAGTGTACGGCGGTGAGTAGTATGTACAGGAGAGGGGTGTGGAGTGTATGGCAGTGGGTAGTATGTACAGGAGAGGGGTGTGGAGTGTATGAGGGTGGGTAGTATGTGCAGGAGAGGAGTGTGGCGTGTATGGCAGTGGGTAGTATGTGCAGGAGAGGAGTGTCCCAATCCTGGCACTCTAGGGCATGATTGGGACATCCTATGTATGTATGGGCATGTGTGTTTATGCATGTGCACATGTTTGTGAGAATATGTGTGCGTGTGTGTGTATGAGTGTGTATGTATATATGAGTGCCACAGTGCGAGTGATAGACAGCAGTCATGTGAAACTATGTAGATTGTAATGTGTGCAGACAGACAGATCCTCCCCATCATTGGACTGGATTCCTCATGCAGGTGGATCCTCCCCCATTTCTGGACTCCTCATACAGACTTCACCACCGACACCCTGAGCAGACTATCTACTGTTAGTATTAAAACACAAGACATATGGGGGTGGGACTGCCCTGCCAATCAACTGCGGCTCATTGGTCTCTGAACTAACTGGGGGGCAGGATGACAGTGCATCACAGGAGGTGGAAAGAGGGAGAGGAAGGGGGAAGGGTGTTATAAGAGGGGGGCAGCGAAACTGGAGGTTGTCAGCGTTACAAAAGGGGAGCAGTGGGACAGGAGGGGGGCAGTGTCACAGGAGGGTTACAGCGTGACAGGAGGGGAGCAGCGGGACAGGAGGTGAGCAGCGGGACAGGAGGGGGGCAGCTGGACAGGAGGGGGGCAGCGAGACAGGAGGGGAGCAGCGGCACAGGAGGGGAGCAGCGAGACAGGAGGGGAGCAGCGGGAAAGGTGGGTAGTAGCGGGAAAGGTGGGTGGCAGCGGGAAAGGAGGGTTGCAGGGGGAAAGGAGGGTTGCAGGGGGAAAGGAGGGTGGCATTGGGACAGGAGGGTTTCAGCGGGAAAGGAGAGTGGCAGTGGGACAGGAGGGGAGCAGCGGGACAGGAGGGGGGCAGCTGGACAGGAGGGGGGCAGCGAGACAGGAGGGGAGCAGCGAAACAGGAGGGGAGCAGCGGGAAAAGTGGGTAGTAGCGGGAAAGGTGGGTGGCAGCGGGAAAAGAGGGTTGCAGGGGGAAAGGAGGGTTGCAGGGGGAAAGGAGGGTGGCATTGGGACAGGAGGGTTTCAGCGGGAAAGGAGGGTGGCAGTGGGACAGGAGGGGAGCAGCGGGACAGGAGGGGGGCAGCGGGACAGGAGGGGAGCAGCGGGAAAGGAGGGTGGCAGTGGGACAGGAGGGTTGCAGCAGGAAAGGAGGGTGGCAGTGGGACAGAAGGGGAGCAGCGGGAAAGGTGGGTGGCAGTGAGACAGGAGGGGAGCAGCGGGACAGGAGGGGAGCAGCGGGACAGGAGGGGAACAGCGGGACAGGAGGGGAACAGCGGGACAGGAGGGGGGCAGTTTTACAAGAGGGGAGCAACGGACAGGAGAGAATGTGCTAGATGATGGTGACAGGACAGTTAGTAGAGATAGAAGTAAACTGGGATGAAAAGGGGGTCATACAGATGGGTTGTGGAATGCCCAGAGCTGAGACAGGAGGCTGCAGAATGTGTGTACTGCAGATTTATGGAGAAGACAGAAAATAAGAGAGATAGAACAGGAGGATCGGTGCTGACTAACTACATGGTTAGGGTTTTGCAGGGAAGACAGAGAGAGGAGTACATACAAGGAGGGTGGAGGTGAAATGAGCCGGACAAAGTGAGAGTGACTCACACAGAGCAGAGCAAGCTGACAGAAGAGTGGAGCTTAGGCCCCTTTCACACTGGGGCGGTGCGGGCGTCTGCGGTAAAGCAGGGCTATATTTAGCGCTGCTTTACCGTCGTTTTAGCCGCGTATTCAGCCGCTAGTGGGGCAGTTTTAACCCCAGCTAGTGGCCGAAAAAGGGTTAAAACCCCCCACAAATCGCCGCTGCAGCGGGGCTTTGCCGGCGGTATTGCCGCGGTATTACCGCGCTGTCCCATTGATTTCAATGGGTAGGAGCGGTATAGGAGCGGTGAATACACTGCTTCTTCACCGCTCCAAAGATGCTGCTAGCAGGACTTTTTTTACGTCCTGCTAGCGCACCGGCTTCACACTGGAGTAAAAGGACACACTTTTTTGTGCTATACAGGCGCTATTTTGACCATGCCCTGGCCACTTTAAAGAATATTCCCCTTGCCCAGTCTGTTTACCTCGGTTGCCCGGCTTCCCCCTCCTCCTCCTCCCTGCTGTCTCCTGATTGACACTGCTCTGCTGCATGGATCCAGAAACTGTATAGTCTCTTCCCAGAGAGAGGGGAGGGGAGGGGCCTCTGACCCGGGCATGTAACGGCATCACTCTTCAGTGTACAAGTGAGTCGCTCTGCTTGTACACTGTTGCCGATAGCTGCCCGGGTCAGAGACAGTCGGGAAGAGAACTACTAGCGGCCAGCGGCTAGCCCCAGGGAGATCCCGTGGCCCGTGGGCACACACCCCCTCAAATCCGGGGACAGACAGGCTCAGGGGACCGTGTCCTGAATCCGAGGACTGTCCCCGGAAAACAAGGCTGCACTGCTTGTGTATCTGCAGTTTTAGCTGCAGTCCTATTGATTTATATCAGGTTGCAGGTTTTTGCCGCATTTTCTGACAGTGCGCCAAAGATGCAGCATGCAGAAATTTTGGTGTGTTTTCAGAAAAAAAACATGCAACCTAATAGAAATCAATAGGACTGTGGGTTAAAACGCAGGAAACCTGCGTATACACCAGCAATGGGCCAAAACTATGCAAACCAGTGTGAACCTGCCTAAAAGCACAAGGAGCCAAGTCTAAACATATTGGCTGCAGTTATAACAGCCATTGCTGAAGGAAAAAGTAAAAAAAAAAGAGGGTGAGAGAAGGGAGATAAGAGTCACTGAGCTGACACTTGAATGGTCGGAAGCTTATCACTCAGATATGTGTTCAGTTCACCTTCCATCTGCCGGTGTCCTGCCGAGAAAGTTCCCCTGCCGGATTAGGACCCCCCTCTACTGCGCAGGCGCAGCGCTTGCGCAGTACGAAGGACTAGGCATCTTCCGAAAATTGCCAAAGCTAAACAGCTGCGAGTGAAGTGTACACCGCGCACGCGCAGTTAACATGTTAACAAGTTATATCAAGAGCATGCTGCTTTAATAGGTATACCATATATTGGGGCCTAGGAACAGGAGAAATATGTTTCCCTATTTTTCATTCTGTAGGTATTGTCACCATCTTTTCAGAATACAAGTCATTTAGACTATGCTGGCATACAAGGTCCACCTTTACCACTTCGCGCCTGCGCTATAGCCGAAAGACGGCTACATCGCGGATGCTACCTGCCGGGGGGGCGTCCCTGGACGTCCTCCTGTTTACTTCCGCAATGCGCGCTCCTGAGAGCACGCATCAGGGAAGTTCTGTGCTGGCTGTGTCCCTTGGACACAGCCAGTCACAGATCGATGTAAACGGCCAATCACAGCGGCCGTTTACAGCACGATCGTCATGTCCAACGAGAGATGATCTCTCATCGCCGCTCTCCCTCCTCACAGAGACAGCGTGTGAGGAGGGAGAGATGAACCGCTGCAGCGGTTAATAAAAAAAATAAATAAATAAAGTGCCAATCTGTCCCCAGTGCCACCTGTCCCCACTGCCATCTGTCCCTTGTGCCATCTGTCCCCAGTGCCACCTGTTAGTGCCATCTGTCCCCAGTGCCACGTATAGGTGCCATCTGTCATCAGTGCCACATCAGTGGCACGTGTCATCAGTGCCACATAGTGCCATCTGTCATCAGTGCCACCTGTCAGTGTCACGTGCCATCTGTTATCAGTGTCACGTGTCATCAATGCCACGTATCAGTGCCATCTGTCATTAGTGTCACGTGTCATCAGTGCCACGTATTAATGCCATCTGTCATAAGTGTCACGTATTAGTGCATCTGTCATCAGTGCCACGTATTAGTGCCACGTATAAATGCCATCTGTCATCAGTGCCACATATTAGTGCCATCTGTCATCAGTGTCACATGTCATCAGTGCCCCGTATTAGTGGCATCTGTCATCAGTGCCACTTCAGTGTCACGTGTCATCAGTGCCACGTATCAGTGCCATCTGTCATCAGTGCCACGTGACATTGTCCTGGTGCTCCAGGGCCTTCAAAAGTGTAATAGGTAGTCAACAAGTTAGGGGCCTCTCTAAGTGGCCAGGCTGTGTAAAAGTCCCACACATGTGGTATCGTAATACTCAGGAGGAGTAGCAGATTGTATTTTGGGGTGTAATTTGTCTTATACACATGCCATGTGAGAGAAATAACCTATTACAATGACAATTTTGTGGAAAAAATAAATTCTTCATTTTGCAAAGAATTGTGGGAAAAAATTACAACATCAAAAACCTCACCATGCCTCTTACTAAATACCTTGGAATGTCTGTTTTCAGCAAAGGGGTAATTTGGGGGGTATTTGTACTTTCCTGGCTTGTTCGGGTCGCAAGAAATGATAGGCCACCAGTACATCGGGTGTGATCAATTTTGTATAATTTGCACCACAGTTTGTAGACTCTCTAACTTTCACAAAGACCAAATAATATCCACTAATTTGAGTTATTTTTACCAAAGATATGTAGCAGTATAAATTGTGGCCAAAATTTATGAAGAAAAATGTATAATTAGCTAAATTTTATTACAAAAACAAAGAAAAACATTTTTTTTCAAAATTTTCGGTCTTTTTTCATTTATAGCACAAACAATAAAAAAAAACAAAGGTGATCAAATACCACCAAAAGAAAGCTCTATTTGTGGGAAAAAAAGGACAAAAATGTATTTGGGTACAGTGTTGCATGACTGAGTAATTGTCATTCAAAGTGTGAGAGCACCGAAAGCTGAAAATTGGTCTGGGCAGGAGGGAGGTTTAAGTGCCCAGTAAGCAAGTGGTTAATCAGTCCCTCACCTCAAATTCTCTGCAGCAGAATGCAAAGATTGAGTCAATACTAGTTACACTGACACAGCTCAACTTAACCACTTTCAGACCGGACCAATTTGCAGCCAAAGGACCAGGCCCCTTTTTGCGATTCGGCACTGCGTCGCTTTAACTGACAATTGCGCGGTCGTGCGACGTGGCTCCCAAACAAAATTGACGTCCTTTTTTTCCCACAAATAGAGCTTTCTTTTGGTGGTATTTGATCGCCCCTGCGGTTTTTATTTTTTGCGCTATAAACAAAAATAGAGCGACAATTTTGAAAAAAATGCATTATTTTTTATTTTTTGCTATAATAAATATCCCCAAAAAATATATAAAAAAACATTTTTTTTTTCCTCAGTTTAGGCCGATACGTATTCTTCTACATATTTTTGGTAAAAAAAATCGCAATAAGCGATTATTGATCGGTTTGCGCAGAAGTTATAGCGTTTACAAGATAGGGGATAGTTTTATAGCATTTTTATTAATAATTTTTTTTTTATTATTAATGGCGGAGATCTGCGATTTTTTTTTGTGACTGCGACATTATGGCGGACACATTGGACATTTTTGACACATTTTTGGGACCATTGTCATTTATACAGCAATTAATGCATTTAAATGCATTGATTTCTGTATAAATGACACTGGCAGTTTAGGGGTTAACCACAAGGGGGCAGTGAAAGAGTTAAGTATGCCTAGGGGTGTGTTTTTTACTGTGGGGGGGCGTGGCTGTCAGCTAGTGAATGCTGATCTCTGCTCCAATCACAGGGAGCAGAGATCGGCGTCACTAGTTGCTAGGCAGAACGGGGAGATGCTGTTTATCTCGGCATCTCCCCGTTCAGCCGCTCCGTGAGACGATCGCGGGAGTCCCCGCGGCGATCGAGTCCGCGGGGACCGCGGCCGGACTCACGGGGGGGTCCCGACCGGCGCGGGAGCGCGACGCTCCCGGCGCGCTCCCGATGGCACGGACAGGCTAAAGGAGGGACGTATATATACGCCCTCCTGCCTGTACGTGCCATTCTGTCGACGTATATCGTCGTGCGCCGGTCGGCAAGTGGTTAAATACTTAGATTTCTTAAAGGATAAGTTCACCTTTTAACAAAAATAATAAATGCACATTTTTTTGCAGGTACTGTAAATAAATATGCATTTATAATTTTTTTGTTTCTGGAGCCTGTAAAGCATTCCAGCGATCAGCAGATATCTGATGCCATGCAGGTCTCCTGCAGATCTGTGAGTGTATCTGAGTGCCCGTATGGCCAAGCAGATACAACCTGACAGGAAGAGAGAATGAACTATCACAGCGCCATGGTAGTACATTGAAGACTACAAGCCGACATCTGCCAGACCTTGTCGTTTTTCCACTCACAGAACGTTGTAAATAAGTGACAAGGCCATTTTTTTTTATTTTTATAGCGGGGGGGGGGGGGGGGGGGTAATCCCTGCTACCGGTCAGATTGGGGAATTGGGGGGTGCAGGGGCCCGATCCGTTCTTGACATGTTACATCCTAAATATGGATGTAACTAAAGGTGAACTTATCCTTTTAGTCCCCGTTCACGCTGGTGCGACATACGCTCCAACTTTGGGAGCACATGTTGCATGACGTGTATACAAATCAATGGTTCCCTATGAGAGCCGTCTTAACTGGTCTGACAAGAAGAAAAGAGAAAAAAAGCTCCACTATGTGTAGTAAATGCAATTTAATATGGCCCCCATAATGGGTTACTCAAAAGAGATGGGAAGTATACAGGCTCTTCAATAAAGATAAACTTTGGCAGGGGGGTCTGTCCGTCTAATCCTAGCAGCGATGTGTCTCACACTGTGGGGGAGACAAGAGCTGTAACCGGATGATGGCCACAGAAGCCCTCAAGTGGTTCCAGGATCCGGAATGGACCGCAGCATTACGCAGATGGTGGAGAGGGTGCTGACATCACAGGTCCCAGGATGCCGTGCGACATGTTTCAGAGCATGCGCACTCCTTTTTAAAGCTCTTGAAAGAGGAGTGCGCATGATCGAATACAGCACATGCTCCGAAATGCGTCACACAGCACTCTGGGACTTGTGACGTCAGCACCCTCTCCACCATCTGAGCAATGCTGCGGTCAATTTCCGGATCCCAGAACCACTCGAGGGCTTCGGTGGCCATCATCCGGTTACAGCTCCTGTCTTCCCCCACAGTGTGAGACACACCGCTGCTCAGCGCACAAGGATTAGACAGACAGACCCCCCCAAGTGTATCTATATTGAAGAGCCTGTATACTTCCCACCTCTTGTGATTAACCCATTATGGGGGGGGGGGGGGTTCTCTTTTCTTCTTGTCTGTTTACTACAGAGTGAGCTGTGCTCTGGATTTTAAACCATGAACATTTTGGATTAATACTTGTGTTTGCCTTTGCGTCTATTACCCATTTTCATTGTTAACTGGTCTGACTTTAAAAAAGGTTCCTGCACTACTTTGGTCGGTTTCCATTCAATATCATTAAAGTCGGATCCTCGTCCTAACCATCCGACATGGTGATTACAGCAGCAGGAAAAGGAATTTGTCACACTGGGATTGGTCAAAGGGACAATTCGGAGAAAAATCTCATCCTGTTCATTCAAGTCGGATAGAAGTAGAAAAGTAGAACCGATATTGCAGGGGAAAGTAGAATGACAGTTGTACAACAGTCGTGTCATACCAGTGTGAACCCAGCCTGAGAAGTGATATTTTGTAGTGGAGAGGTTGATTTATACTTTATCACATAGCTGCAGTGTATTATATGTACACACCCCAAGGATTTTCAATGGCCATTCAAAAAAGAATGTGAGCTAGCATTGAGAACCTCGATTTGTGATGGATAATCAAGATGAGTGTCTGAGCCTCTCTCTGCACTTCCCCTTTTATCTCCAAAATTCCCTTATTCTAAACTACACCTTTTAGGTTAGTCCTTAGATATTTATCCACATCCGATTAGAAGACATTCCTATTGATTGCCCTAATATTTATTTAGGTAGAAATCATACCTGTCTATCAGATGGCACTCAGAATTCCTGTTTTTGAGGCTCCGGAAATAAATGTGGATTTTCAATGGATTATCTGCGACATTATATTCATTTTAATATTTCAAAAGAGACAATCAGGCCAAGATTAATTCCTTTCCCCTTTAACCACTTCAGCCCCGGGCAATTTTACCCCCTTCCTTACCAGAGCACTTTTTGCGATTCGGCACTGCGTCGCTTTAACTGACAATTGCGCAGTCGTGTGACGTTGTTCCCAAACAAAATTGACGTCCCTTTTTTCCTACAAATAGAGCTTTCTTTTGGTGGTATTTGATCACCTCTGCGGTTTTTAATTTTTTGCGCTATAAACAAAAGAAGAGCGACAATTTTGAAAAAAAAAAATTTTTTTACTTTTTGCTATAATAAATATCCCATTTTTTTTTTAAAAATATTTTTTTACTCAGTTTAGGCCGATACGTATTCTTCTACATATTTTTGGTAAAAAAAAATCGCAATAAGCGTATATAGATCGGTTTGCGCAAAAGTTATAGTGTCTACAAAATAGGGGATAGATTTATTGCGCTTTTTATTTTACTAGTAATGGCGGCGAACTGCGATTTTTTTTCGTGACTGTGACATTGCGGCGGACACTTCAGACACTTTTGACACATTTTTGGGACCATTCACATTTACACAGCGATTGCAGTGATTACTGTGTAAATGTGACTGGCAGGGAAGGGGTTAACACTTGGGGCGCTGCAGGGGTTAATATGTTCCCTATGTGAGTGATTCTAACTGTGGGGGGAGGGGACTCACAAGGGGAGGAGACCGATCGGTGTTCCTCCGTACTGGGAACACACCATCGGTCTCCTCTCCACTGACAGGACGTGGAGCTGTGTGTTTACACACACAGCTCCACGGTCCTGCTGTTTTCCCGGGCAATCGCGGGTGCCCGGCGGACATCGCGGCCGCCGGGCACGCGCACCGGGTCCCGAGCGACGCCGCGCGCGCACGCCCCCTAGGCGGCCGGGAATGGTAGGACGTCATATGATGTCCACCCAGGATGGGAGATCCACCTTGTGGACGTCATATGACAATGGCTGGGTAATGAAGTGGTTAAAGGTGAACACTTAGGCCCCTTTCACACCGGGGCGTTTTTCATGCGGTACAGCGCTAAAAATAGCGCCTGTATACCGCCTGAAAAAATCCGGCCCCTTTAACTCCAGTGTGAAAGCTGGCGGGCCGCTCCTATACCGCTCCTTCCCATTGATTAGAATGGGACACCGCGGTAAAACTGCGGCAATACCGCCGCAAAGGGCCGCTACGGCGGCGCTCTGCGGGGGTGTTTAACCCTTTTTCGGCCGCTCGCGGGGGGGAAAACCGCACAGCGAGCGGCCGAATACCGCGGTTAAAACGACGGTAAAGCAGCGCTAAATATAGCGCTGCTTTACCGTCACCGCGGCTCCCCGCCCCAGTGTGAAAGGGGCCTTAATCCTTAGCAGGGTGAAATGGTAATAGAGATCCAGAGTTTAAACTGCCACTACCACTAACAGCTTCTTACCAGAAGCAGTCGACCCCCCCCAATCAAAGGGGGGGTCAAGCACATGTTGGTGATCTCCAAGGAACAGTTCCAACCACGAACCCATCTTAGTAAATGTGTCAGGTGTATTCCTTCAAATCTCCAAATGTTCATACAGAGGAGTTTCTAACGCTCTTTCATAAAGAATACCAATGCTGTTTTTTTTTATTAAATATGCAAGTGGTTCTTTTTATACATAAATACATTTTAAGAAGCATATTGTGCTATGAAGGGGCTGTATTTGCTCTATGCTCTGATGAATTTACACAAAGGGGATTGTGGTTGGAGATCACAAATGTGTGTTTGACCCTCTGATCAGGAGGGGGGGGGGGGTGTTGACTGCTTCTGGTAAGATGCTGTGAATGCTCTTAGTGGTGGCAGTTTCAACTCAAGATCTCTATTCCCATTTCACCCTGCTGAGGATTGAATGTTCACCCTAAAAGGAGAAAGGACATTGTTTTGTTCACTCTGGTCTTGACGTGGGATGTTTTTTGAATACATCTTAGCCTAAGCATCTCTTGAAATATTAAAAAGGACATTTTAGGGGTGTTGGTTTAAGAGGAAAGCGCTGAATTTTATACCATATAATTTCTGTTTGTGACCAACAAACTGTGCTAGCCAGCTTCCAACATTTAGGTGGTCTAAGCGCAGATTTTTGTATTGTGATTTTTTTTTTTTTTGCACATTATATTCATATCCATGAGTTAATTCCAGGTATATTACCCTTATAATAGTATCGATGAGATTTCCAGTGTGGATATTATTACTTGTGGTCTTATATCTATAATGTTCTCTCATTTTATCCATGTAATATTTGCAAATGACGAGTGACTGATCAGGATAAACGGTGAAGTAATAATTGATCCTCAAAAGGACATCTTGGTATAGCATCAAAAAAAAATTTCTAATTTGAATGTTACAATATTTGATAAAACAAATCTTATGCTGCTGTCCTGCACATGGCATGATGCACTGTAGCTAAGTAAAAATTGGAAAGTGCCTAACACTAGTTTTTCCTGATTCCAATAGGGTACAGGAGGTCTCTATTCTGTTTTATTCTGAAGTACTTCAAATAAATCAATGAATTTCATGGCAAAGTCCGTTTGTAAGCAATTTTATAGCCCAGGACAACAAAAATAGCTGAAATAAGTATAAGAAGAAGAAGAAAAAAAAAAGTTGTATTTCCCACATAAGAAAACGTTCAGGTTAGTCTCTTTAACCACTGGGCACGTAAACCCCCTTCCTAACCAGACCAATTATCAGCTTTCGGTGCTCTCACATTTTGAATGACAATTGCTCAGTCATGCAACATTGTACCTATATGAAATGTTTGTCCTTTTTTTCACACAAATAGAGCTTTCTTTTGGTGGTATTTAATCACCGCTGGGTTTTTTATTTTTTGCGCTATAAAAGAAAAAAAGACCAAAAATTCTGTAAAAAAAAAAATTTTCTTTGTTTGTTATAAAATTTAGCAAATTAGTAATTTTTCTTCATAAATTTTGGCCAAAATTTATACTACTACAGTGAGGATCGAAAGTTTGGGCACCCCAGGTAAAAATGTGTATTAATGTGCATAACGAAGCCAAGGAAAGATGGAAAAATCTCCAAATGGCATCAAATTACAGATTAGACTTTCTTATAATATGTCAAAAAAAGTTAGATTTTATTTCCATCATTTACTCTTTCAAAATTACAGAAAACAAAAAAATGGCGTCTGCAAAAGTTTGGGCACCCTGCAGAGTTAATATCTTGTACTGCCCCCTTTGGCAAGTATCACAGCTTGTAAACGCTTTTTGTAGCCGGCCAAGAGTCTTTCAATTCTTGTTTGAGGTATCTTTGCCCATTCTTCCTTACAAAAGTGTTCCAGTTCTTTGAGATTTCTGGGCTGTCTGTCACGCACTGCTCTTTTAACCACTTTCAGACCGGACCAATTTGCAGCCAAAGGACCAGGCCCCTTTTTGCGATTCGGCACTGCGTCGCTTTAACTGACAATTGCGCGGTCGTGCGACGTGGCTCCCAAACAAAATTGACGTCCTTTTTTTCCCACAAATAGAGCTTTCTTTTGGTCATATTTGATCGCCCCTGCGGTTTTTATTTTTTGCGCTATAAACAAAAATAGAGCGACAATTTTGAAAAAAACATTTTTTCCTCAGTTTAGGCCGATACGTATTCTTCTACATATTTTTGGTAAAAAAAATCGCAATAAGCGATTATTGATCGGTTTGCGCAGAAGTTATAGCGTTTACAAGATAGGGGATAGTTTTATAGCATTTTTATTAATAATTTTTTTTTATTAGTAATGCCGGCGATGTGCGATTTTTTTTGTGACTGCGACATTATGGCGGACACATCGGACATTTTTGGGACCATTTATACAGCAATCAATGCTATTTAAATGCATTGATTCCTGTATAAATTACACTGGCAGTGAAGGGGTTAACCACAAGGGGGCAGTGTAAGGGTTAAGTATGCCTAGGGGTGTGTTTCTTACTGTGGGGGGGCGTGGCTGTCAGCTAGTGAATGCTGATCTCTGCTCCAATCACAGGGAGCAGAGATCGGCGTCACTAGTTGCTAGGCAGAACGGGGAGATGCTGTTTATCTCGGCACCTCCCCGTTCAGCCTTCCAGTGAGACGATCGCAGGGGTCCGCGCGGCGATCGAGTCCGCGGGTCCGCGACCGGACTCACGGGGGTCCCGACTGGCGCGGGAGTGCGCCGCTCCCGATGGCACGGACAGGCTTAAAGGAGGGACTTATATATACGCCCTCCTGCCTGTCCGTGCCATTCTGCCAACGTATATCGTCGTGCGCCGGTCGGCAAGTGGTTAAGGTCTATCCATAGATTTTCAATAATGTTGAGGTCAGGAGATTGTGAAGGCCATGGCAAAACCTTCAGTTTACGCCTCTTGATGTAATCCCCTGTGGATTTTGAGGTGTGTTTAGGATCATTATCCATTTGTAGAAGACATCCTCTCTTTAACTTCAGCTTTTTTACAGATGGCATCAAGTTACCATCTAAAATTTGCTGAGATTTTATTGAATCCATTTTTCCTTCTACTCGTGAAAAGTTCCCTGTGCCATTGGCTGCAATACAACCCCAAAGCATGATTGATCCACCCCCATGCTTGACAGTTGGACAGAGGTTCTTTTCATTAAATTCTGTGCCCTTTCTTCTCCAAATGTACCTTTGCTCATTCCGGCCAAAAAGTTCTGTTTTAACCTCATCGGTCCACAGAACTTGTTTCCAAAATGCCTCAGGCTTGTCTATATGTTCATTTGCAAAGTTCAAACGCTGATTTTTGTGGTGAGGACGTAGAAGAGGTTTTCTTCTGATGACTCTTCCATGAAGACCATATTTGTACAAGTATCTCTTTATAGTGGAATAGTGTACCACAACTCCAGTGTCTGCCAGATCTTTCTGTAGTGATCGTGCAGTCAAACATGGGTTTTGAATTGCTTTTCCTGCGAGCTGTTCTGTCTGATATTTTTCTTGGTCTTCCAGATCTTGCTTTAACTTCCACTGTTCCTGATGACTGCCATTTCTTAATTACATTCCGAACAGAGGATATTGACATCTGAAAATGCTTTGCTATCTTCTTATAGCCTTCTCCAGCTTTGTGAGCGTCAACTATTTTCAGTTTCAGTTTTCTAGACAACTGCTTAGAAGAACCCATGGTGCTGATTGTTGGGGCAAGGTCAGATGAGTCTGGTCATTTAAAACCTTTGAGATTGACATCACCTGGTCTTCCCAGACGATGATTGAGAACAATCCATGACACTGGCACGTCTCAGCTTTGCAAAGGGGGCAGTGCATGCTATAAATTCTGCAGGGTGCCCACATTTTTGCAGATGCCATTTTTTTGTTTTCTGTAATTTTGAAAGTGTAAATGATGGAAATAAAATCTAACTTTTTTTGACATATTATAAGAACGGCTAATCTGTAATTTGATGCCATTTGGAGATTTTTCCATCTTTCCTTGGCTTCGTTATGCACATTAATACACATTTTTACCTGGGGTGCCCAAACTTTCGATCCCCACTGTACTGACTTAGGGTCTCAAGAAATGAGATACAAACATGCCAGAAAAGTACAAATACCCCCCAAATAACCCCTTTTTGGAAAGAAGACATTCCAAGGTATTTAGTAAGAGGCATGGTGAGGTTTTTGAAGTTGTAATTTTTTTCCACAATTCTTTGCAAAATCAAGATTTTTTTTTTATTTTTTTTCACAAAATTGTCATATTAGCAGGTTATTTCTCACACACAGCATATGCATACCACAAATTACACCCCAAAACACATTTTGCTACTCCTCCTGAGTATGGCAATACCACATGTGTGAGACTTTTACAGAGCGTGGCCACATACAGAGGCCCAACATGCAGGGAGCACCATCAGGCGCTCTGGAGGACCCAGGACAATTCTGACATTTCTCTCCTACATGTATAAATCATCATTTCTTTGCTAGAAAATTACATAGAACCCCAAAACATTATACATGTTTTATTAGCAAAGACCCTAGAGAATACAATGGCGGTCGTTTTTTTTCCGAACGCGTTTTTTTTTTTAAAAAAGAAACAAAACAGTAAGGTTAGCCCAATGTTTTTGCATAATGTGAAAGATGAAGTTACGGCGAGTAAATAGATACCTAACATGTCACTCTTCAAAATTGCACACACTCGTGGAATGGCGCCAAACTTCGCTACTTAAAAATCCCCATAGGCGAAGCTTTGAAATTTTACTAGTTACATGTTTTGAGTTACAGAGGAGGTCTAGGGCCAAAATTATTGCTCTCGCTCTAACGTTCGCAGTGATACCTCACATGTGTGGTTTGAACACCGTTTTCATATGTGGGCGGGACTTACGTCTGCGTTTGCTTCTGCATGCAAGCACACGGGGACAGGGGCGCTTTAATAAAAAATAATAATAATTTTATTGTTCATTTTTATTTTAGTTTGACACTTTTTTCCCCAAAAATAAATTTTTTGATCACTTTTATTCCTATTACAAGGAATGTAAACATCCCTTGTAATAGGAATATGGCATGACAGGTCCTCTTTACAGTGAGATATGGGGTCAATAAGACCCCACATCTCACCTCTAGGCTGGGAAGCCTGAAATAAAAAAAATAAATAAAAAAAACGATCCTGGCTTCAATCGTAGCGGTGAGTCGGTAAAGGCACCGGAGGGCGACCAGGAGGGGGAGGACACCCCCCTCTCGCCTCCCGTAAGAACGATCAAGCAGTGGAACAGCGGCTATGATTATTCTTATGGTGTAGGGAATCGCCGGCTGAAAAAGCTGATATCTGAATGATGCCTGTAGCTGCACTCATCATTCATCAAGGACGTCATATGACAGCCCGCGGGTGGGAAGTGGTTAAAACACATTTTTATTTTTTATACACAAAGGTATGCATTTATACAATATTTCTAACACATAGCATGTACATACCAAAAATTACACCCCAAAATAGATTATCCTACTCCTCCACAGACTGGCCACATACATACGAGTATGGCCAGGTATCACGAGTATAGCAGATTATGGCTGGGTATTGCAGAGGATCACTGAGTATGGCTGGGTATTATCGAGTATGACTGGGTATGGCTGGGTATTACCGAGTATGGCAGAATATTGCTGGGTATTGCAGAGTATTGCCAGGGTATGGCAGAGTAGTGCAGAGTCAATTGTTACAGAGCAGCGCTGTGGGCACTACAGATGCAGCCCACATCGCTGCTGCCACCGATCTCTCCCCTCTCACACTGTACCTATTGGTACAGAGAGGGGAGGGAGGAACCAGCGTCATGAGACGACGCCGGTTTGTTTACATGTGATCACTTCGTCATTTGACAGAGCGATCACATTGGTAAAGGGCTACGATGAGCGGCCATTTACCGTGATCCGCCGGCTCCTCTGGACCGGATGGTCACGGATGTTTTCAGGTGTGCGTGAGAGCAGAATTCTGGGAGAACGTGACTATACGCCCTCCCAGAGTTATCCAACCGCCCTGTAGCCGTCATTCGGCTATGGGCCGGTTGGTAAGTGGTTAACAATGTTCATATCTAAATAAATTTCAATTTATAGGCTTTCTTAATATTTAGGTGTTTGAATAGCAAATCTAACTCTAGTAAATGAGTGTGAGGGTGTCTTGGTGTGCAAATAAGCTACTCTTACACACGTGTGTCAGGACCTTGTTTATGCAGCATTCCGAATTTTTTTTTAACCACTTCCAGACCACCCGCTGTCATTTTACATCGCTACTTTGAAGAACTATCATTTTTATGGCAGGAGCTTGCTGCCATAACCCCAGTATCCTCTTCAGCGGGCAGTCCACATCAAGATAAAAGTGGTCTCTGTGGCAGATTCGCCGCAAGATCACTTTTAATCGGCACGGGAAAGGGGAGCCCCCACTCCACTTACCGGAGCCACCAGCAACCTAGCTTGGCATGGAGACGAGTGATGGGAAGATAGTCCCCACCCATCTCCATATGATTGCACCCATAGCTCTTAGAAAAATCCTTTTTTTTTTTGCTCAGTGACAATTGCAGTCACATCCATTGATCCATGCTCAGCCATCCCTCCATACTCTGCAATACACAGCCAATACTCTGCAATACCCTGTGATACCCAGCCTCTATATGTGGCAGTCTGTGGAAGTCTCACACATGTAATATTGCCATACTAAGGAGGAGTAGACGAATCTATTTTGAGGTGTCATTTTTGGTATGTACATGCTATGTGTTAGAAATATTGTATAAATGGACAACTGTGTATAAAATGCATTTTTTTTTTTACCACTTCCTGCCCGACGGCCGTCATATAACGTCCTTGACTTTGTGCGGGAATATCTGAATGAAGCTGCAGCTACAGGCATCATTCAGATATCAGCTTTTTCAGCCGCCGATTCCCTACACCATAAGAATGATCACAGCGCTGTTCCGCTGCTTGATCGTTCTTACAGGAGGTGAGAGGGCATGCCCCCACCGCACCTCTGCCGACACGATCAAAGCCAGGATGTTTTTTTTTTTTTTTTTTTTTTTTTATATTGACCCCATATCTCACTGTAAAGAGGACCCCTCGTGCCATATTCCTATTATAAGGGATATTTACATTCCTTATAATAGGAATAAAAGTGATCAAAAAAATAATTTTTGGGGAAAAAGTGTCAAACTAAAATGAATAAAGTAAAACGAATAAAGTAAAACGAATAAAGTAAAAAAAAAAAAAAAAGCGGAGCTCCACCCTAAAGTGGAACTTCCGCTCATTAGAACCCTCACCCACTCCGGTGCCACAATTGGCACCTTTCAGGGGGGAGGGGGGGGGTACAGATACCTGTATAATACAGGTATCTGCACCCACTTCCGGGCAAAGATAGCCACAGAATCTGTGGGTATTTATGCCACTTCCTGTCATCCCCCCGCTGTCTGCTGGGAAACACACAGATCCCAGAGACAGCAGGGAGTGTCCTTATTGCGCAGCGCGACTCACGCATGCGCAGTAGGGAAGTGAAGCATCAGGGCTTCACTTCCTGATTCCCATACCGGAGATGGCGGCGACAGCACCCGAGAGCCGATCTGGCGCGCTGGACGGGTAAGTGTCCATATTTTAAAAGCTGCTGACTTAAAAAAAAAAAAAACGTCGGAACTCCCGCTTTAACCGCTTCCAGACTGCCTCACGCAGATATACGTGAGCAGAATGGCACGGGCAGGCAAAATCACGTATATATACGTGATTCTTTAAATGCCTGCCCGTGGATCGCGTGCGCACCACCAGCGGCGCGCTCGCGACCCGGTCGGGAGCTCTGTGACCCCGGCCGCAGGACCAGCGGACCCGATCGCCGCTGGTGTCCCGCGATCGGGTCACGGAGCTGAAGAACGGTGAGAGGTATGTGTAAACAAACCTCTCCCCGAGCTTCCTACTCTGCCTGTCATTGATTGGCTGTTCCCGGTCATCGGGAAAGCCGATCAATGACGTCAGATGTCAGCCCCGCCCCCTAATGTAAAAAAACACACACGTCAGAGCCCATAACCCCTCCCTTCCCCCTAGTGGTTAACTCTTTCACTACAACTGTCATTTATACAGGAATCAATGCATTTAAATAGCATTGATTGCAGTATAAATGACAATGGTTCCAAAAATGTGTCAAAAATGTCCGATGTGTCCGCCATAATGTCGCAGTCACAATAAAAAAAATCGCTGATCGCCGCCATTACTAGTAAAAAAAAAAAAAAAAAAATTAATAAAAATGCTATAAAACTATCCCCTATTTTGTAAACGCTATAACTTTTGCGCAAACCGTTCAATAATCGCTAATTGCGATTTTTTTTACCAAAAATATGTAGAAGAATATGTATCGGCCTAAACTGAGGAAAAAAAAATTTTTTAATAAATTTTTTTTATATATTTTTATAGCACAAAGTAAAAAATATTGAATTTTTTTCAAAATTGTCGCTCTATTTTTGTTTATAGCGCAAAAAATAAAAACCGCAGGGGCGATCAAATACCACCAAAAGAAAGCTCTATTTGTGGGAAAAAAAGGACGCCAATTTTGTTTGGGAGCTACGTCGCACGACCGCGCAATTGTCAGTTAAAGCGACGCAGTGCCGAATCGCAAAAAGGGGCCTGGTCCTTTGGCTGCCAATTGGTCCGGGGCTGAAGTGGTTAAAGCACCCCTATCCCCCTGTGCTCGCATGTAGAAAAAAAATAACCAGTAAAAAAATTTAAAGCGTCACCTATGGGTATTTTTAAGTAGCCGAGTTTGGCGCCATTCCACAAGTGTGTGCAATTTTGAAGGGTGACATGTTAGGCATCTATTTACTCGGCGTTACTTCATCTTTCACATTATGTAAAAACATTAGGCTAACTTTACTGTTTTTTTGTTTTTTTTTTAAAGCACAAAAAACAGTTTTTTTCCAAAAAATGCGTTGGAAAAATTGCTGCGCAAATACCGTGCAAGATAAAAAAAGTTGCAATGACCGCCATTGTATTCTGTGGGGTCTTTGCTAAAAAAACATATACAATGTTCTATGTAATTTTCTAGCAAATAAATGATGATTTTTACATGTAGGAGAGAAATGTCAGAATTGTCCTGGGTGCTCCAGAACGTCTGCAGGTGCTCCCTGCATGTTGGGCCGCTGTATGTGGCCACGCTATGTAAAAGTCTCACACATGTGGCATCACCATACTCGGGAGTAATAGCAGAATGTGTTTTGGGGTGTAATTTGTAGTATGCATATGCTGCGTGTGAGAAAGAACCTGCTAATATGAGAATTTTGTGGGGGGAAAAAAATAAAAATCTTGATTTTGCAAAGAATTGTGGGAAAAAAATAAAAAAAATAATGACAACTTCAAAAACCTCACCATGCCTCTTTCTAAATACCTTGGAATGTCTTTCCAAAAAGGGGTAATTTGGGGGGTATGTGTACTTTTTTGTCATGTTAGGGTCTCAAGAAATGAGATAGGCCATCAGTACTTCAGGTGTGATCAATTTTCAGATATTGGCACCATAGCTTTTACAAAGACCAAATAATTTACCCCAATTTGTACTCATTTTTACCAAAGATATGTAGCAGTATCAATTTTGGCCAAAAATTTATGAAGAAAAATTACTAATTTGCTAAATATTATTACAGAAACAAAGAAAAAAATATATATATTTTTTTTTTTACAGAATTTGATATTTTCTTTTATAGCGCAAAAAATAAAAAAACACAGCAGTGATTAAATACCACCAAAAGAAAGCGCTATTTGTGTGAAAAAAAAAGCACACGTTTTATATGGGTACAGTGTTGCATGACTGAGTAATTGTCATTCAAAATGTGAGAGCACGAAAAGCTGAAAATTGGTCTGGTTAGGAAGGGGGTTTAAGTGCCCAGTGGTTAAATGAAAACATGACACTACATTTCGGTAGGAATTTAGGATGAGGCCGCAATACATCCTTATCCTTAAGGAGGATCAAATATGGCTCTTTACAAGAAAGAGCGGCCAACTGATACTCTTCTTGAAGATATGGCAACCAAGAAAATTATTTTCCTCGTCAAGAGGACTAAAGGAATATCTCGTATTGGCTCAAAAAGGCTGTTTTTGTAATGCCAACAGGACTAAAATTTAAGTCCCAAGGGTTCAGGGGTGGTCCAACTGGAGGATTAATCCGTGTTACCCCTGAATAAAGTTACGAACCAGAGAGTGAGAAGCAAGCGGTCGTTGGGGGGCAAATAAAAAAAAAAAAAACAAACAAAAAAAAAAACAAACAAACACACTGATAAAGGCCGACACCTGGCCTTTGATTGTACTCAAGGCCAGCTTAATTTCTAATCCCATCTGTAGAAATTCAAGGATCCTACCCATGACATATTTCCTGGAGTGCCAACCCCTGGATTCACACCAGGAGACATATGCCTTCCAGACTCTATAGTATATGACTCTGGGGGCCGACTTCCTAGCATTAACGAAAGTAGACACTACTGAAGCTGATAGCCCATGGTCTTTGACAATGTGGGTCTTAATAGCCAAACAGTTAAATTTTGCGTTTGTAAGGTAGGATGGCATACCGGACCTTGCGAGAGAAGGTCTGGCCACAGTGGTATGGTCCCCTACCACCATCTTTATGATCTCAGCAAACCAAGGTCTCCTGGGCCACAAGCATCACCTCCTTCCCTTCTTGCATGATCCTGTGAAGAAGGCGCGGAAGCAGCAGAACAGGAGGGAACACAGATCAGTCAAAACTGATCCCATGGAAAAACCAAGGCATCCGTTCCGTATGCCAATGGATCCCTTTGTCCTTGACACAAAGTTGTCGATCTTGTTGTTGAACCTAGACGCAAACAGATCCACATCCGGAACTCCACATCTTTGACATATTTCTGTCAATATGTCAGGGTGAAGGGACCATTCTCCAGGAAACAAATTGTTGGCAACTAAAGTAGTCTGCCTGCCAATTCTCTATTCCAGAAATGAAAATTGCTGATCGAATATGATTCATCTCTCTCTGGGCTGCACGACTTCTCGTGCCCCCTTGGTGATTGATCTAGGCCACAGCTGTGGCATTGTTGGATTAGACCCTCACAAGACTAATTCCGTAGTATGAGTGTCCAGGCCTCTAGGGCCAGGCGTGCTGCCCAAATCTCTAGAATATTGATGGGAAAAGGTCCTCTCCCAGCCCAGAAGACTGGCATTTCTTGTTACCACCTTCCAGGTGACTGGTAGAAAGGATTTTCCTGTTTGAAGATTCTTGGATATCAAAACACCAATTGTGGCTCTGACACACTTCGGGGGATAAACACACAGGGAATTCCAGAGCTTGGACCCTCTTGGTCCAAAGTTGACAGAAAACTGTTTTGCAGCAGTCTTAAATGAAACTGCGCATAAGGAATGGTCTCGAAAGAAGCCACCATCTTTCCCAATAACTTCATGCAAAGTCGTCTTTGTTTTGACCAACTGATCCTTTCCTGGGTGCAAAAACACCTTCTGAACTGTATCTATGATGAGCCCCAAGTACTGCAATCTCCTTGATGGTTTTAAGGAGGATTTCTCTAGGTTGAGAATCCAATCTAAGTAGCTGACTGCAGTGACCAAACTTTGGTTTAAGCGGATTACCAACTGATCTATCAAGAGTAGATAGTCGAAGTAGGCTAGTGTCGTTATACCTTGAGCCCGTGACCTGGCTAAAGGAGGAGCCAGGACCTTTGTAAACACTCAAGGTGCAGTAGCTAGTCCAAAAAGGCAGAGCTATAAACTGAAAATGAAGATTTTCTTACTTTTCAAATTTTTGGTGAGTGGGGAAAAACAAAAAAAAAATGGCACATGGAGATAAGCATCCTTGATGCCGATTGTCGCCAGAAATTCTCCCCCTTGTAGGATGGAGACTACTGATCGGATTGACTCTATGCAAAAGGAATGGATATTCAGAAACTGGTTTAGATCTTTGAGATCTAAAATGGGTCTGACATCCCCGTTTGGTTTTGGAACTGTGAAAAGGTTTGAATAAAACCCTAATCCTTGCTCTTCCAAGGGGATCAACGATATCACTCTTTGAGACAAGAGATGATCCAAAGCTAGAAAGACTTTTTCCACTGGATCTCTAGGAATGTTTTAACTGAGAAAACAAGAAGACGTGAATTCTCAGAACTCTAGTATGCAACCTAGAGAAATTGAGGAAGCCATCCATCTATCTTGACATTGTTCCTGCCAGACCCTTGAAAACTATAGAAGCTATAGGGATGAAACACCAGTTTCTGAAGCCATGCTGACCCTATCCTGTCTGCCACCCCAAGTGGACTTAGGACAGTGACAGTCCCACCCTCCTTGACGCCGCTGACTGAGGGACTCTTTCCACCGGACTCACCACCCTGAGGAGTTCTGCGCTGTCCACAAGTAGTGCCTGTAGTCCCTGAGTGCTCCCAAGTGCAGAGGAAACAAAAACTGTCTGTCAGCTGCTAGAATGGGCGCTAAAAGGTTCTAGAAATGTGCTCTTGCTTCAATAAAATGGCTGCCCAGCGTCCAGTACACAGACAGGAAACACAGGAAAAATGGTTGTGAGAACACGAGTCATGCTGCTGCTAGAGAACACTGAGAACGTGTTCAGACTTCCAGAAAATGGCCGCCAGTGTCCTGAATAGAAGATCACTTGGAAAATGGCCGCTGGAGTCCAGGAAGGCAAGCTGCCCTTGCCCACACCTAAAATGGCCCCCAGCAGCTCCATGAGGTACAGAAAGCAAAGATGATAGCAGAAACACAGCGCCGCACCAGACCACAGCAGATCCTCACAGGCACCTTCCGGGAGCATAACCCACAGGACCCAAGACACCCCCAGGCAGCATCTCAGGTGAGAGCCCACAAAGATCCCTGTATATACAGACATACACCGCTCAGCAGCCACATGCAGCACCCCACCAGGGAAGGGGGGGGGAGGGAAGATGGGGACTGGAGAGGTTAGAGAGGGAGGAGAGGAACCCCCGAATCAAGCTCCCAGGGAATGCCCAGCTGCTCAGCCCCACCGAGGCAGGGAGAGCTGTACCTACCAGTCCTGAAGAGCTGGGAGACAATCCACTGCAGAACTACTCACTGATCAGTACAGGGTAGCTGCTGGCCTCGGCATACTGTAACGCAGACATCAGTAGCCCAGTCATTTGTACACCCGAGCATAAAAGCTCACGACCACCTCTGGAGCTGAGGTTTCGTCGTGGCCTGCCGAGCCGTAGCTGCGACCTGCACACGCTCGATGGCTGGACTGAGGAGACTACAAGGATAAGGGTATCCAGCCTGTCACCCAGCCGGCTGTTGATAGTAGATCACAGGATCAGTCATCTTGCGCAAAAAGCCAAGCTACTGCATAATATAATAAAAAAAAAAAAAAAAAAAACACGGACCGATGGGCCCGCAGGGTTCCTAGGTCTCTCTCCTTTACTAGGCAAAATAAAACTGAAGTCTGTCTGCAGACAGGAGGGTTGTTACCCAAGGGACCGCCCCCTGGGTGGAACTAAGAGTTCTGAGTGTTGTATTACAACTATGCCTAGTATTCTCCTAGTGATAAGGCCAACAACCCATTTGTTACAGAGAGGAGCTGTGTCGGTCGGTGAATATAAGAGAAATAATATTTTCTTTTACTAAACGCGCCACGTCCCACAGCGCTCACGTGCAGAAGCAAACGCATATGAAAACTGTTCAAGCCACACGTGAGGTATTGCTGTGAAAGTTAGAAAAGGTTGAGGGCTAGAATTATTGCCCTCATTCCAACTCCAAAAATGCAACCTGTAGAATTATTTTTAAACGCTGCCTATGGAGATTTAAGGGTAAAAAGTTTGTCGCCATTCCAGGAGGGGGGGGGGCGCAACTTTGAAGCGTGACATGCTGGGTATCAATTTACTCAGCGCAAGATCATTCACAATATGAGAAAATAAATTTACAGTAAAGTTAGCCCAATTTTTTCCCCAAAAAAATGTATAAAACAAAAGTACACTTGTATGACCATTATTCTCTAGCGTGTTTAATACATATATATTTTTTTTAAAGTAATTTTCTAGCGAAAAAAAAAAAAAAAAAACTTGTAAACACCAAATCTCAGAAAGAGACTGGTTAAGCCTCAAACACCCTGCAACACCTGCCATGAATATTACAATAGCATCACACAGGAACTGTAGCATGTCAATTTCATGAGGCATCATAGCTTGGCAGCCACCTGTTAATTTCAATGGAAATGCCCCAATAACTGCACCTAGAGCATTTATGGTGTGGTGGGTTGACATGAACCTCTCTAATCCCGATCTGCGCGACATCAGCCAATAAATGCTATGGAGCAAGAAGTCAGTCCAACATGTCCACCTACGTGTTATGCCCATCTGCTAAAAGCAGGAACATTAGTGAAGCTAGCATGCTCTAGACCAGTGTTTCTCAACTCCAGTCCTCAAGGCGCCCCCAACAGGTCATGTTTTCAGGATTTCCCTCCTCAGAACCAGCTGTGGGAATTACTAAGGCAGTGAAACTGATCAAATCACCTGTGCAAAATAATGGGAAGCCTGAAGACATGACCTGTTGGGGCGCCTTGAGGGCTGGAGTTGAGAAACTGCCTAGATTAAGGTTTACCTGTAGGTCCAAGAAATCTCCTTAACCACTTCACAACTGGCCCATAGCCGAAAGACGGCTACAGGCCGGTTGCTTAACTATGGGAGGGCGTCATATGACGTCCTCACAGAATTCCTCTTGCGTGCCCCCCGGGGCACCCACTCGAGAACATCAGTGATCGCTGGGTCCAGAGGACACGGCGGATCACGGTAAACGGCTGCTCATCGCGGCCGTTTACCACGTGATCGCTCCGTCAAATGACGGAGCGATCACATGTAAGCAAACCGGCGATGACGCCGGTTGTTCTCCCCTCCTCTCTGTACCGATCGGTACAGTGTGAGAGGAGAGGGGGAGGGAATCGGTGGCAGCAGTGCTGTGGGCAGGATCTGTAGTGCCCACAGCCTGCCCTGCAGTCAACACCGATCCATCCATCCATGCTCAGCTACCCTGCCATACCCTGCGATACCCTGCAATGCTTGCTACGATCGAAGCCAGGATCGTTTTTTTATTTTATTTCAGGCTTTCCAGCCTAGAGGTGAGATGTGGGGTCTTATTGACCCCCCCCCCCCCCCATATCTCACTGTAAAGAGGACCTGTAATGCCATATTCCTATTACAAGGGATGTTTGCATTCCTTGTAATAGGAATAAAAGTGATAAAAAAAACTTTTTTGGGGGAAAAAAAAAAAAGTGTCAAACTAAAATAAAAGTAAAATGAATAAAAAAAAAAAAAAAAAAAATTTAAAGCGCCCCTGTCCCCGTGTGCTGGCATGCAGAAGCGAACGCATACGCAAGTCCCGCCCACATATGAAAACGGTGTTCAAACCACACATGTGAGGTATCGCTGCGAACGTTGGAGCGAGAACAACAATTTTGGTCCTAGACCTCCTCTAACTCAAAACATGTAACCAGTAAAAAAATTTAAAGTGCCGCTGTGACAGACCTGGCTGGGACACAGGCTGTTGGAGGGGACTGAATGCGAGCCTATTACCTTGCGATTATGGGCCCTGGCATTTGGGGGAACAGTGCTCTTTGAGCTGCAAGCCTGGGACCCCTGAGCTGGTGTTACTTGGATTCAGGTCCATGCTGGCCCCCCAATACACATAGAATCTGTATGTGTATTTGGCAGATTAGCAAGAGAGACACTAATGTCATGAACTCCAGACAGCCTGTCTGTTATGTAATTGAGTATAGTCTGGCTTGTAAGAGTGTTTCACCTATTGTTGTGTGTGCTAATTAACCCTGCAATTGAATGATGGAGCCCAGTGTTGATTAAGATAATTAGCTCATGCTAATTAGGTTAGGCTTTAGTCATCTGGCTGTATATATGTGTGACATGTAAAATAAAGATTCATTCCTGATGTACCCTACACTGGTGTTGTCTGGTGACTGGGTGGGCTAAAGGGTCTTGGATTGTATGGTACCGGACAGAGGAAGCATTTACGGCGAACATCTTGGGTACGAGGTCCGTCACAATTGGCTGGCAGCAGTGGGATCGTGCTTCCATGTCGTGAACACATCCAAACCATCACCTGGATCCAAGGCCCGGATAGCAGAGGTACAGATACGTCATGGAAGAGGAATTCGGAAGGAGGTTGCGAGAGATGCGGATACAGCACAGAGGACCAGTATCGGTGCAGGTCCTGCTGGGATGGTATGATTCTGTTCGCCTACAACTCTGGAAAGAAGCGCTAGCCTGTGAGCAGCGACACCAGGGAAAAGTTCTCCCCTCCATCCATGTAAGGTACTGGTCGCAGTATGAAGTACGAATGTTGTTATTGGGGGAACAACCGAAGCAGGAGTGGACAGCTGAGTTAAGCAGGCTGATCCGGGCAGAAATGCGTTTGGACGAGAGCTACAGAGCCCTCCGCTGGTATGTAGCCCAAGTGTGCCCGTGGACAGCGGATGACAGGCCCATGGAAGGCTTTGATTATAATGGCCTAGGATTGTTGTACTGGAGGCTGTCCGAGGACCCCGACTTTGGGAGTGATCTGGAGTGGCGTTTGGAGGAAATAATGGAGCACAGAGAGCAAAGATTGAACGTCTCGGAAGTGCTCTGGGCACAGGAAGATTTGGAGTTCCTGGCCGCTCAGGAATGGGAGCTGGAGATTGCCTACATACAGCTGCTAGACACTGCTCAGCAGCAGGGTGGGGCTCCCTTTGCCTGGGACTATCAGGAAATACCAGCAGACAGCTCTGAAATCCTGGCTGAAGAGTCAGCAATGTGGCATAGTAACAGAGTGCTTTGCCCACCTGCCCCCACAGATATGGATGCAGAGGTCTTATGGCGGATGCAGCAAGTGCTGACTGACCTTGACAAACCTGTTACTGCACAAAACGAGGTTGGATGGAGGAATATGCCTGTCCAGCAGCATGCAAGAGAATCGGCAGTGGAAACTCTGGAGATGGCCGTCCCCAAACCTGAAGTGCTGACAACAGGGCAGAGCTCTGCTAACTTCTGCCCAGCATCTACAGCAGTATCTGGGGAGTTACAAGGAACTTCCCCAGCTGAAGCGCTGGTCACCGGACAGAGGGTCCAAGACCTCTGCCCCACACCTGTGTCAGTTTTGGAGGCTCAGGGTGAGAAGGTGGCGATCACTTCCCAGCAGCAGATACAGGGGGAGAAGGGAGAGGAGGTGTTTGTTGTCCCTCCTCAACAGTCGGCCAGGGGGGAGAAAGCGGTCTTTCCTCCCCAGCAAAGATCCGTGCACCTGGGAGACAATACCACAGACATGTCATCCCAGCAGCCAGATGAGGGAATGGAAAAGGAAGCAGCCGGCTCCCCTTCCCAATGGCAGCTACACAATTTGGGAGTGGAGGAAGCCAGCCTCCTGCCCCAACGGTTAACCAGAGCGGAGGATGTGGAGTTCCCAGCAGAAGTGCTGACAACAGGGCAGAGTGCTGCCCACCCCTGTCCAGCAACAGCTGCGGAGTTCCAGGGAGCTGGGGCAGTCGGCCTCACTCCCCAACAGTTAGCTGGAGGAGATGATGTAGGGAAGCTCCTACACCCAGCTGAACTGCTGGCAACGGAACAAAGTGCTGCTGGCCTCTGCCCACAACTAACAGAGGGCAGATTTCCTGTAAAGGGGGATGGGACTGCAGTCCCCACCTGTATACCCCAGGGATGCTGGGCTGTCGGCCCAGATCCCCAACAGCATGATGGAGTGAGCCCAGTCACCCTGTCTTCTCTCCAGCGGCTGAAAAGACTCCAGGGAGAAGGGCCAGTCCAGGCCTCTCCCCAGCGGCGGATATGTTCTATGAGAGGCAGAAGTTGGCTGGGTGAGTCGTGCTCTGTTTGGAACAATTTGTTTGGGGTACTGTGTGGGTACAGGCATTAGAGGACTGGAACCACTGACTAACTTCGGAGTCAACCCGTCTGGGGTCTCCTCCTGTGTTAGTCTCCTGCCGAAAGGGGAGAACTGTGACAGACCTGGCTGGGACACAGGCTGTTGGAGGGGACTGAATGCGAGCCTATTACCTTGCGATTATGGGCCCTGGCATTTGGGGGAACAGTGCTCTTTGAGCTGCAAGCCTGGGACCCCTGAGCTGGTGTTACTTGGATTCAGGTCCATGCTGGCCCCCCAATACACATAGAATGTGTATTTGGCAGATTAGCAAGAGACGCTAATGTCATGAACTCCAGACAGGCTGTCTGTTATGTAATTGAGTATAGTCTGGCTTGTAAGAGTGTTTCACCTATTGTTGTGTGTGCTAATTAACCCTGCAATTGAATGATGGAGCCCAGTGTTGATTAAGATAATTAGCTCATGCTAATTAGGTTAGGCTTTAGTCATCTGGCTGTATATATATGTGTGACATGTAAAATAAAGATTCATTCCTGATGTACCCTACACTGGTGTTGTCTGGTGACTGGGTGGGCTAAAGGGTCTTGGATTGTATGGTACCGGACAGAGGAAGCATTTACGGCGGACATCTTGGGTACGAGATCCGTCACAGCCGCCTATGGGGATTTTTAAGTAGCGACGTTTGGCGCAATTCCACGAGCATCTGCAATTTTGAAGGGTGACATGTTCGGTATCTATTTACTCGGCGTAACTTCATCTTTCACATTATGCAAAAACATTGGGCTAAATTTACAGTTTTGTTTTTTGTAAAGCACAACATTTTCCCCAAAAAAAACGCGTCTGAAAAATTGCTGCGCAAGTACCGTGCTAGATAAAAAGTTGCAACAACCGCCATTGTATTCTCTAGGGTCTTTGCTAAAAAAACATATATAATGTTTTGGGGTTCTAGGTAATTTTCTAGCAAATGATGATTTTTACATGTAGGAGAGAAATGTCAGAATTGGCCCGGGTGCTCCAGAACGCCTGATGGCGCTCCCTGCATGTGGCCACACTGTGCAAGTCTCACACATGTGGTATCGCCATACTCAGGAGTAATAGTACAATGTGTTTTGTGGTGTAATTTGTGCTATGCATATGCTGTGTGAGAAATAACCTGCTAATAACAATTTTGTGGAAAAAAAAAAAAAAAATTCTTGATTTTGCAAAGAATTGTGGGAAAAAATTACAACTTCAAAAAACTCACCATGCCTCTTTCTAAATACCTGGGGGGTATTTGTACTTTTATGGCATGTTAGGGTCTCAAGAAATGAGACAGGCCGTCAGTACTTCAGGTGTGATCAATTTTCAGATATTGGCACCATAGCTTGTGGACTCTATAACTTTAACAAAGACCAAATAATATACCCCAATGTGTACTTATTTTTACCAAGGATATGTAGCAGTATAAATTTTGGCCAAAATTTATCAAGAAAGATTACAAATTTGCTAAATTTTATAACAGAAACGAAGAAAAATTCATTTTTTTTACCGAATTTTCAGTCTCTCTTTTATAGCGCAAAAAATAAAAAACCCAACGGTGATTAAATACCACCAAAAGAAAGCTCTGTGTGAAAAAAAGGACAAAAATTTCATATGGGTACAGTGTTGTATGACTGAGTAATTGTCATTCAAAATGTGAGAGCACCGAAAGCGGAAAATTGGTCTGGTTATTAAGGGTGTTTAAGTGCCCAGTGGTCAACCTACACAGTTAAGGAGATATTTTAGAATAGGGCACCGCTGTCTACGGCGCATGCACGCCATAGGCAATGGCACAGGCACACTGGGTGCACCGCAAGTGAAGGCAAACATTCTGTCACAGCTCCATCGCTGCTCCGGCCACTCACAGCACCGGAGCAGTGATACCCAGAAGGAAGATGGACACTTCGTGCTACAGCGGTGACATCGCTGGCTCCCGTGTCAGGTAAGTGACACATAATGGGCCACTATGCGATGCTTAGTAGTCCATTATGCTTTACCTTTGCAGGGAAACAGAAAGTAAACCCATCAGGGTTTACTTCCTATTTAAGCTTTGTAGGAGATCACAATCAAATGTGATTACAACACAAGAGCAATTTTCCTTTTTAGAGTAAGTCAACACTGCAAGTTTCTTGGAAGTAGCATGTTTCAACTCTGTCATTTGGCTATAGCACGGTTGGCAAGTGATTTAATACAGCTACAGCACTAACAGCTAGTTCTGGGAGGCAGTCATACGACAGCATGAGTAAAGAGCTGATAACCGGCTTCTCAAAAAATAAGACGATCAGTGCAGTATAAAACAGTGCCACCAATGTGTGCCCCCAATCAGTGCACAACAATTACCGGTTTCCAAAATTTTATAACAAACTATGAAAAAGTTTGTTTTCAAAATGGTCTGTGGTTTATTTAGCAAAAAATAAAAACCCAGGGGTGAAATGCCACCAAAAGAAAGATCCAAGTGTGGAAAAAAAAAAGTTTGGGTAGTGTTGCATGACAGAGCAATGGTCAAAGTGCAACAGCGCTGAAACCTGAAAATTTACCTGGTCAGGAAGGGGGTAAAAATACCCAGTAGGCAAGTGGTTAATAAAACTTCAAGGAAGTTGCCAGCAACTAATCTGCATCAACATCTGTACTACCACTTATACTATGAGGCAGACCAAGGCAGGGCCTTTACCACCTTACGTGCAGTTTTAAGCTCTTTTAAATGCATTTGTCGACAGCATCTGAGTGACCTTTAGATCATTCAGAATTCATTTGATGACCCGACATGCATTTAGTGGGTTTTGCTTCCCAATAGACTTATGCGAAAGCAAAAGCCTTGGTCAACTGAACAAACATTTAAGAAATTCAGGTAAATTTTCCAAAAAGCACTCAAATATGTACAATATACAATTTATTTAAAAAAAAAAAAATTTAAAGACATGGTGCAAATTAAGTTAGGTTTTGCAAAATTTATTGGGCAATGTTGAGCCACAAATATTACAAGCTAAAATAAAAAAAACAAAAAACAAAAAAGGCCATAAAGAGGGAATCAAAAGTGGATTAAAATACAAAGAACAAAAACTCATGTTTACATTAAGCATTGCAGAAACAAAAACAGTAACACAGCTAAGTTTGTTTATTTTTTACAATTGTCCTACAAAAGCCAAATGGCAGAAATTGGCCCATTTAGTTGTAAAAGAGCATCTGACATTTTGAATACTGAAATATTAAAGGGTGACTATACGGCAATGTAACCCAATAGTTTCCTCCCACAAGCTACCTAGATCACTGTACTTCACTCAAACCAGCAGGGGACCCAGTGAAGAACTATGACACTGTATACATGGCTCGCCCATCCCACCCTAAACAAAAAAATCCCACTGTAAACCTGCAGGCTTGAAAGATGGACTGCTTTTGTATTATACCCCTACAGAAAAGAGGAAGTGCATGCACTGCACCGAGTTGCCCACTGGTGTGAGATAGGTACAGTAGATTATAGGTAGCATGGGGGAAGGGCTAGGTTAGCTAGGAAGTACAGTTACCCTTTCAGTTTATTAAAAAATAAAAAAAAAATATATCCCACGATAAGCATCAGCTCAGTCCTAAATAAAAAACAAAAACAAACACCCTTTTCCCTAGGTTTACATTCCCCATGCAGCACTCATGCTCATGTTGCTAGACATTCCAGCCATCCCATTTACACCCATTGATCCTTGTCTTCCACTGCCATAGTAACTGTTGTTTAGTCCACTCTGGTTACCTATAAAAAAATGAAAGTAATTTTAAATGTTGGTCTATTAACATCTGTATCGATATGCCATCAAGAGTGATTCACGGCTACAGATAACTACATTAGTAGTAATCCTATTTACATGGCTGAAAGCAAATATTGTCCAAACTTTGAGGTAGTTAAAAACAGCATTGTATTTGGAAAGCAGGAGTGCCAAAGGGATTTTCACCTAGACATCGCTGGAGAGAGAAGGGGCTCAGGTAAGTAGTTAGGGGGTGCTGCTACACAGGTTTATTTTATGTATTCTTTGCATTAAGATAAAATTTAAAAAAACCTTCTGCCTTTACAGCTCCCTTAACCACTTTAAGACCAGCCTCGTTTTGGATTTTAGGTGTTTACATGTTTAAAACCGTTTTGCTAGAAAGGAAAAAAAAAAAAAAAAAAAAAAAAAAAAAAAAAAAAAAAAAAAAACTTAGAACCCCCCAAACATTATATATTGTTTTTTTTCTAACACCCTAGAGAATAAAATGGCGGTAGTTGCAATACTTTTTTTCACACCGTATTTGCGCAGCGGTCTTGCAAGCGCACTTTTTTGGAAAAAATTCACTTTTTTGAATAAAAAAAATAAGACAGTAAAGTTAGTCCAATTTTTTTTATATATTGTGAAAGATAATGTTACGCCGAGTAAATTGATACCTAACATGTCACGCTTCAAAATTGCGCCCGCTCGTGGAATGGCATCAAACTTTTACCCTCAAAAATCTCCATAGGCGACGTTTAAAAAATTCTACAGGTTGCATATTTTGTGTTACAGAGGAGGTCTACGGCTATAATTATTGCTCTCGCTCTACCGAACGCGGCGATACCTCACATGTGTGGTTTGACCACCGTTTCCATATGCGAGCGCTACTCACGTATGCGTTCGCTTCTGAGCACGAGCTCGTCGGGACGGGGCGCTTTAAAAAAAATTTTTTGTTTGTTTTTCTTATTTATTTCTTGATTTTATTTATTTTTACACTGTTTTTAAAAAAAAAAAAAATTGGCTCACTTTTATTCCTATTACAAGGAATGTAAACATTCCTTGTAATAGAAAAAAAGCATGACAGGTCCTCTTAAATATGAGATCTGGGGTCAAAAAGTCCTCAGATCTCATATTTGGACTTCAATGGAAAAAAAAAAAAAAAAAAAAAAAGTCATTTAAAAAAATGACATTTGAAAATTCCTCTTTAAGAGGTATGGGCGGAAGTGACGTTTGACGTCGCTTCCGCCCTCCTATGGTATAGAGATGAGTGGCGGTCATCTTAGCGTCACTCATCTCTATACACAGGAGGGGAAAGGACCCGATCGCCGCTGCCGACGGTTCCGGTAAGCGGCGGAAGGCGCGGTAGAGCGGCAGGAGGGGGGGGCACCTCTCCCGCCGCCGATAACTGATCTCGCGGCGAATCCGCCACGATGACCACCATTATCGGACAGCCGACCGGCACCTGTAGAGATGGATACCTCGGTTGTGGCAGCAGCTGCTGCCGTTACCGAGATATCCCTCTTCAAAAAAGGGACGTACATCGTTGTGCGCCAGTCGGAAAGTGGTTAACCACTTCCCACCCGGCCAATGTAGATATACGGCCGGGTGGGAGCCGTCTACTTCTGATAGGACGTTCAGGAACGTCCTTCAGAAGTAGAGGGATCGCGCGCGCGCGTGCCCGCGCAGCGGCGCGATCCCGATGCGGCCGTGTCACCCGGACACGGCGCATCTCGAATCGGCAGGAGGGCACGGTGATTGGCCCTCCTGATCACATGACGGCCGTGACGAATCACGGCTGTCATGTGATGTAAACAAACAGCCGGTTGCTAGGCAATCGGCCCTCCTCTCCTCACACGGAAGTCGTCGGTGAGGAGAGGAGAGCGGATCGCTGCAGCCGGCTGGTGATCAGTGAGTATGAGATGTTTTTTTACTCACTGATCACCAGTCTAGGGTCCCCCATAGTAAAACACACATGTCCCCACAGTAAAACACACATGTCCCCACAGTAAAACACACATGTCCCCAAAACACACATGTCCCCAAAACACACATGTCCCCAAAACACACATGTCCCCAAAACACACATGTCCCCAAAACACACATGTCCCCAAAACACACATGTCCCCAAAACACACATGTCCCCAAAACACACATGTCCCCAAAACACACATGTCCCCAAAACACACATGTCCCCAAAACACACATGTCCCCAAAACACACATGTCCCCAAAACACACATGTCCCCAAAACACACATGTCCCCAAAACACACATGTCCCCAAAACACACATGTCCCCAAAACACACATGTCCCCAAAACACACATGTCCCCAAAACACACATGTCCCCAAAACACACATGTCCCCAAAACACACATGTCCCCAAAACACACATGTCCCCAAAACACACATGTCCCCAAAACACACATGTCCCCAAAACACACATGTCCCTAAATAATAAAAACACCTGTCCCTCACATATGTCCCACTAAAATCACATGTGCCAATGATTATCTGCACACATATGTCCGTGATCACCTGCACACCCCTTTTACATGATCATTTGCGTACATATGTCCGTGATCACGCGAACCAATTATTATACACTTAACGGAATTTTTTTTACAAAAAACATGTAGCAGAATACATTTTGGCTTAAATTTATGACAAAATTTGATTTTATTGGATTTCTTTTAAAAAAGAAAGGAGAAAATATTGTTTTTTTTCAAAATTTCCGCTATGTTTTCGCTTATATCGCAAAAAATAAAAAACGGAGTCGCAAATAAATACCACCAAACTAAAGCTCTATTTGTGCGAACAAAATGATAAAAAATTCATTTGGTTACAGCATTGCATGACCGCGCAATTGTCACTGAAAGTGCGCGAGCGCTGAAAGCTGAAAATTGGTCTGGGCAGGAAGGGTGTTTAAGTGCACAGTAGGCAAGTGGTTAAGGTGCCAATGATGGTTGGACTGGTAGAGGAGAACAGTGGTGGTTTAAAAGTAGGGGGAGCCATTTGCACTTTTCTTTTCATGGTTGATTAGAGTTTACACAATTATGTCAATTGTATGAAGGATTCATGAAATGTTAGAAGACACATACGCACTGAAATATGATCTTTTGAGTTATAAAAAAAAAAAAAAAAAAAAAAAAACTTTAGACAAAAGTCAGTTTATAAATTTGAGAATTTAGGTTTACTCCACTGTTGGAGTATTGTTCGATTTCCAATTTGGGGGCAAGTTTATTCAAGCTGCAGATTGAGTTTACCATTTGAGGCATTACCTAGTAGCATGTTGGTCTGAATACAGTTTTCTACACAGAAATACCATTCTGCATACTACTCTCCCACAGGTTACAAGGATTATGTCACCCTAGCAACTTTGTAATAGATTAGCGGCAGCTCCACTTGTGATCTCTGGCCATTGGTAGGTAAACTACAGAGATGCTGCTGTACCTGACTGCTACAGTACCTGGCTTTTGCCAAGCCAAAATAAAGGGGGGGGGGGGGGGGGGGGGGGGGGGGGGGGGAGGAGTGGGCTGCTGAAAAAAAAAAACTGCGCCATGGACCTTACTAGAACCTTCTTGCCGCTTTTGACTGCAAGCGACATGTGGATTTTGCGAGTTTGTCTCAGCTGCCCACTTAAATTGACCTGGTCAACTATCGCTGCCTAATCCTCTCCACCTACCAGCATCCAAGTTTGAGTGCATTTCAGTCCTAACCTTTTAACCCAAGTCAGATATTTAGCCGGCAGTATCATGGTGCTGCCCCATTGTTTTCAATGAGCAGGAGTGGTGTATTCAACGCTCCAAAGAAGCTGGCAGGACTTTGTGACGCCCTGTCAGCGCAGCGCCCCAGTGTGAAAGCACTCTGGCTTTCACACTTGGTTTGCAGCCGAGGCTTTTTTCAGGTGCCATTTTTAGCGCTGTAGCACCTGAAAAATGCCTTTAGTGTGAAAGGGGTCTAATTGTACCTGAAAGAAGAAACAAGCAGTTGCAAGTGCGAAGAATAAAAACCCTTCAAAATGCATATTCCATTGAGTCAACATGCAGCACACAGCCTACAATTTTATTAAAAGTAAAGTAAAAAGTAATATTTACCATAACCACTTAAACTAGCTTGATTTCCATATCCTGTACCGTAGCTGCCACTCAAAGCCTGGGACCCAGGGCTGCCATAATTTGACTGCGTACCTGTTTCATGCCACAAAAAAAAAAAAACCCCCACACAAAATTAGCTTAATTGCCATTAAAGACTACAGTTTTCAGTAAAAAGACATACATTCATAAGGCTTAAAAAACATAAGGCGTGTCATTTTAACCACTTCCCGACCGCCTCCTGTAGATATACGTCAACAGAATGGCAAGGGCAGGCAAAACCACGTACCTGTACGTCCCCTTTAATTTGCCTGCCCGGGGGGGGCGCGCGCCGCCAGCGGCGCACGCGCGACCCGGTCGGGAGCTCCTTGACCACGGCCGCGGGACCAGCGGACCCGATCGCCGCTGGTATCCCGCGATCGGGTTACGGAGCTGAAGAACGGGGAGAGGTCTATGTAAACAAACCTCTCCCCGCGCTTCCTACACTGACTGTCAGTGATCTGCGGTTCCCTGTCAATGACGTCAGACGTACAGCCACGCCCCCCTACTGTAAAAACACAACACGTCACACTGACTCCTCCCCACCCCCTAGTGGTTAACCCCCTAACTACAACTGTCATTTACATAGGAATCAGTGCTATTTAAATAGCACTGATTGCTGTATAAATGACAAATGTCCCAAAAATGTGTCAAAAATGTCCGATGTGTCCGCCAAAATGTCACAGTCACAATAAAAATCGCTGATCGCCGCCATTACTAATAAAAATTTTTTACCAAAAATATGTAGAAGAATACGTATCGGCCTAAACTGAGGGAAAAAAATGTTTTTTTATATATTTTTTGGGGATATTTATTATAGCAAAAAGTAAAAAATATTGCATTTTTTTCAAAATTGTCGCTCTATTTTTGTTTATAGCGCAAAAAATAAAAACCGCAGGGGCGATCAAATACCACCAAAAGAAAGCTCTATTTGTGGGAAAAAAAGGACGCCAATTTTGTTTTGGAGCCACGTCGCATGACCGCGCAATTGTTAGTTAAAGCGACGCAGTGCCGAATTGCAAAAAGGGGCCTGGTCCTTTGGCTGCCAATTGGTCCGGGGCTGAAGTGGTTAAAAGCCAATTCCATCACAAGGTTACAAAATTTCTAGCAGATGTATAGCATAACTATGCTTGCATTTGTGGTGCCGAGACACCTCAGCTGTTGTGCAATTCTGACAATCGGGATGAAAGACAAAAAGCACTGTTCGTGTGTATAATTATGGGTGTAACTTGTACATCAAGGAAAGAACAGCCAAATACATTTGCCAGAGTTTACATGTGTATTTTGCAATTTATTTATGGAGACAATTACACTGCAGCTGGGACTCCCAGAAGCCGCAAACACAGGTGTATTTTAGGCTATATCTAAATATGTTTGTTTGCATGAGCCCCAAAAATTCAATTGCCATTTTAAAAATTGTACATTTGCCACTTTAGATCTAGTATCTGGAGCAAGGATTTTCTGGTACATACCAAGACCACTCATCATCTGTCCACCATATGCACCACCAGCTCCACCAGCCGTTGAATTAAGGAACAACTCGACATATCTGTGTTCTAAAGAAAGAAAATAAAAACATGTAACAAATTTTAAGTTGCGAGCTGGGGTTTGGCTTCAATTTGTTAGTGTATTTTAATCTGCTAATACATTCAACACTACCAGCAGTAATTCTGGATCAAAACTTTATAAAGCGTTAGGCCCCTTTCACACAGGCGCTCAGTTTCAGGCGGACCTGATCAGACGCTCCATGCACCTCTATGGAGCGGCGGATGTCAGCTGTGATATGTTCTGACATCAGTCGGTAGCCGATCAGTGAAATTCAGAGGGATGGAAACCCCAATTTCCATCCGTCTGGAGACCACAAACAGGTGGTCAGTTTTCATCCGATCTCCATAGACAGTAGGGCACTGACAAGTCTGTCGCTGCAGTGAGTGGAGATCAGCGGATTTATACCTGCTGAGCAAGACAGTCCATACACGGACAAGCCGTTGTGAAAGGACCCTTAGCCCCCATTGCTCTATGGCCTCTTGGCTTCAGATGACACAGGAGTCAGACTTTTCTTACCTCCCCTCTTAGCATGTCATTATGCTCATATATCTGCATTAATAGAACAGTGTGACCCCTCCCTGTCATGTTCTCCCCATTTCATCTGATGGGACACCTATGTTTGTTTATTTTTTTTAAAAATTCACAGGCAGTTTAGGCATAGAAAGCTAGAGAAGAAGAAAGGAACAGATCAGCAAGATACCATATGGATAATACAAAATAAGAGGCCACGTGTGTAGCAGTATTACATTAGCATCCAGGTTGTTATAAATCACTGTAAACCTGAGCAAAATGCTGGTGCCATGATTGGTCCTCGCACTGATCACTTAACAGGTCTAGGCCAATGATTTTTGCCCTGTACCTGCTGATAGATCCTAGCAAATGAGACCACCGTGTGCCTGTGTTTACAACACCCAGGCAATGGCAAGATCTTCTCTTATGGAGCCCTTTTCGATTCCAGAGAATCAAGGCAACACAGTAAAACAAACACCTAGATAGGCCAGTAACACTTTAAAACACCATTACTTATAGTGTCTAAACAGATATAGCAATAAACATAATAGCCTTGATCAGAACTATATACAGGTGATATGCGAAAAATTGAATTGAGATTATGGCTTACAGCTCATGAAAAACCCATTCTCAGAAAATTAGATTACATGCAATCAATAAAACAAGGATTTTACATAGAATTGGACCTCTGAAAAGTATAAGCATGCATATGTGCTCAGTACTTGGTTTGGGCACATTTGCGGCAATTACTTCCACAATGCGGCGTGGCATGGAAGCCATCAGCCTGTGGCACTGCTGAGGTGTTATGAAAGACCAGGATGCTTCAATAGCAGCCTTCAGCTGTTCTGCATTGTTCAGTCTCATCTTTCTCTTGGCAATGCCCCATAGATTCTCTATGGGGTTCAGGGCAGGCGAGTTTGCTGGCGAATCGAGCACAGTAATCCCACGGTCATTGAACCAGGTGGTGTCAAGTCCTGCTGGAAAATGAAGTCAGCATCCCCATAGAGCTCGTCTGCATAAGGAAGCATGATGCGTTCCAAAATCTCCTGATAGACGGCTGCGTTGACCCTGGACTTATGAAGCACACAGTGGACCAACACCAGCAGATGACATGGCTCCCCAAATCAACAAACTGGAAATTTCATACTGGACTTCAAGCATCTTGCAGTGTGTGCCTCTTCATTCTTCCTCCATACTCTGGGTCCTTGGTTTCCAAATGATACAAAATTTGCCCTCATCAGAAAGGAGGACTTTGGACCACTGAGCAACAGACCAGGTCTGTTTTTCGTTAGCCCAGGTAAGACACGTCTGACGTTTGTTAAAGAGTGGCTTGACAAAAAGGACTATGACATTTGAAGCCCATGTCCAAAATTTGTGTGTGGTGGCTCTTGATGCACAGACTCCAACCTCAGTCCACTCCTTGTGAAAGGCCAACACTTTTGAATGGCCTTTTCCTGACAATCTTCTCCAGGCTGCAGTCATCCCTGCTGCTTGTGCATTTTTTTCTTACACACTTTTCCCTTCCACATAACTTTTTATTAATGTGCTTTGATACAGCACTTTGGGAACATCCAACTTTTGCAGTTACCCTTTAAAGGCTTTGCCTCCTTATGGAGGGTGTCAATGATGGTTTTCTGCACAACTGTCTGGTCAGCAGTCTTTTCCATGATTGTGATTCCTACTGAACCAGACAGACCATTAAAAAGGCTCAGGAACCCTTTGCAGGCGTTATGGCTTAATTAACTAATTAGAGTGGGACACTTTGAGCCTAGAATATTGCACCTTTTCACAATATTAAAGTTTTCAGATTTGGGGGTTTTCATGAGCTGTAAGCCACGACAAAACACTGCTTGAACTATCTTGCTTTGCATGTAATGAGTGTATCATTAGTTTCACCTTTCAAGTTGCATTAGTAAAATAAATGAACTTTTGCATGATATTCAAATTTTTCCAGTATCACCTGTATATTACCATCCAATAGTATAGCGTCCCCAAAAACAGTGTTAGCAGGATCAGCCCACGACACCTGCCAGCGCCTGCGTTTAGCCCCTCTGCACCCCTCTATTCTTTTGAGAGAGAAATCTTCATCCACATCGATAATAGAGGAATCTGCTAGGGCACTGTCACTAGGGCCACGCAACGTTAGCGGTAAAGCGCCGCACATTTTACGGCCGATAGCACTCCCAAACCACCCCAAAGATGCTGCTTGCAGAACACACACACACACACACAAACACCTGGACTTTGGTTATGCCGCACTGATGCCAGAAGTGTAGTAATTAGCCACTAGATTGCCTTTACAAGCAGTGGGAGGGGCATTTTAGCACCTCAAAAAGGTGCAAGAACAGATCCAAGTTCTGTAAACAAAGGTCTTTTTTCACCACAACTAGAAGGTGAAGTCACTTACGCATATTGGCTTTGTCTTTAGACATGGCTGCCACTGCATCCTCGTGTGTTGCAAATTCAACATCTGCTTCTCCAGTGACTCTGCCATCTGCCCCAATTTCAATGTGAACTCTTACAGGATTCAAAGGAGAGAAGAACTGAAATAAAAAATAAAAAAAAGTAATTACACACAAGCTAAAATTACTTATTTGGTTTTACGTTTTAGAATGGAGAGAGGGTAACATTTAATATAGAATTGAGTTACTAAATATAAAAAAATTGATTGTTAATGCAAAACAAAAGCCAAGCCCAAATTACATACAGGTTTACTAAAGGAAACTGAAAGCTATAAAGCCACAGCCTTAAAAACTCTGCAGTTAAAGCAAATTTAAAGCACTTTTTATCCTACCAACTAGTGGGGTAGAGCATTAGAAATTGGAATGGCTAGGTTTACTGGATTAGCATCTATAAACTGAGTTATGGTTATGCAGGTTGGACTTGAGATAAGAGTTAAAACTTCCAGTAAGCCATTCAAAAATTAAAATTGTACTTCACTTACAGTATAGATGTCTGTCTCCGTTGCCCTGTAAGGAAGGCCCCTCATATGAACACAGTGACCTGTAGTGCTTTGAAAATTAGAACCATCTCCATACCTATTGTCCGACACTGTTGAGAAAAAGAGCAGCCATAAGAGGGGGGACACAGAGGGGGTGGTTCAACATACGTATGTGTAATATATATATATATATATATATATATATATATATATATATATATATATATATATATATATATATATATATATATATAATAAAAAAATACACACCTGACATACCTCTTCCAAATCTCTGTTCTGCACCAAAACCATATTCATTATATCCATTGTACTCCTCATATCCACTATATCCTAAAAAAAAAAAAAACACATTCTGTATGAATACCTGTAGATTGTGACAAATGGGTGTATACTTCATTTTATGCAATAAAACAGCTTAACTGGTGCAAAGTGGACCTCAAAAATGTTAAAAGCAGTTAGCCTTCAAGTAGACAAACTAAGGCCTCCTGTTTGAGGATGATCTACTTGTTCAGCCATTTGTTGAATGCATGCGCATTTTTATTCTCGCATTCACAATGTTATAGGCATTTTCGCGCATGAGGCGTAAATTACTGACCAAAAATGCAGAATAAAGAATACACGCACTTGTCTACACACCTGTGTGCATGGGCACATTACAATTAATGGGCTGTATTTTAGCTCAGTAAAAAAAAATAAGCCGTACTGATCTTGAAGCTGCAGTGTGCAAGAGGCCTAATAGAAATGGTTCACTGCTCAGGAAACTATGCAGGTTTATATTGTCCCCATTATTAGAAGGCTAGCCACATGCAAGAGGTCTAATATTTGGTCAGGTGATTAAAATAAAAAATTAAAATTCTCAAGATATGTAGACAACACTGAAGGGAGCCTGCCAAGAACCTGCTCTCCAGAAATACAATTAATGCAGCACTTGTGTTGGGTTTAAATCCCAAGGTGTTAAGACACCAACCACTGTTTGGCAGCCACTCTTGCCAGTTAGAACACAACCCCCATCCATTATCCACTTTCCTTTCCAAAGGAATTCAACTCCAGCACATGCACTCTGCTCCTTCTATTGCCCGCAACCATCTATGATCTCCAGCCAGCTGGAGCACAACCCCTAAACACCTAGCTATACTATCCTTTTTTAGCTACTGCATACATTCTAAACACTTAACATATGAATTAAAACTTAGGGCTTGTCCACGCCATTTGCAGTGACCTGGATTAAAAAAAAAAAAAAAAAAAAAAAAAAAAAAAAAAAACACAAGTCACGTGCCCTGTTCAAATTTAAACACTAACGTGAAGTGCAGGAAAATAAAATTAAAATAAGTACCCAAAAAAGGAACACAACAACCCCATCTAAGGGCTAGCAAGCTGCAAAATATGACATTGTTTTGGTGTATATAGCTTTAAACACAAGTACAGTATATACATTTACAACCCTTTAGTTACATACATTTGGAGCATTTTGGTGCAGTAATATGTATGCGATAAGCTATAACATACATGCACAGCAAGAACTCACCGCCTCCATAGGCTCCACGTCTCATGCGATCAAATCCTCTCCCCATCGTACCGTAGCCTCTCCCAGCACCTGGTCTGTCATAAGGTCCTGGGCGTTGCATGCCAAGAAGCTTCCTCGGAGGATCATAGTGTGTACGAACCTCCGCTCTACTACTCTTAAAAATCTCAATGTACCTATATGGGATTTGGGGGGGGTAGGGAGATGCATTATTAGCATACACAACACCACACACACAAGACTTTACAACATTTGTTAATCAGATCTTGAGAGAAAATAAATTTAAAAAAAAAAGGTTTCTAAAGCCAGTAAAAATTTACAGTATATCAAATGAATTGTGTGGTCTTGTTTAATGGTATGATCGACTACAATGAACATTATGCAAGTATATCGCAAGGCAAAAGCCATGTTGCGCAAGTAGTATCAATCACGGGTGCAAATAGATAAACCCATTGTGACAAAAGTAATTTTACACCATAAACATTAAAATATAAAAACAAGAAAGTATCACATTTTCTTATGGCAACACTAACAGATTTACATCAGGACATGTTATTTTCAAAACCAGGCTGAATTCACACTTTACAAGTTCTTTACTTACATTAGATTAAATTTATGTTCTTTATCAAAACTATATACCATAAGAAAAGTGACAACCAACCATCCATCCCCACCTGTGCCCTATTCTCTCCTTGTGTTTCTTTAGAGCCTTTTCAGCTATTTCCTGTGAAGCAAACTGCACGAAGGCCTCCCCCGTACTCCTCCCCTGGAAGTCCACCGGCAATGTTATCCCATTTGGCACGATTTCCAACCCTTCAACCCAAGGACAAATAACCCCAGTGGGGGGGTAAACATTAAAATTTTAATAACCCAGACATACTTAAAAACACCAGTACACATTCAGGGCAGCAAAACATTTTTTACCAAAAACATGCAGTACCGATTCTCCTTTCTACTCATAGCTACATTACTTTCCAAATAAAGCATTTGCAAGTTAAGCGGTTTTCATTTTAAAATAGTAAAAAAACAGACCAGAAAAATCTTAAGGCAAAATACAAAATTAAACAATTAAGTTCACTAGAAGCAGGCACACAACTGGTAATGCTTTTCTTTCTCACGCTTGTCTCAATTTACCCACCGAGTGCAGGGACAGACCTGAATAGCTTTAGTGGTGCATGTGTGCCATGCTTTCCAAACATTCCTATGCATGAGTGGTAATCGAGCCATCCTGAGAAGTACAACGCATCCATAGGAATGGAGAGGAACTGCAAGTACGCACTAAAGGACATTTTCAGGATAGTGAAGATCGTTGGAATGCAGCAAGCATATGGGGGATTGTGTTTTTAATAAAGGACTAACATTAATAAGGGGGTCCGAATATATATAATAAAACTTGGGGCAAAACATTTCCCCCTTGGAAGAACCTTTTTCAGTTGCCAACTATAAACTGTCAGGTGGTTACCAGCACTTAAGGGAAAAGGCTTTTTTTTTTTTTTTTTTTTTAAACATCCCCACACCTCAGTGGGTGCAATTTGATTGTTTACCTATAAGGCTTGCTCTCTAATGTCAATGTAATTTATACAGAGAATATACACACACATACACCCAGTAAACTCTCCCTCGAGTTGCCATCACCTTGTCTATAAAGGAAGCCACAAAAGGGAGTGCATGGTCACTACTAGTACTTACAATGAAGTGTGTCCCATATGCTGGTTGCTGTTATTCAGTCAAAATCCTTTATAGTCACTCTGTATTGCAGGTGTACCACCTCTGCCACCTGCCTGTCCTCCAAACATAAATTAACCCCAACAGTACTGTAAGATGAGGGGGGTGGGGGTTGATATCTGGAGGCAGAGGATCAAGGATTTCTACTGTAAACAGCATCCACCAGAACACACATCACTGCAGTCATAGGTTTGTGAATTTAAAAACAGCTTTAAATTTGAAACGCTTTAAAAATGGGTGTGGCACTGCAAAACCTGCTGGTTACTTGCATCAGCCCAATCATTCAAGTTCATAACACCTTAGAAACCAAAAATGTACATTTCCTATAAAACAAAAGCACTACCTGACACTGCCAAAAAAAAGTTGTGCATATAAAAAAGGAACCATGAATACTAGGCTATACTAAAGTTTAGGATGCGAGAGTTCTGCAAGTACGCAAGATTAAGTATGGGTTTGGGTTTTTTTCCTCCATTATTGTATTATTACCTAGGTGTTTGCTGCATCTGTCCCCTAGCGCTTCTACATTGAGAACCGAGCAATCAAACATCAAAGGCTCAGTTCTCACAGCTCCTGGAGGAGAGCTGCTGACTATCACTCCACACTCACTAGAGCACCAAGCTGTGGAGGGGCAGGGGAGCAGCTGTCTCAGTCCAGACACCTGGCAGGTCCAAACTGTCGCGATGCCTGGACAGACAACTTGTGCCCCCCCACAAAAAAAAAAAAAAAAAAAAAAACACACAAAGCAAAAAGGGGGGGGGGGGGGGGGGAAGGGTGGGGGGGGGGGGTTACACCTTAGCTTGCAGTAACAACTCAAACCATTTTTTTTTTTTTTTTTTTTTTACTAAGGATTCAGAGTGCAAATGTCAGGAAAAACAAAAAAAACACAATGTAAAAACTGTACTGTAATGTTGGCAACAGTGATTGCAGTCACTTTAGCCTTACCAACTATATCATGAGAGTGCTTCCCTGAAATGAATTAAAAAAAAAAAAAAAGGCATTTGCACTACAAACTTAAAAAGCTCCTATTTCTAATGAACCTTGTTTTACTTTAGGACAGTTACGAGGAGAGAGTCTCCATTAAGCACAGAACATACCTGAAAAGAACTGCACGATTTCTTCTTTACTACAGCCAAATGGGAGGCCTCTTAAACGAACAAAGCCATCATTTGCAGTGTCAGGGCTGTTAGGACCAGTATGCTTCAAAACCCAGTCCATTTCAACATTATTAGACTTGAAAACTGTTAAAAACAAAATAAAGTCATTATGGGGATATGTATAAACACCCACAAAATTTTCATAACAGGAACCAATCAGTAAGCTCAATTGCTTCAAGGCAAGGGTTGACAATGTCTGGAATCTCAGCACAGCAATAGCAGCACTGAAAGCCATGGAACATATACACACACATTTGTGTGTGGTTTGGATGATTTACACCATTACTATACAATTTAACAGGTGTGATTACAGCTGTATAACCGTGGTTCACACCAGTGAGATTTGACAGTTCCAAATCACATGACAAGTTGCACCCCATTGCTGGCAATGCAACCGTTCATGATGCAGTGATGAAGTTTCCTGCACTACTTGTTTCCAATTTCATTGCAACTTGCAGACTTCTGTTAAAGTGGCAAGACGCATTAAAGCTGACAGTGCAAATCACACTGATCTGCGGCTTTGCAATCACTCTGAAGTTGCACATCAGTGTGAAAGGGGGCTTATTGATATCCTACTTGATCACATTTTATCAACACATGTAGTATTACAAGTACACATTATTGCTTATTTTTTTACCACCATTTCAATTTAGATACATGTGTTAGGAGGGCTGCATGCCATTTACTGAAAATGTTATTTTAAAGCAGAGCAGCTCTTATTTTTCCTATCTTTATATTTGTTGTGGGAACAAATTAGGGTGCTAGCAGCAGCTTTTGTGGGTTAAGTACTGCGCGTCACAGCGCAAGAGGTTTTTTCTTCCCCAGGAAAGTAGCCATCCTCTAGCTCACTTCTAAGATCGGCTATGGCATGTGCCTAGAGCAGTGCACATGACCTCTAACCTGCACTGCTCATTCCAAACAAAAGCGAGAGGATAAAAAGGAAAGTTTTGGGAGCTCATGGGGAACATTGAAGAGGCTGTAAACTCTTGAAAATAAACACCTGTAAGACAGACAGAGAGCCAGTATACATTGCATACTAGCTCATTATGAAATATTCACTTCCGAAACCAACCCCTTCAGTGGAGTCCACACACACTGACCTTGCCCTGCTGTCAGTTCTGGGTTTGTGTGGCTGTGAAGAAACATCAAGCAGACGGTCGATAGCATGCGCCAGTGAATTTACTGGCTGCATGTACAGTAAATATCTCCTAAATGGTGCACATTTAGGAGATACTTACTCTTATATGCAAGCCTTATTTATAGGCTTGCCTATAGATAAAATTCAGTAGTAGGTTGCTTCCTCTAAGATGCAAGCCTATTAAGCAGTGGATGTGTAGGGCTGCAACTAACAATTTTCATAATTTCAATTAACAACCTTAAAAAAAAAAAAAAAAAGTGTGGTGTACAATTTAATATGTAAAGTAAAAAAAAAATGCATTCTTAAATATAAATAACCAACATCTCTAAACCACTGAGAACAGACATAACAGATGTACTGTATATACTATTAGAGGATAAATATCTGACTCTGATCAAATTAAAAAAAAAAAAAAAAAAAAAAAGGGGGGGGGGGGGGGGGAGTAGTAATTTTAAGAACGTTTGTTCGATTTTCTAATCGTTGGTGGGGTCAAACCAACGTTCATTTTCAACCACAGCGATTGGAAAATTTGGAAAGGGAACTTCTTGGTCAAAGGAATTTTCAGACAGTGCATGTAGTTTTCGTTCAGAAATTACATTCATTTTAAAAACAATGTTAAAAACAAGTGAACATGTCAATCACTTTCAGTCAGTGAATGTACAAAGATTTTTCGTCTGAAAATCGATCCATGTGGCCAGCATAAGGCTCTGTACACACACCTATGCAGTTTGCTTTTGATCCGTTTCTGCTGTGCGTTTTGCACTTGTGATTTTCCTGCAATTTGCATTTTATTTTGGCCAATTTGTTCACATTAAAAAAAACAAATTGCTGCAAAAACACATTACAAGCTTTTCTGCAGCTTCTCCGTTGAAGTATATTGAAACAAAAATCACTGCTTTGCATTAAAAAGTCCCATAGGAAACCATGTAAATCAACTGTAGGGAGTTTCTGCCAAAAGCACCACAAAACATAGTTGTGAACCAGGTCTAAGACTAAAGAACTAAACACACAAATCACTATTGTAAGGGGTAGAACTGTGAAAGTAATATTTACAGTAGTGATTATTTTCTCTGTACTATAAAGGGCTCATTTTACCCCATCATGTTATTGGCAGATCGATTATGAAAATAGTAATCAATTTAATAATCGATAGTTGTTTCAGCCCTATGGATGTGTATGGATTATTACACACTAGGGCTCTTACACATTCACCCATTTTGGGGGGGGGGGGGGGGGGGGAGCGGACAGACACACACACACCCCTTTAGATCTTGTAGAACTCATCACTGCAGTGTGCTGCAAATGCATTTTTAAAATTACATGCTGCATTTTTGTTGCACAAAAATAAAATCGCACCTCCATTGAATGGAAAACAGTTTAGCTAAAATTCCAGGTTGTACAATTGGAGTCCAGAAAATGCTGCAAACACGAAAACCAGAACTTCACTCATTAACTAGCCTTATGCTGCCATTAGTAAATAGATATACTTTCTCCATATTTACTTATTTTAAAAACTGTTAAATTTCTTCCAGGCTTCCAGGCCTAGGCAAATTATGTTATACATCTCAAAAGTCTTCATGGAAGGCAGAGTTTCCTCAGCACACCCACCTGCATGCATGAGCTAAGGGCAGATGGATTCCAGGAAGTAAATGCTATACGAATCCTCTGCCCTTACTCAAGATGGAGGCAGCTGCTAAGGGGGAGTTTTACAAAGATTTCTTAGAAGAAAGTATGGAGGAGACATAGATGGAGGGAGTTTGCTTTGAATATTAAAAACAATTAGTTTGTGGTGCTCGGATGCAGGGAAGTGCCGCTGATTATAGGTGATGAGCACCACGTGACCCTATTGAGTAAAGAGCCCGATCTCAGGGACCACTTACCTTCCACATATCGATGTCCCATGGTCTCTCTGTCTTTTTTTAGGGCTATGTTGCTATCCTCCTCCGTTTCAAACTCCACAAACGCTTCCCCGCTCGGCCTTCCTTCTCTGGTATAGATGAAGTGGATGCCATGTGCTGCGTTTAGGATTTTCGATTCTGAAAGAAAACACGTGAAATCAGCGAGAGCCGGCATCTCAAGCGGTTAAAGAAAAAAAGCGCTTCCATTCCAGTAATAGTACCTGAGAAAAACGTTTCGATTTCATCTGTTGAGCAGGACCACGGCAGTCCCCGGATCTTCACCACGTACCCTTCCCCACCTTCGGACATTTTCTCTTCTCACGGATAGACGAGACTGCGGAACACCACGTGACTACAGATCAGAACAGCGTCACAAAGACAAAATGGCGGCCGCGCCTCGCTCACTCCGACACACACCTAACACACAACAAAGCCACGGCAACAGCCCAACACACACTACACTCGGCTATTGTAGGCTAAAAGCGCGTATACACCGCAAATAATACCTTATTACTACAGACTGGAGACCCCACTCTACCATGCAGCGCTACGGCCTCTTCCTACATCAAAGGTGCCCACTTCACACTCAAATAAGCAGTATTGTGAAGCTCCTATACTATATCATAACCTTTGTAAGCAACAAAATCCCCAAATAACACCGCGTAGTCCCACATGCAGCTTACCTACTAGCACACACACAACTCGTCCGCTGTCTGAGGAAAAAGAGCCAAGTGTAAGTAATAATGGTAACCTTGCACATGCGCACAGTCATCTGCCCGCCCCCTATCGGTGACGCGCTGGGCTGCTTTGTTCCTTCCTTATGAGCGCGGTTCTATAGTGTGGGGGGTGGTGTACAGTACACGTGGGCTCAGCGCTCAACTGCGACCGTTGCAAACAAAGTATCAAATCACTAAAACCTCCCAAGAGTGTTTAGAAAACTAACAGTAAAGTTTAGCAGATTCCGTTTGAGACTGAAATACGAACTGCTTTACTTTTACTATTTTTCTTTCTTAGACAATGGTGGGGTTAAAGCGGAACTAAAGGTAAAACTTTTTCCTGGTGCCTCCAAGGTAGCAATAGGTTGCCACCTCATCCCTTTAAGGGTAGGTTCACATTGCTGCGGCTTAGAAATCGTATGGTTTCAGGGGCGATTTGATAGATATCTGAGCGGGTTTCTATTGAAATTGCACCCGAAGTCGCTGAAAGTAGTGCAGAAACTTGCCAAATCAGACCAATGTGAAAAACCTGAACACATATTAATTACACAGGTTCTGTGGCTGATTAGGGTGGTAATTAAACTCACTTGGTGCCTTATCTGCATTAAATTAGCCCCAGAACCTGTGTAATTCATATACCTTCAGTTTTAAATGGGTGAGATGGCAACCCTAGCCCACTGCAATTGCTTTGTCCGACCTAAGGCCCATACACACAATAAGAAAATCAGAAGTAAAATTTTGTTCGACGAACGATCTGCCTATTTTCGGATCGTTAGTATGGTGCTTTTGACAGCCGATTCCGTTTTTTCGTAAAACAAAAGCTGGATATGCAGACTATACATTTTTTGTTGGATGTGAAGATAAAGTCCGATTTTCGTTTAATGGTAAGAGGGACTAAATGCTCAGAAACTAAAGAATACACACAAAACTAGTCAACACATGACATCACTTCTGAAGTTGTATTCTGTCATACGAGAATTTTCGTATGGTGAGTAACCTCTTCACTTTTGATATGAGACTAGCATTAAACAAAAAACAGACGAACAGTCGTCCGAAAATCTGATCATGTGTACAAGGCTTAAGGCCCCCTTCACACTTGTGCGACTTGTTCATAGTCGCATGACAAGTCGTACCCCATGATTTTCAATGAGTACCATTCATATCTGTGTGACTTGAAGTTGCAGTGACTTCAAAGTAGTATAAAGTCAGTTGAAGTGTTTCAGCCTATAAGGCCTTAGTCATAACCACTTCAAAGTAATCTGGCACAACTTTGATGCGACTTGAGGTCCATAGACCTCAAGATTACACAGGCATTGCTTCAAGTCACATAAAAGTTGCACGACTTTCAGGTAACACAAGTGTGAAAGGGGCCTTAGGTGAACGACTCGCTTTTTTTATGATAGGATTGCTGAAGCTTTCCACCCTGGTAGCTAGTTATTGATCTATGACATGTATGCTGCCATGGAGGCTTCAGGAAAACAGAAAATTTGTATCATACCATAATCTCCTGGTGCCCGGCCATCGCAGCATACTGAACCCACTCAGTTCAATCCTTCAGCCCAACAGTAAAATTATTTTCGTAGCATGGGTTGTCAGCACCCAAGACAAGTAATTTGCAACCCTAACCCATGGACATTTAGTGTTCCCTGAGTCCCTTCCACTCGTACGGTATTAAAACCCCTTATGGTACATTTTAGGATGTACCACTCTTTCTCTTTGTTCTCCTTTCTTTCCCTTTTATCTCTCTCTATCCTAATTTCTTGTTTTTTCCCCCATCCCTCTCTCTAGCCGTCTTTCTTATTTTTTCTCTCCCGCTTTCTTTGTTACTCCCCCTCTTTTCCTCTCCCTTCCATATATTCTCTATTCTTATTCCTTCTCTTTCTCCTTGGTGGGGGGAATGGGATGAGTGGCAGTGCTGGTGGGGAGTTAGGATTAAGGATGAGCTCAGGCGTGTTTGCAAACAGCACGTGCAGCGCCTGGCAGGAAGTCGGCACTGCACAGCGCTAATCACAAGCAGTGAGACATTGTCCCGATACACAGCTGCAGATATCGTGAAATGTCTCACTGCCTGTGATTAGCGCTGTGCAGTGCCGACTTTCTGGCGGGCTCTGCACGTGCTGTTTGCAAACACGCCTGAGCTCATCCTTAGTTGGGATGAGTGGGATGAGTGGCAATGCTGGTGGGAGTTCTGATCAGGCAACTTGGTCTTTTTTTTTTTTTTTTTTTTTTAATCTTTATTTATAAATTTTTCAAATGCATACATAAAACATACTTCATATACCTTATCAACAGCGGATACATTTACCGTTTTCCCCCACACCCCTCCCCTCCCCCCCCCCCCCCCCCCTGCCCCCCCCCCGTCCCTGCCCTGCCTAACGCCTTATGGGTATTGTCTATTGGTTTCCTATATCCCGCATGTGTACAGATTTATCTGGCCAAGATCGTATGGAGTACCCCATGTGGATCGCACTATCAGCCTCATCCCATTATTTCTTCCGCGAATCTCCATGAATCTTTAAAGATTTCCCAGCCTGCCCATTTCCTCCTCCTCTCCTCCACTTTCTCATCGCCTATTGTCTGTGCCTCCGAACTTGTTACTTTTTGCTGCAGATTTACTCTACTTATCCATTCCCCTGTTCGCGGGGTCTCTAGATCTCGCCAGTGCTTGGCGATAAGGTTTTTTGCCTTGTTTAGCAGTGTCGGTATAACTGAGGATTTATACTGGCCCAAGGGTATGTCTACCCCATGGAACAGTACTGTCCAAGGGTCTTCTGGAATATTGTTCCCGGTGATTATTTTAATTAACTCCAAAATTTTTTGCCAGTATTTTTTGATCTTAGGGCATTCCCACCATATATGAGCCATCGTGCCTATATTCCCACATCCTCGCCAGCATTCCGGAGATTTATCTTTTTGAAATCTGCTGAGCTTCTGGGGGGTCAGGTACCAACCTGAGATACATTTAAAATTCACTTCTACTGTTTTTGTGTTAAACCCGGAACGGTGCATTACGTGAAAAATTCTATTAATTCTATCTTTACTACATGGGGTTCCTAATTCCCCTTCCCATCTTTTGACCCCTGGAGGGACCCAGTCGTTTTCCTCCAGAATCAACATCTTATATAATCGGGATATATTATTTCTTGTTGTTGTTCGTACACATATCTTCTCCAAAGCAGTGAGATCCTCACCTCCCCGGATTGGCTGTGGGAGACTTTCCACAAAATGTTTAAGCTGTGCGTACCTCCAGGCGTCAATCGACAGAAGTTCCCTATTTTCTCTTAATTCGTGATAAGTGAGTATTCTTCCTTGCTTAGTAATATCTTGTAACTGTGCTTCCCCGTTTTTGATCCAATTTCCCCCTATTTGACTCCTACCTGGTGTAAAAAAAATATTATCTTTTAAATAAATCAACGGTGAATTATACTTCCATTTATTCTTTCTAAACAACCTATCCCACTCTTTTAGTGTAACCAATGTGATTTCATGTATCCCCTCCCCCTCTACTCTAAATTTTGGGGGATTCCATATAATGTGACCCAGTTGTGTGTTACTTTGTGCATTCTCTATATTCACCCATCTTTTGTTACTTCCCCCTTTCGTCCATTCTATTGCCCTTGAGAGGGCTATAGCCCTATAGTATTTCTCGAAGTCGGGGAATGCTAGCCCCCCCTGTTTTTTCTCCTTAGATAATATATTTTTGGATATGCGAGGCTTCTTGTTGGACCATATAAATTTAGAGATTATTCTATTTAGTATAGCAAAAAAAGCTTGTGGCACTGAGAGCGGGAGCATCTGTAGTTTGTAGTTAACTTTTGGGACAATAACCATTTTGACCGCGTTAATTTTCCCCATCCAAGACAAAGGGCAGGGGGCTAATCTTTTAGTTTCTGCTTTAATCTCCTCCAGCAATGATAAGTAGTTTAATGTGTAAATTTTCCTTAGGGTAGATGAGAGCGTGACTCCTAAATATTTTATTTTATCTCTCCAGGGAAAATGAAACACTTTTGAGAGTCGGTCGGCTTCGGCTTGCTCTATGTTTATGTTCAAGATCTCAGACTTGGCAAGGTTGATTTTAAAGTTTGAAACTGAACCATATAGTTTCAGAGTCCTAAGGAGGTTTGGCAGAGTGATCCGGGGGTTGGTCACAAAAAATAGCACGTCGTCGGCGTATGCCGCCATCTTGTGCTCCTCCCCCCCTGCCCCCACTCCCCCTATATCCACCGAATTCCTAATAGTAGCAAGAAGGGGTTCCAAAGATAAAACAAAGAGGAGAGGGGACAGGGGGCACCCCTGACGCGTGCCATTCCTCATGACCAATGGTTGTGAGAGCACCCCATTGATCCTTACCCTTGCCTGGGGAAGATCATACAGGACCCTCACCCATCCAATCATTCTCTGTCCTACGCCCATGACCTCGAGTGTATTAATCATGTGCCCCCAGTCTATCCTGTCAAAGGCCTTCTCGGCGTCCAGTGACAGGAATAGACTGGGGGCTTTCCCCTGCCTTGCCGCCTGTAGTACCAACAGGGCCCTAATCCCGTTGTCCCTTCCTTCCCTTCCCGGGGTGAACCCCACCTGGTCTGGGTGGACCAGTTGTGTCATATGTTCCTTAAATCTGTTTGCCAACACCTTGGCAAACAGCTTTGTATCGGCATTAAGCAAGGCAATTGGTCGATAGCTCGAGCACAGCGTTCTGTCTTTCCCCTCTTTTAAGATCACTGTAATAGACGCCATTAGAGCTTCAGTTCTCATAGTACAGTCCTCTCCAAGCCTGTTCCAATAGCGGCACATTCTGGGCACCAAGATGTCTTTGAAGCATTTATAATATGTAAGAGTGTACCCATCCAGTCCTGGACTCTTGCCTTTAGGGGAAGTATTTATAGCTTCCAATATCTCTTTCTCTGTTATGGGTCTATCCATATTCAGGCTGTCCGTCTTCGAAAGAGCGCTAAGGGAACTATTCTTTACGAAATCCTGACTCTGGTTTTGGGGCCTATCGTGATGGTGCTCTTTTAGTTTAACATCGTATAGTGCCTCATAATATGTTCGAAACTCGTTGGCAATATCTTTGGAGGAATTAAGAATTGCTCCAGTTTCATTTTGAATTTTCTCTATGTAATTGATTTCTCGTTTCTTTTTTAATATTCTAGCTAAGTGCTTGCCCGACTTATTTCCCCAATGATGTCTATCTTCCGCTACTTTATGGAACCATTTCCTGGCATCTTGTTCTAGGCAGGTTTTTAAGTCCTCCCTTTTGTTTAAAAGTCTATGGAAAATGTCCTGCCTGAGGGTACTTGCCTCTCTATGCTTTTGCTCCAACCTCCGGATTTCTTCCCTTAGATGTTCCCTAAGTTCTCTTTTCTCTCGCTTCTTGGCGGCCCCAATTGAAATAAATATCCCCCTGATATAGGCTTTGTGTGCCTCCCATAATGTGCCCTCGGTGATCTCCCCTGTGTCGTTGGTCTCGAAAAACGATTCGATTTCCCCTCTGATGACCTCTTCCACAGAGGCCTCAGCCAGGAGACCGTCGTTCAAACACCAAGTATAAGGAGGCCTTTGTAGACCCCTAAGCTTCATGACCATCGACACAGGGGCATGATCCGAGAGGGTAGTTATCTCGATCTGTGTTGTAACTATTTTTTCTAGGACTTTATGCTCTACCAGAAAGTAATCTAATCGAGAATGTGTGCCGTGGGCAGGTGAGAAGAAAGTATAATCCTTGACCCCCGGATGCTGAACTCTCCAGGCGTCTACCATCTGATTCTGATAGATCTTTAGTTTTATTTTTTTTAGTTTTACCTGGCTCGTACTCTGTATTCCTGATGAACTATCCTGTTTGGGGTCCAGTACAAAGTTCAGGTCCCCAGCCAGGATGGTCTCTCCCTCGCGGAATTTCGCCAACCGGCTCAAGACCCTTGCCAGATAACCCGTTGGGTCTTTATTTGGGGCGTACAGATTCGCTAAAGTAAGTGTCTGCTCTCCTATTTTACATTTCACGAACAAAAATCTTCCGTCGAAATCGGCCAGTCTGTCCAACAGTTTGAATTTTAAATTTCTAGCGACCCCTATGGCCACCCCCTTCGCGCCTCTTGTTGGAGAGTCACTATAATACCAATTTGGGTAGTCGTAGGAAGCGATCTTAATATTTTTTTCATGTTGAAGGTGGGTTTCTTGTAGGAAAATAATATCTGTGTGGTACTCCCTCATTTCCTTAAGGATCTTAAATCTTTTCTCTTGCGAGACAATACCCTTTACATTATATGTTATAAGCTTCAATGTACCTTCAGTCATATTTTAAGCGTAAACCCTTGGCCCAAATGGACCATTTGAACTTATTCTTCATTTTGCGTTTTTGCTGGGCAGGGACTGCCTCTTCCCTCTCTCCCCCCCCCTCTACCTCCCATTCCCTCCCTCCCACCCTCTCCTCTCCCTCCTAATCCCTCTGAGCCCCTCCCCCCTCCCCCCGGTCTTTTTCCGACCCTGTGTGCACCGAAGGGCATCCCGTAGGGGTCCCCCCTGTACACTGGCCCCTCTAGGGGTGGCGCTCCGCATCAGGCGAAGAACCTACTACTCTCCGCCCCCCTCCCCCTGCCACTGAGGGAGGAGGGCGGAGGCAACCAAGACCGTGACCGTCCTCCCCCGAGCATCTCCCACCGTCCCGCCCCCCCTCCTCCCATCCCCTGCAGTTTATTTAATTATCTACCCCCTAAGTGGGGGTGACACCCAACAACCATACCTGCAAGAGAAGAAAGGAAGGAAAAAAAAAAAAAAAAAAAACACACCCCGCATCACCAACACCCCTCCTCACCCCCCCCCTCCCCCCTGCAATATGTACACTATAACAATTCGTCTTAATTAATCCGGCGGGCCGGGTATAATAGGTGGAATGATCCCTAATTCCTGGCAGAAATTTGGCATTTCGTCCATAAATTTCATTCGGGATGTTCGTCCTTCTCTAACAACAATCAAGGCCGCAGGAAAACCCCAGCTATATTTTATGTTTGCTGTACGCAATATTTCAAGTAAAGGTCTCATCTGTCTTCTTCTTGCAAGAGTCCCAGGAGAGAGGTCTTGGAAAATCTGGAGTTCTGATGTTTCGTATTTCAAAGGGGGGCTTCCCCGAAGTTTGCTCCACACTTGGGCCTTCTCTTCGTATGAGTGAAAGCGGACCAGCACATCTCTGGGGGCTTCTTCCCTTACTCCTAAAGGTTTTCTGACCCGGTGAGCCCGGTCAACTTTCAAATCTGGGGCATCCGGTTTTCCTAATAATGGTTTAAAAATGCTGTTAATTTTTGTCACCAGGTCTTCTCCCCTCTGCTCTGGGAGGGACCTAATCCTCAAATTTTGTCGTCTGTTCTGGTCCTCCATACTCTCCATTTTGTAAGTCATGTCTCTTTGCTTTATATGCATTGTGTCCATTTGTTTTCTGAGTTGCTGAAGATCTTTAGTTTGTTCAGAGGAGAGAGTTTCAATAGTCTCCACTCTTTTCAGTATTTGGCCCATATCCAGACGCACATTTTTAATTTCAGTTTTAATTGAATTTTCGAGACGGGAAAACATTTCTGCCATATCCGATTTGGTGGGTATTTGTGTAAAGTCCCGATTTGCCATTTGTCCCCCGGTATCCCCGGGCCTTTCTTGTTCAACCTCTAATCTGGATACCTCGGCCAACTCCTGCTTCTGTTTCTCTATTTCCTTCTTCTTTTCCTTTGTTCCCTGTTGCCTCTTTTCCATCTCTGGACTTTTAAGACTTATGTCCTTAAGATATTTCGAGATTGTACTGTTATTAAGACTGTCTTTAGGGGTTTTAGGTTCGGTTGCCCTTTGTGACCTCCCCTTCATTTTATCTGGGCCCCCACGAAATTTGCTTTGTTCCCCCTTTAATAGGTCTGAAATGCTCCAGCTGTCAGAGACCGTAGATGTTATTTCCGTAAAGGAGTGTATGGTGCTTCAGTAGCTACCTAGGGCTAGATTGTGCTAATTTATAAGGTTACCACATTGTTCAACAGAAAGGGAAAAGAAAAGAATGAAAGCAAGAGTGTGCCTGTATCTTCTTCTTCTAGGGCAGCCAGAATCTTTCGAGTCCCGGGGGAGTCTAATAGATGGAATACCTTGTGGCGACAAGCCAGTGGACTGTTAGGATTTCTGTTTAATCTGGGCCTTTTCCGGATTATAATTGCGTAGACCCTCCAGATTCAGGCGTCTTGCCGTATTCTGCTAATGTCTTGTTGTCTTTATGTGTATTACGGATTATTAGAGATGTAGGATCCCTTTTCCTGGCTCTATTTTATGAGCTTTGCTTCCGTAGTACGTTGATTGGGAGGCCAGGACCAGGGTCTCTGCATAACTAGAGAGTCCCTGAAGCCTATACCAATTTAGGCCCCAGCATATTGTTTTTTGCAGACGAGTGTATTGGTAGGAGGGGGGGGGGGGGTCCACTGTTGCCGTTAACCACCCTGCAAGGGCTATTGTAATGAGGCGCTCTTTTATGCTAGGCTCTGTGGTCCCCTGGGGTTTTATGCTATAGTCACCTGAGAAATTTGTGTTATGACAATAGCGAATGAACTTTTTCCTTTTCCTTACATCAGTATTTATAGTAGAATACAGTTTTAAGTCCATTCATCGCTCAAACAATTATATCAGCAAGCATATTATATCAGCAAGCAATTTCTTCAGCCATTTCTTCAGGATTTATTCATATGCTTTAGTTAGGTATACAAGGAAAAGTTCACTGTTGCCGTTGACCACCCTGCAGGGGCTATTGTAATGAGGCGCTCTTTTATGCTGGGCTCTGTAGTCCCCTGGGGTTTTGTGCTATAATCCCCTGAGAGATTTGTGTTATGTCAGTAGCAATGAACTTTTTCCTCTTCCTTACATCAGTATTTATAGTAGAATACAATTTTAAGTCCGTTCATCGCTCAAACAATTATAACAGCAAGCAATTTCTTCAGCCATTTCTTCAGGATTTATTCATATGCTTTAGTTAGATATACAAGGAAAAGTTTCATACCTGGACGGAGAGTGCCCCCCCGCGGGCGCCCCCCCCCGTCTCCTGTCTTCTGTCGTCAGGCAAGCAGATCTTCAGAGCGAGGGATCAGGTGGGATTTAGCTGCAGGAGCGCTGGGTTCAAGGGTGCAGGGGGTCAGCAAGATGCATTAGGAGGGGATGCTTCAGGAGGGGAACGCTGCAAAATTCACTTGTGGGCCGTTATCTGCCCTAGGATTTTCCTTTCCCCTCTTTTCCTCTCCTTCCCCTTCTGCGGGTGTCCCCTTCTCCTTCCTCCCCTCTCAGCATGCAGGCAATTGGGTTCCTAGCTCCTCCGTAGCTGGGAGGATATTAACTTTATCCTGCGAGAGGATGGGGGCGGGTGGGCGGGCGGGCGGATGGTTCGGCGGCGCTCGGGAGTATGGCGGAGGGTGATCCAGCTGTACCTAGACGGGGCTACGCGGGCATTCACCGCCGCTTCGCTCCCCGGGTCTCCTAGCTCACATGACCCGGCACCTCTCAACGCGGCTTGTGTCTCCGCCATCTGCGGGCTCCTCCCCCTACGTCGCCGTCTCACGTCTGCATGACGGCCGGGTCCCGAGAAGCCATCGAGGCAACTTGGTCTTGATCAAGGTCATCTGCTGATCTGAGATCTGTAATGGGGACTTTTAATGGCAACTATATTCACAGGTAGTGTAACTCAATGTGTCTCTGACTTTGTGGTGTCTCGTAGCAGTGACACCTATGCCGAAATCAGGAGATAGGGTCTCCTCCAGCCCCTCCCACTTCACATTCTTCACCAGTCAGATGACCTCTAGCCATGCCATGAACTGAATGGGCAGCGAAGAGGCTGAGTGGGCGGCCGCGGGCTCCAGGAACAGCCCAGGATTCAGTGACCCCTGGCAAATCATCATTTCACCCCCAGGTTGAAAACCACTGCACTATGGGATAGGCAAACTAATGCTATCACATGTATGCTGCCACGGATAGGCATCAGGAAAAGACAATTACTACTTTCACACTGGGGCAGGGGGGCGTTAGTGGTAAAGCACCGCTAATTTTAGAGGTGCTTTACCGCTGTAATAGCAGAGCATTTCGGATGCTAGCGGGGCGCTTTTAACCCCCACTAGTGGCTGAATAAAGGGTTAATAGCGCCCGCAAGGCGCCACTGCCGAAGCACTTTTGCAGCGGTGCCCATTGATTCCAATAGCAGGGTGGTGGAGGAGTGGTGTATCCACCGCTCCCGCACTTCCCCGAAAGATGCTGCTTGCAGGACTTTTTGTAACGTTCTGCAAGCGCACCGCTCCAGTGTGAAAGCACTCAGGGTCTCACACTGGGGCTGCAGGGGAGGCATTTTTCAGGCACTTTACTGGTGCTATTTTTAGCCCAAAAGTGCCTGAAAAATGCCCCAGTGTGAAAGGGGTCTTACCGTAAGTATGATACAGTTTCCTGAAGTTTTCTTTTTATTTTGGATAGAGTAATGCCTAGTACACACCAGTGGCGGCCTGTCCATTAGGGGCGCATTGGCACCGTCCTGCCTATCCATGCGTCCAGCCCCCTGATCTACATACATGGCACCGGACCATGGATTCCAGTGTGGGGGGTTTGTTTTGTTTTTTCTTTTGTTATTTGAAGCACGTGATTAGAGCCTGAGGCTCTAATAGGCTATAAAAAAGGGTGGGCTCAGGGCACTGAGCACTGCGCTCTAAGCCCACCCAGTTGTGTGACAAGAGCGAATTAATATATGCTATTGCCACACTGATCCTCCTACCAGCCAATCAGGAAGCGGGTCTTGAGACCCATCACCCGATTGGCTGAAAGGACAGGCAATCCTATTGGATGCCTAGGAGGAGGGAGGAGACACACAGTGGGAGCCGCCATGATGCAGAAGAGGACACGGGAGCCGCCGGAGCCCTGCCCGCACTCAATCTATGGGGTAACTGCCGAATGACCGACCTAGAGCACCCGGGAGGGTTGTTTGCCGCACCCCCCCAAAAAAAACGCTAGTTGCCACTTGTACCCACACAATCAGAAAATCTGATAAAAAATAGGACTTTCAAAGTGATCGTACACAGCTTTCGAGAGCAAATCGCAACAGTTCATGCAAAATTATCCAAAGGGAAAAGCATGAACATTTTCACGTACGATACCAGCATGAATGATTTTTGTTTAATCAGTACAGTATTTGTCCGAAAAAAAGTCAGAACACCACACATGCTTAGAAGCAAAAGAATACATTACAATATAATACAACACATTACTTCACTTCCCAAGTCGTATGACAATTTTCGTAAGGTTACTAACCTATTAAAAAAAAAACAATATCTGAACCGCGCATATGATAAATTGAGTAAACTTCCATGTATCATTTTTACCTGTAGGAAAGCCTATAATAAGGCTTACCTGTAGGTACTGTAAATATCTCCTAAATGTGCACCATTTAGGAGATATTTACTTTAGATGCAGCCGGTGACGTCACCAGCACATGCGCGCTGAAGGAACGGCATACATAAACAGAGACTCCTGCATGCATGCGTAGGAGTGACGTCATCGCCAGCTCAGCCAATCAGATAGCCGAAGCCCGCAAACACGGAGGAAAAGACCAGGTGAAGATCGAAGCGCCTTTAGCGGTGACAGCGCGACGCTGGAGAACTTCATTTTCAGATAAGTCTGTCATAATAGCACATTATAACTTAAACTGCCTGGGGCCTGATTTTTTTATATTTTGATGTGGTTTACTACCACTTTAACCATTTAAGGACCGCCCTTGCGTAAATTTACTGCAGCAGGGCAGCCCTTAAGTGCAAAATCGCCTACCTGTACGTGATTCTTGTGCTTGGCTCTGGGCAGCATGTGCGCTGCTGAAGCTGCACTCCCTTGGTGATCCAGCAGGAGCCAATTAGTGGGGCCCATGGCAACAATGGCCGCTGGCCATCCGCAATCACTCGCTAGAGAGACAGGACGGTCTACCTATGTAAACAAGGCAGATCGTCCTGTCAGACAGATCTAGGATGGAAAAGGATCTGGGGGTCCTAGTAGATGATAGGCTCAGCAATGGCATGCAATGCCAAGCTGCTGCAATAAAAAGAAAACAGAATATTGGCATGCATTAAAAAGGGGATTAAAGGGGTTGTAAACCCTCATGTTTTTTTCACCTTAAAGCAGTGTTTCAGCTTAAATTTTTTTTTTTTAAAAGTCAGCAGCTAAAAAAAAAAGTACACTTACCATCCCAGGGCGCCCGCGATGTCGGTCGTGGAGGCTGAGATGTCCCTCGGCGCTCCGGTCCCAGCGCCGCCATCCTCCGTAAGGTGCTTTGTGAATGGGACGCGCTGTGTTAGGGAACACGCAGTACCCATAACACATCGTGCCCCATTACCCAGAAGACAACGCGGCGGAGGACAGAAGAACGAAGATCACCGCGGCGTAGGAGGGAGGCAGATTAGGAAGACTGCATAGCAACAGGGATTTCGGATCAGGTAAAACATATTTTTTTTTTTCAAGAATATTAATGCTTTTTTTTTTTTCAGGGTGTTCCCCCACTTTAATGCATCCCATGCATTAAGGTGAAAAAACTTCTGTCACGGGCCGGCCCCCTAGCCCCCCCCCCTGTTTTACTCACCTGAGCCCCGTAATTCCCATGCCGGAGACACGTTCTTCCCCTCTTGATTGGATAGATTGATAGCAGTGCAGCCATTGGCTTCCGCTGCTGTCAATCAAATCCAAAGACGCGGGTGCCAGGGGGCGGGGGCCGAGTCCGGCATCCTGCGTCTATGGATGCAATTGCTGAACTCGGGAGCGTGCCCACAAGGTAATCCCCCGGGAGAGCGCTACTCCTAGGGGGTTATACAATGTGGGGAGGAGCTACCAGCACCGCAGAGGGACCCCAGAAGTCGAGGATCGGGGCAACTCTGTGCAAAACGAACTGCACAGTGGAGGTAAGTATGACATGTTTGTTATTTTAAAAATTAAAAAAAAAAAAAAGTTTTACAATCACTTTAACTCAAGAGATAAAGCGATAATTCTCCCACTCTATGCGACTCTGGTCTGGTCGCACCTGGAGTATGCTGTTCAGTTCTGGGCACCAGTCCTCAGGAAGGATGTACTGGAAATGGAGCGAGTACAAAGAAGGGCAACAAAGCTAATAAAGGGTCTGGATGATATTAGTTATGAGGAAAGGTTGCAAGCACTGAACTTATTCTCTCTGGAGAAGAGACGCTTGAGAGGGGATATTATTTCAATTTACAAATACCGTACTGGTGACCCCACAATAGCGATAGAACTTTTTTTGCTAAGGGAGTTTAATAAAACACGTGGCTACTCATTAAAATTAGAAGAAAAGAGGTTTAACCTTAAACCACATAGAAGGTTCTTTACTGTAAGAGCGGCAAGGATGTGGAATTCCCTTCCACAGGCGGTGGTCTCAGTGAGGAGCATCGATAGTTTAAAGAAACTATTAGATAAGCACCTGAACGACCGCAACATACAGGGATATACAATGTAATACTGACATATAATCACACACATTGGACTTGATGGACTCGTGCCTTTTTTTAACCTCACCTACTATGTAACTATGCAAAAAATGGCCTGGTAAGGAAGTGGGTAAAACCTTTTGGAGTGGTTAAAGTGGTTGTAAACTTCAATCTTTTACCTATAGGTAAGCCTATAATAAGGCTTTCCTATAGGTACTGTAAATATCTCCTAAACATGCACTGTTTTTAGGAGACATTTACTATATATGCAGCCGATGACGCCATCGGGGTGCATGTGCTCTGAAGGAATGGCCACTCGTGCTGTTCCTTTAGAATCCTGTGCAGTAATTGCGGCTCCAGCCAGTCACAAAGTCCCCGGACCCGGAGGGAAGATGGGTAAAGATTGAAGCGATGATATTGCAACGCTAGAATGCTTAGTTTTCGGGTAAGTTTTACATAATGTGCTAGTACGCTATACATACTAGCACGTTATGGCTTTACCTTGCAGGTCTGAAGAAAAAAAAAAAAAAAAGCACCCAGCGGTTTACAACCGCTTTAATAAAAAAGTGATGAAATCTCACAGATAGCATGTGACTTCATAACAAACAATATGAAAGTCCCAATTATAACAGTTCCAATGTCATGACAAAATAAAGTGCTGGTGCTCCTTATAAATATGTCATTGTGCTCCACTCTGCAGTGCTCTTGGTGCCCCACATGGACTAGAACTCCATAAAATATACAGTATAAGGCCCCTTTCACACCTGTGTTTTTCAGGCGCTACAGCGCTAAAAATAGCGCCTGTAATGCACCTGAAAAAAAGCGGGTCCTTTAACTCCAGTGTGACAGCCGGAGGGGGTGCGCTAGCAGGACGGTAAAAAAAAGTCCTGCTAGCAGCATCTTTGGAGCGGTGAAGGAGCGGTGTATTCACCGCTCCTATACCGCTCCTACCCATTGAAATCAATGGGACACCGCGGTAATACCACCGGCAAAGGTGGTTTTAACCCTTTTTCAGCTGCTAGCGGGGGTTTAAACCACCCCGCTAGTGGCCGAATACCGCGGCTAAAACTACGGTAAAGCAGCGCTAAATATAGCGCTGCTTTACCGCCACCGCCCCAGTGTGAAACCAGCCTAAGACCATCGATCTCTAGTATAGTCAACATCGCTTGTGGGACATTTCCCTGATGGGTTGCCACCTCCAGATATGTTCAAATAATACTCAGCATACACAATAGCACAGTGATCACATTTGAGGGGAAGAATAACAGAAAGAGAGACTCATAGCCTAAAACCATTCCACAGCATGAAAACATTCCACATTTGTTTATTTAATAAAAGAATACAAGTTTACATTCACTTGTTTCTGTGCCTAAAAAGGCCCGACACCTGGTGTAAATAGCTTTTGTTTGTATGTGGGGAGTGATGGCCGCTCCTCGCAATCACATCACAAAAGCTGAGCACAATGACATGTTTATAAGGAGCACCAGCACTTTATTTTGTCATCACTTTGGGACTTTCATATTGTTTGTTATGAGGTCACACGCTATCTGTAACATTTCATCACATTAATTATTAACTTTTTTTTTTAGTCTATTTATGATATGCGTGTTTCATATATGGTTTTTAAGTTGGTTTGTGTTTGACTTGTTACACATGAGAACTGCAGCAGTCAGCACAATTTTAAATCACTATAAATTTGTAGCACTGGTTTCCAAGGCGCAGAACAAATTTCACGTTAACTTTAATAACCTATTGCTTTTCCATATGAGACTAGCAAGCAAAAACAAACCAAAACGGACAATGATTCGTCCCATATTCTCATCATGTGTACGATGCTTAAGGTTGGCCATAGATCAAGCAATTGATCAAAAAAAATCAGGCCCCTGGCAGTTTAAGTCATAATGTGCTAGTATGCAATGCAACTGCCGCTTCAACCAGGGGCGTATCCTGAAATGAGTGGGCCCCAGGCAATGGCAAATTAAGAAATGCAGCGTGCCATGGCAAAAAAGTGGGCGTGGTTTAAATTGCGCTAAATATTGGGCGTGGCTTAAATGGGGTTTGGTTAAATAGAGTCTGAGATGAGTTATGTGGTAATGTTAAATAGGTAGTTTACAGTGCAGAGTTTATGGTGGCAGGTAGTATGTGCAGGAGAGGAGTATGGGGTGTACAGCGGTGGATAGTATGTGCAGGAGAGTAGTATGGGGTGTACGGCGGTGGATACTATGTGCAGGAGAGGAGTGCAGAGTATACGGGTGGGTAGTGTGTGCAGGAGAGGAGTGTGGAGTATATAGTGGTTGGTGTGATGTGCAGGGAGAGGAGCGTGAAGTGTACGGCGGTGGGTAGTATATGCAGGAGAGGAGTGTGGAGTGTATGGCAGTGGGTAGTATGTGCAGGAGAGGAATGCAGAGTGTATGGAGGTGGGTAGTATGTGTAGGTGAGGAGTGTGGAGTGTACAGCGGTGGGTAGTATGTGCAGGGAAAGGAGTGCGAAGTGTATGGTGGTAGATAGTATGTGCAGGGAGAGGAGCACAAAGTGTACAGCGGTGGGTAGTATGTGCAGGAGAGGAGTGTGGAGTGTATGGAGGTGGGTAGTATGTGCAGGATGGTGTCAGTAGGGCAGTGGACTGTCAGTAGAGAAGGACACGGGGGGCCGGAGGAGGAGACAGAGGGGCTGGAGGAGGACACAGAGGGGCTGGAGGAGGCCACAGTGGGACAGTCAAGGGTGATCGGTGCAGTGGGTGTGGGGCAGTTACAGCAGGGCCACTGTTAGAAATCATGGGGCCCCCTACAGCCTACCTGATGGGGCCCCCCAGCCCCACCCCTGACCCTGCATACCTGACTAAAAAAATGCAGCTTTGTCTTCAAGGGGGACAGAAGTGAGCACTGGTGCTCATTCAGGGGAGATGGGGGGGGGGGGGGTCCCTGCCTCTTGGTGAGAGATGGGGGACTTGGAGCTTAATGGGGGCAGATTGGGGGGCACTGTGTTCTACTGTGTAGAAGAATCCTCCCTTCTCTCACTTTTCTTCTGGGCTGATTTCTCTCATCTAGAGAGAATCTGGGGATGCCAGTGCAGTGATTGTCCAAAGTCCAGCCCGTGTTCCGGTTCCACTGGTAATTTGTATATTTGTATATATATATATATATATATATATATATATATATATATATATATATATATATATGTTTTTTGGCCACAAAAGACATATACTGTATCATTCTGGCAGCCTCGGAGGGGACAGGGAGGGGGCGGGACGAGTGCTGTCAGATTACATACAGGAAAATCTCCTATTTACTTGGCGGGCTATGTAATAGCATGTCCTGTCTCTTGGGCTGGCATTGGACGACTGTTCTGTCTATCATAGGAGGTGGGACTTTGTATTAAAGAGGCCACTGAGTAAACAGGAGATTCTCCTGTATGTAATCTGTTGACGCTCGGCTGCAGATGGGCATCGATCAGGCTGCACTGATGGCAATGGTGAGGCTGCATTCATTGTAATGATGAGGCTGCATTCATGGCAATGGTGAGGCTGCATTCATGGCAATGGTGAGGCTGCATTCATGGCAATGGTGAGGCTGCATTCAGGGCAGTGGTGAGGCTGCATTCATGGCAGTGGTGAGGCTGCATTCAGGGCAGTGGTGAGGCTGCAGATGGGCACTGATTAGGCTGCATTGATGGGCACTGACCCTTATTTTGCTTTTTTTATTTAAAATTAAATTTTTTCCCTGAAACTTCCCTCTTAACGTGGAGGTGCGTGTTATATGCTGATAAATATGATATATCCAAATAACACGCCCAAGCTCATCCTTAAGCCTCGTACACACGGTACGATTGTTGGACAACCGAGCATCTGATTTTTGGCAAAAGGGCGTGTGCCAGGATCTTGTCTTGCATACTAACGTTACACAAATTGTCGTGCCATAAACATGAACGTAGTGACGTACTACGAGGAATTTCAGCTCTTGAGTGCCACCCTTTGGGCCCCTTCTGCTAATTTTGTGTTTGGTGAGCATTGATTCCGAGCATGCGTGTTTGTACTTTCGACTTTTGAGTGACGGATTTGTGTACTGAACATACAAATATCAGATGTGGAACAGTTTTCCGCCGAAAATTTACTAGCCTGTCATCCAATGTTTGTTGACGGAAAATTGGACAACAATTGTCAAAAGGAGCGTACTAACGGTAAGAATTTAGGACAACAGTCTGTCGACAGACAAGCTCCTTCCAACAATCGTACCGTGTGTACGAGGCTTTAGACTCTTCACCACACACAGCCACAAAGGCAAGATAATTCTTGTTGGACAGTGTGTTAGTTTGTTTGCAATTCATTTTAATGGTTCAAAGAATGTCAGGCAAAATGGTCTGCCCTTGCACATGTTAACTTCATCAAATCTGGCCCTCTTTGAAAAAAGTTTGGTCACCCCTGCCCTAAAGCAAAAGAAAACTTCCTCTACTCACTCCAGGCTTTGACTGATGACATCATCTATTGCAGAGCCCAGCAGAGGAAGCCACTGGAAGTCTTCCTTTGCTGACATTTTTTCTTTACAGGTCTGAACAGTTACTGCACGGCATCCCTCCTCCAGAGGTGCCAGCCCGGCCACAGAAGCAGCGATAGAGTTGTCACTTCTCCTGTCAGTGGTGGTGCCTGCCTCACCCCCCCCCCCCCCCTTCCTTCAATGCGGCGTCTCTGGATGAAAAGGTGGGCCCCCCCCGACCACTGCACCGATCATCCCCGAACGTATCATCCATGGGTACAGGGTGGGTCAGGTCACAGTGGGCTCCCCCTCAGAGGCCCGTGTGCAGTGAACAACCTGCACCTATGGATGATACGCCACTGGCTTTAACCACTTAAGGATCACCCCATGTTCATTTACTGCGGCAGGACGGCCCTTAAGTGCAAATCACGTACCTGTACATGATTCTCATGCTTGGCTCTGGGCAGCGTGTGCGCCACCGGAGCCATGCTTCCGCTGTGATTGGACACAGCAGGAGCCAATCAGCAGGTCCCGCAGCCGCCAGCCACCCACAATCGCTCGCTGGAGAGACAGAAGGACGGTCTTCCCATGTAAACAAGGCAGATCGTCCTGTCAGACAGGAAGAGAGACGTCTGGGATTCCTGCTAATCAGGAACACAAATGTCTCTCTTTCTCAAGTGCATTAGTCCCCCACACAGTAAGTAAACACACCCAGGGAACACAGTTAACCCCTTGATTGCTCCTGATGTTAACCCATTCCCTGCCAGTGTCAGTGCATTTTGTCACTGTTTTGGTGTCACTGGTCCCCAAAAAGTGTCACTATGGGGTTTATTTACTAAAGCTAGAGAGTGCAATCACACTTCTGCAGAGAAACCATTTAGCTTCTAACCTCAGCTTGTTTAACCGGTTCACGACCGGCGCACGACGATATACGTCAGCAGAATGGCACGGACAGGCAGGAGGGCGTATATATAAGTCCCTCCTTAATGCCGTCCGTGCCATCGGGAGCGCGCCGGGCGCGCCGGTCGGGACCCCCGTAAGTCCGGTCGCGGGTCCCGCGGACTCGATCGCCGCGGGGACACCCGCGATCGTCTCACGGGAAGGCTGAATGGGGAGATGCGGAAATACACAGCATCTCCCCATTCTGCCTAGCAACTAGTGACGCCGATCTCTGCTCCCTGTGATTGGAGCAGAGATCAGCATTCACTAGCTGACAGCCACGCCCCCCCCACAGTAAGAAACACACCCCTAGGCATACTTAACCCTTACACTGCCCCCTTGTGGTTAACCCCTTCACTGCCAGTGTCATTTATACAGGAATCAATGCATTTAAATAGCATTAATTGCTGTATAAATGACAATGGTCCCAAAAATGTGTCAAAAATGTCCGATGTGTCCGCCATAATGTCGCAGTCACAATAAAAATTGCTGATCGCCATTACTAATAAAAAAAAAAAAATTATTAATAAAAATGCTATAAAACTATCCCCTATCTTGTAAACGCTATAAATTCTGCGCAAACCGATCAATAATCACTTATTGCGATTTTTTTTACCAAAAATATGTAGAAGAATATGTATCGGCCTAAACTGAGGAAAAAAAAAAAAGTTTTTTTTTTATATATTTTTGGGGGATATTTATTATAGCAAAAAATAAAAAAGAATGTGTTTTTTTTCAAAATTATCGCTCTTTTTTGTTTATAGCGAAAAAAATAAAAACTGCAGGGGCGATCAAATACCACCAAAAGAAAGCTCTATTTGTGGGAAAAAAAAGGACGTCAATTTTGTTTGGGAGCCACGTCGCACGACCGCGCAATTGTCAGTTAAAGCGACGCAGTGCCGAATCGCAAAAAGGGGCCTGGTCCTTTGGCTGCAAATTGGTCCGGTCTGAAAGTGGTTAAGTAAGCTTTGGCAATAAAATTTGGAAACTGTCTCTATGTGGTGGCCCACCACCACGCACAGGGTTTCACTGGAGACTGAATGCCTCTATTCTCAGCAACCCCACCCAGGTCCGGGAAATAGAAAAACACATTCGGGAGTATTTACTATTAAATGATGTGGACGATGTCTCCCCCTCCTCTCTGTGGGCTGCCCATAAGGCTACGATTAGAGGTCACCTAATTCAAATTTCAACTAGACTGCGCAAGGCTCCTGGGGCTGATATCGAAAGGCTGGAACAGGAATTTGCTTTACTAAGGAAACAGCATAAATCCATACCCTCACCGAGCTCCGCTGCTAGATTACATAGTTACATAGTTAGCTAGGCCGAAAAAAGACACAAGTCCATCCAGTTCAACCATAAAAAAAAGAAATAATAAATAAAAATGAAAAATATCGTACAATCCAATATACCCCATTCTATACCCACAGTTGATCCAGAGGAAGGCAAAAAAAAACCCAAAAGAGCATGCTCCAATCTGCTACAGCAGGGGAAAAAAATCACTTCCTGATCCCCCTAGAAGCAATCGGATTTTCCCTGGATCAACTTTACCTATAAATGTTAGTACCCAGTTATATTATGTACATTTAGGAAAGTATCCAGGCCTTTCTTAAAGCAATCTACTGAGCTGGCCAGAACCACCTCTGGAGGGAGTCTATTGCACATTTTCACAGCTCTTACTGTGAAGAAACCTTTCCGAATTTGGAGATGAAATCTCTTTTCCTCTAGACGTAAAGTGTCCTCTGTGTTGACCGTAAAGTGAATAACTCAACACCAAATTTACTATATGGACCCCTTATATATTTGTACATGTTGATCATATCCCCCCTTAATCTCCTCTTCTCAAGAGTGAATAAATTTAGTTCCTCTAATCTTTCCTCATAGCTGAGCTCCTCCATGCCTTTTATCAGTTTGGTTGCCCTTCTCTGCACTTTCTCCAGTTCCCCGGTATCCTTTTTGAGAACTGGTGACCAAAACTGAACTGCATATTCCAGATGAGGGCTTACTAATGATTTGAACAGGGGCAAAATGATATCTCTCTCTCTGGAATCCATACCTCTCTTAATACAAGAAAGGACTTTGCTTGCTTTGGAAACCGCAGCTTGGCATTGTATGTTATTATTGAGCTTATGATCTACCAAAAACCCCCAGATCCTTCTCCACTACGGATTCCCCCAGTTGTACTCCCCCTAGTACGATGCATGCATATTCTTAGCCCCCAAGTGCATAACTTTACATTTATCAACATTAAACCTCATCCGCCACATAGTCGCCCAATTAGACAGAGCATTGATGTCGGCTTGTAAATTGGAGACATCCTGTAAGGACGTTATTCCACTGCATAGCTTGGTGTCATCTGCAAAGAAAGAAATGTTACTTTTGATCCCAGACCCAATATCATTTATAAAGATATTAAAAAGTAAGGGTCCCAGCACTGAACCTTGGGGTACACCACTGATAACCTTAGACCATTCAGAGTAAGAATCATTAACCACTACTCTCTGAATTCTGTCATTTAGCCAGTTTTCTATCCATTTACAAACCAATATTTCCAAGCCTGTAGACCTTACCTTACACATGAGCCGTGTGTGCGGAACTGTACGAACGCTTTTGCAAAATCCAAGTATACCACGTCCACAGCCACGCCTCTGTCCAAGGTTTTACTTATCTCTTCATAAAAAGAAATGAGGTTTGCCTGACAACTTCTGTCTTTCATGAATCAATGCTGTCTGTTGCTTAAAATGTTTTTTTCCTGCAAGAACTCGTCTATGTGGTCTTTTATTAATCTCTCCAGTATCTTCCCGACTATAGAAGTTAAACTAACAGGTCTATAGTTACTTGGTAAAGACTTTGTTCCCTTTTTAAATATAGGCACCACGTTCGCCCTGCACCAATCCAGTGGTACTATTCCAGTCATTAATGAGTCCCTAAAAATTAATTACAATGGCTTCGAAATTGCAGAGCTCAATTCTTTTAGGGTCCGTGGGTGGATGCCACCTGGTCCAGGTGCTTTATCCACCTTTATTCTGTCTAAATATTTCTGGACCATATCACTTTAGATGCTGCTCGCACAGCTTTGAACTTAGCTCTCACTGCAATAGCGGAAAAGGACCTCAGATGGGAGGGAGGACGCTTCTACCACCAAAATGACAAACTCGGAACATTGTTAGCCAAACGGTTAACCCCTAAAACCAGATCTTATACTCTCCCCAAGATAAAATTGGGTGACGGTACCCTCTCTCAGAACCCTAAAAAAATCATGGAAGCTTTCCATAACTTCTACCTTACTCTTTATAGCACAACGGGAACGGGACCCTCCCCTGATGCTATAAACTAATTCTTAGCGTCGGTGCAAATCCCCAAGCTGAAGGAACAGCACAGAGAGGAACTTGAATCCCCAATCTCTGCAGAGGAAGTTGAACAGGTCATTAAAAATCTTAAAACTAATACAGCTCCGGTGCCCGGATGGTTTCTCCGTCCTGTATTACAAACACTTCTCTCAAATACTTGCCCCGTACCTAGCACGCTTCTTTAATCATCTCAGGTCAGGTTCACCCCTGGATAAAGCCATGAATTCGGCATTCGTAACCGTAATCCCTAAGCCAGGAAAGGACCCCAGTTGTACCTCCAATTATAGGCCCATATCTTTGATCAATAACAATCTTAAAATCTTGACCAAAATTTTGGCAGATAGAATTTCCAACTTCATTAGCCTTTACATTCATGGTGATCAGGTCGGTTTCATCACCGGGCGACAGGGGCCAGATTAGATCAGGAGGGCAGTGGACATAATTTCGCTCTTGGGATTGAGATGGGACGGGGGCCCCCACCAACAGGGATTTCTGCTCTCCCTAGATCTTATGAAGGCTTTCGATTCAGTCTCCTGGTCTTTTCTGGTCCCTACCCTAGAAAAATGGGGATTTGGTCAGTACTTTTTGAACATTATAAATGCTGTATACTCAACCCCAGAAGCCCAAATAAAGATGCAGGGGTATTATTCTAACCCCTTCCCAATCTTTCGTGGCACGAGACAGGGGTGCCCCTTGTCGCCACTGATCTTTGCCATGATCATCGAAACTCTGGCCATAGCCATCAGAGCTCATCCTGATATAAAAGGGATCCAATGTGGCCCAAAATCTCATAAGTGTGCTTTGTTCGCGGATGACGTTTTACTTTTCATATCGTCTCCAAATACCTCTCTTCCAATTATATGCAAGTTACTGGATGATTTTGGCAAAGTATCAGGACTCACGGTCAATTACTCCAAGTCCCTAGCGCTCAACATTAACTTACCACCTCAGCTGGTATCTCAACTCAAAAACAATTTCAGGGGCGGCTGGACGGAATCTGCGCTCCCTTATTTAGGAATCTATTTGACGGCATCTATAGATAGACTTTACTCAGCCAATTTCCCTGCCACATTCCGCAAACTGGAGGAAGATCTCGCATTTTGGGACAAGCTGGGCTTTTCCTGGTTGGGCAGGGTAAATTCTGTGAAAATGACCCTACTCCCACGTATCCTTTATCTCTTTCGATCCCTACCTATCCCCGTCCCTAAGGCCAGCCTCCGTAACTTTCAGTCCAAAATTATGAAGTTTATCTGGGGATCCAAGGGACATAGAATTTTCAAAGGAACGCTCTACCACAACAGAGACCAGGGAGGACTAGGAGTACCGAACGTTCTATGGTATTATCAGGCAGCTCAACTATCCCAATTATCCACTATCTATTCTAAAATTGCTCACCCAGATTGGGTGCACATGGAGAGGCAGGCCATCCCTAGCTACACCCTTGACTATATTTTATGGTGCCCAACCAGGGACAGACCGGCCATACTAGCACCCACACTTTCCCACTCTCTAACCCTTTGGGATTCCCTTAAAACTAACCCACACTTGATCTCCTGCTGGCAGCCTCTCTCCCACATTTTCAGGAATCCCCTCTTTCCTTCTGGACAAGACATTAAGGCCTTTCGCTGGTGGTTAGATAAGGGGATATACAGGATTGGTCACTTTGTAACCTCATCGGGCCCCATCACTTTAGCCCACTGCATCAGTAAACTTGACATGCCAGGAACGGAGAAATTTAGATTTCAACATTTTTCCCACTTTCTCAGATCCTTAGGGCTCTCTACTTCTAAACCCCAATCAATAACTGATTACGAGCTTTGGTCTGGCCAAGCCATGGAGCAGAGGGGGGGGTAAATTAGCGATTTACCGTGCACTTGCTCAGGCTGACTCCAAAACGCTCTTCATGCGGGAATGGGAAACTGATCTACAACAACGATGGACCCTAGCTGAATGGCATAAGGCATCGGTTGCTGCCTCAAAAGGTCTCCTTAACGCAGCATTGGTTGAGGCTAACCTAAAAGTCCTAATGCGGTGGTATATGGTACCTTTGCGACTGGCCAAAATCTACCCAAACGCATCCCCCTTATGTTTTCGCAACTGTGGTCATGTAGGTTCTATCCTGCATATTTGGTGGGAGTGCCCGAAAATTAGGAACTTGTGGAATAATGTTTTCCATATTATTAGGAAGATTACAGCGATTCCCATCCCCAAAACTCCCCAGTATGCTTTACTTAATTTCCCACAAAAAGGGGTTCCAAAATTAACTCAAAATCTTATTAGGTTCATACTAATTGGAACCAAACTAACGATTGCCCGAGCTTGGAAGCAGCCCACAGTCACAGCTAGTCAAAAGACAAATATCCTGGATTATGGCCCAGGAAAGAATGGTAAGTATCTTCCTAGACACGGTGGATAGACACACAGCAGTGTGGGAACCCTGGAATAGGTATATCTCTGGATCCTTACACGACTCTGCGCCACCAACCTAATTGCGGGTGAGTGGGTACCACTTCATATGTAGCTATTTCTTGGCTCTCTTCCTCTTCTCCTTCTCTTTCACGTTCTCTTCTTATACTCTATTCTCTGTCCATTTCTGTTCTCCCTTTTCACGTTCTTTCACGTTCTCTTCTTATACTCTATTCTCTGTCCATTTCTGTTCTCCCTCATTTCCCTCAAAATTGCTCTCTTTTGGTTAAACCTAGTACTAGACAAAACGATAGAGGTTACGTTTAGCAAACTTTTCTACCAAGCAATTTAATATCGTTTACTCTCCTCCCCTACTTGTTTCTTTATACCACACACAGGCTCTCTCCTGAGCAATGACCTCTGTTGCGTTTATTAGTTATTAAATGTCCACTGTATTTTTGGTAGCGGGGGGGATAGTGTTTTCCAGTACCTGGCACAGTTAGCTTCCTTTAGGGGTGCTGGGACTGGGGAGCCTGCCCCTTACCCGAGAGCTGATGAGTTTGTAGAGGAGGAGAAACTGTTTTACGTTCCTTTTAGTTATATTTTCGTGTTTACCATCTAATAATACCCACCATACTAGAACGGCAATTTCTATATTTGATTCAAGGTCTTTTTCTCAACTAAATGTTTATTTGCTGCAAGATGTATCTGTCTGTACTAATACGCAATGTTTATGTTTGGCTTTACTTCTTTGAATGCTCAATAAAAATCTATTTAAAGAAAAATTTGGAAACTGATTGGTTTCTCTCCAGAAGTGTAACTGATTTTGAACTCTAGCTTTGGTAAATAAACCCCTAAGTTTCAGATTTGTCTGCTGCAATGTCGCAGTCCCGCTAAAAATCCCTGATCGCCACCATTACTAGTAAAAATATAAAAAAAATAAAAAGTCCCTAAATCCATACCATAGTTTGTGGACGCTATAACTTTTGCGCAAACCAATCAATATACGCTTTTTGGGATTTTTTTTAACCAAAAATATGTAGCAAAATACAAATTGGCCTAAATTGATGAAGAAATTGGATTTTTTTTATTTTTTTTTATTGAGAATGTTTTATATCAGAAAGTAAAAAATATTGTTTTTTTTTTTTTAAATAGTCTGTCTTTTTTTGTCTATAGTGAAAAAAATAAAAACCACAGAGGTGATCAAATACCACCAAAAGAAAGCTCTATTTGTGGGAAAAAAAAAGGATGTCAATTTTATTTGGGTACAGACAACGCAGTGTCGTATCGCAAAAAAATGGCCTGGTCAGGAAGTGGGTAAAACCTTCCCGGAGTTGAAATGGTTGTGAACACTTAATCTTTTACCAATAGGTAAGCCTATACTAAGGCTTACCCATAGGTACTGCAAATATCTCCTAAACATAAACCGTTCTTAGGAGATATTTACTATATATGCAGCTGATGATGTCATCAGCGCATGTGCTCTGAAGGAACGGCCACCTGGGCTGTTCTTCACAATCCTGTGAAGTAAACAGCAGGTCCCTTGTGCATGCGTGGGAGTGACTGACAGTCATACAGCCGAAGTCCCCGGACCCAGAAGGAAGAAGGGTGAAGAGTGAAGCGGCCTCCATCGATGGCAATGCTTAGTTTTCAGGTAAGTTTCACATAATGTGCTAGTACGCAATGCATACTAGCACATTATAGCTTCACCTTACAGGTCTGAAAAAATAAATAAAAAAAAGACACCCAGCAGTTTACCACCACTTTAATAAAAAAGTGATGAAATCTCACATATAGCATGTGACTTCATAACAAACAATATGAAAGTCCCAATTATAACAGTTCCAATGTAATGACAAAAATAAATTGCTGGTGCTCCTTATAAATATGTCATTGTGCTCCACTCTGCAGTGCTCTTGGTGCCCCACATGGACTAGAACTCCATATAATATACAGTATAAGACCATCGATCTCTGGTATAGTCAACATCGCTTGTGGAACATTTCCCTGATGGGTTGCCACCTCCAGATATGTTCAAATAATGCTCAGCATACACAATAGCACAGTGATCACATTTGAGGGGAAGAATAACAGAAAGAGAGACTCATAGTGTGAAACCATGCCACAGCGTGAAAACATTCCACATTTGTTTAATAAAAGAATACAAGATTACATTCACTTGTTTCCGTGACTAAAAAGGCCCGACACCTGGTGTAAATAGCTTTTGTTTGTATGTGGGGAGTGATGGCCGCGCCTCGCAATCACATCACAAAAGATGAGCACAATGACATGTTTATAAGGAGCACCAGCACTTTATTTTGTCATCACTTTGGGACATTCATATTGTTTGTTATGAGGTCACATGCTATCTGTGACATTTCCTGTTTAAATATTTTATTGAACATTATACAGTACATATTATTAGTACATATTTTGAAATAATAACGATATATAAATAAAGAAACTTGTCAGTTAAATATTCAAGGATAAAAACATTAAATTAATGTCTTAAAGGTAAGTTGGGGATATGTAAACCTTTCTACAATTTTCAAACTATTATTTTTATTATTACAAATAATCAATAAGGTTGAGTTTTAACAGGAGGGATAATAGTATAGTACATATATAGTATGATTAGATAAGATGTTATCAATTTATAGTAAATTGGTTAATATTGAGACAGTCAGGAAAGGAGTCCATCCAATCAGGGCCAGGTTCCAGCTATTTGGCCTGGTTTATCCTGGGTAGATGGACAATGATCCCGGCCATCTCAAGTGTTTCTTATGTAAGTTTACCTATGATAATAAATATATATTCTATTATACGGTAGTATGATATAAGTTGGAATTAAAAAGTTTAAAGTAATATAAAAAGGGAGGGGGGGAATCCCCAGAGGGGTCAATGGTTCAGTTATATCATGGATTGTATAGCAGTAATGGAGGAAGGTTGGCAAGCTTCCTTAAAGAGGAAGTTAACCCAGAAAAAATAAATAAAAATAAACCCTGCAAGGCAAAGGCATAATGAGCTAATATGCATAGCATACTAGCTCAATATGAATAACTTAACTGAGATGGAAGCCCCCAAAGCGGTCCTCGTTCTTCATCTCCACCGCTGCCATGTATCCCTGAGTGACTTCCGGGTCTCGCGGCTCCAGCGCTGCGATTGGCTAGAGCCGCGATTACGTCACTCCGGCGCATGCGTGTGGGAGCCGTCAGTGACGGCATGTTCGCCTTCACTTACGGCACTTCCAGTGCGCCTGCGCCGTAGTCTACGGCGCGCACGCGCCGTTGTCTATGGTGCTCTTTTTTTGTAAAATATCTCCTTAACCGTGTAGGTTAACCACTTCAGCCCCGGACCATTTGGCAGCCAAAGGACCAGAGGTCTTTTTTCAATTTCGCACTGCACTACTTTAACTGGTAATTGCGCGGTCATGCAATTTTGTAACCAAACGAAATTTGCGTCCTTTTCTTCCCACAAATAGAGCTTTCTTTTGATGGTATTTGATTGCCTCTGTGATTTTTATTTTTTGAGATATAAACGGAAAAAGAGCGAAAATTTTGAAAAAAAAAGAGATTTTCTACTTTTTGTTATAAAAAAAATCTAATAAACTCAATTTTAGTCAAACATTTGGGCCAAAATGTATTCAGCCACATGTCTTTAGTAAAAAAAATGCCAATAAGCGTATATTTATTGGTTTGCGCAAAAGTTATAGCGTCTACAAACTAGAGTACATTTTCTGGAATTTACACCGCTTTTAATTTATGACTGCCTATTTCATTTCTTGAGGTGCTAAAATGGCAGAGAAGTACAAAACCCCCCCAAATGACCCCATTTTGGAAAGTAGACACCCCAAGCTATTTGCTGAGAGGCATGTTGAGCCCATTGAATATTTTTTTTTTTAGTCCCAAGTGATTGAATAAAGACAAAAATAAAAAAGATTTTTTTTTTTTTTTCAAAAAGTTGTCACTAAATGATATATTGCTCACACATGCCATAGTTATATGTGGAATTGCACCCCAAAATACATTTTGCTGCTTCTCCTGAGTATGGGGATACCACATGTGTGGGACTTTTTGGGAGCCTAGCCGCGTACGGGGCCCCGAAACCCAAGCACCGCCTTCAGGATTTCTAAGGGTGCAAATTTTTGATTTCACTCCTCACTACCTATCACCGTTTCGAAGGCCATAAAATGCCAAAATAGCACAAAACCCCCCCAAATGACCCCATTTTGGAAAGTAGACACCCCAAGCTATTTGTTGAGAGGCATGGTGAGTATTTTACAGCTCTCATTTGTTTTTGAAAATGAAGAAAGTAAAGAAAAAAAAAAAATTTTTTTTCTTTTTTCAATTTTCAAAACTTTGTGACAAAAAGCGACATCTGCAAAATACTCACAATACCTCTCAGCAAATAGCTTGGGGTGTCTACTTTCCAAAATGGGGTCATTTTGGGGGGTTTTATGCCATCTGGGCATTCCATGGCCTCCGAAACTGTGATTGACAGTGAGAAGTGAAATAAAAAAATTACACCCTTAGAAAGCCTGAAGGCGGTGATTGGTTTTTGGGGTTCCGTACGCAGCTAGGCTCCCAAAAAGTCCCACACATGTGGTATCCCCGTACTCAGGAGAAGCAACAGAATGTATTTTGGGGTGTATTTCCACATATGCCCATGACATGTTTGAGCAATATATCATTTAGTGACAACTTTTTGTAAAAAAAATATATATATTTTTTTTTTTTTCATTATTCAATCTCTTGGGACAAAAAAAAAAAATATTTAATGGGCTCAACATTGCTCTCATCAAATAGCTTGGGGTGTCTACTTTCCAAAATGGGGTCATTTGGGGGGGGTTTGAACTGTCCTGGCATTTTATGCACAACATTTAGAAGCCTATGTCACACGTCACCCACTCTTCTAACCACTTGTAGACAAAGCCCTTTCTGACACTTTTTGTTTACATGAAAACATATTTTTTTTTTTGCAAGAAAATTACGTTGAACCCCCAAACACTATATATAATGTTAAAGCAAAGGCCCTACAGATTAAAATGGTGGGTGTTGCATTTTTTTTTTCCACACAGTATTTGCGCAGCGATTTTTCAAACGCATTTTTTGTGGAAAAAAATACACTTTTTTTTATTTTAATGCACTAAAACACACTATATTGCTCAAATTTTTGATGAAATAAAAAATATGATCTTAGGCCGAGTACATGGATACCAAACACGACATGCTTTAAAATTGCGCACAAACACGCAGTGGCGACAAACTACATACATTTTTAAAAGCCTTTAAAAGCCTTTACATGATACCACATTAGATTCACGGAGGAGGTCTACTGCTAAAATTACTGCCCTCGATCTGACCTTCGCGGTGATACCTCACATGCATGGTGCAATTGCTGTTTACATATGACGCCAGACCAACGCTTGTGTACGCCTTTGCGCAAGAGAAGGGGGGGCAGGGGTGCTTTTTTTTTTTTTTTTTGTTTTTTTTTTTATTTATTTAGCTTTTTTATTTTATTTTTTAAATGTTCCTTCCATTTTTTTTGTTTGTTATGATTTTTATTGTTATCTCAGGGAATGTAAATATCCCCTATGATAGCAATAGGCAGTGACAGGTACTCTTTTTTTGAAAAAATTGGGGTCTATTAGACCCTAGATCTTTCCTCTGCCCTCAAAGCATCTGACCACACCAAGATTGGTGTGATAAAATGCTTTCCCAATTTCCCAATGGCGCGGTTTATATCCGGGAGGGGGGACATTCCCTCCCACTGCTTGTAAAAGCAGTCTAGAGGCTAATTACCCGCTAGAATTGCTTTTACATGAAAGCCGATCACTGGCTGAAAAGAATGATACCAAGATGATACCTAAACCTGCAGGCATCATTCTGGTATAACCATTCAAAGTCCAGCAACATACTGGACATATATTGTAATCTTTTTTTTTTTCATGCAGCCTCTTGGCTGAACGAAAAAAAAGAGATTGATTGGTGGGTATGCCCACCATTAGAATACCTCCCTTCATCCACCCACTTCTAATGATGGGCATACATGCACCATTTATATATGCCGATGCATGGGGGCATCCTCCCGCAAAAGTTATGCCGTGTACACACGGTCGGAATTTCGACCGTATGTACGTGGCATTAGGAGCCAATCGCTCCTCCCCCCCTGCTGCCCCCATGCTTCGGCATATATGCTCTTTTTTTTAACTGTGGTGGTGAAATCACCTCCTACAGCGTTGGAGTCGCGGCTTTATGTATCGTGGGAGCAAACGCTGTTGCTGTCAAGATAAATAAATCCGCGTTGCAACTGAATGGCGCACCTGAAAACAAAAAAAATGCTCAACACTAAAACACAGTAAACAAAATTACATACCTGAAAAGCAAGCATGATAAAACATGATAAAACATAATAAAACATTGCAGAATAGAATGGAGTAAAAAAAAGAGCAACAATAGAGAGAGAATAGAGTGAGAGAGAGAACAATAAAACGACAACTATTTTATTTTTTTTTATTTTTTTGAGATTCACAGGTAAAAAAGCTCCTGACTGAAGCGACTGAATCAAAACGCTACCACAAAAAAACTGTTAGCGATCGCAAGGATCAGGCCTGACTCTGCGAACGCTGCAGTTATGTGTGCTTAGTGTTTTGTAAGTGACAGTGATCGATCGATACTGCACTTGGGTGGGCTGGGCTGGGCGGAGGGGGAAAACGCAGGTGCTAGCAGGTATCTGGGCTGATCCCGCTAACAATGCGGTTTTTTTTGGAACCCTAAACTGCTGGGACGCTAGTATAGATCTGATCAGATCAGATATCGATCTGTTCAGATACTGTGCCACTAAGGGAGGTGTATGCTTTGCGCGTGGGTGTTTGCGGTACTGGCACTAACCTGGGGCGACGCAGACCTTATTTGACCCTAAAACCTAATTGATATCACCCGCCGGGCGATCAGGGGGTTAAACCGTTATTGGGTAATAAATGGCGGGTGCCCTGACAGTATAAAAAACAAGCTAACTAACCAGCGTCACCCGTAACAGTAATACAAAAAAAAAAAACTGGTTACCTAGCGACACTAATGCAGCGATCAGAAAAACGATCGCTTAGTGACACTGGCAAAAGGGGGTGAAAGGGTTAACTAGGGGCAATCAGGGGTTAAACCTTTATTAGGTAATATATGGGGGTACCTGACGCTATATAAAAACCTGACGGGGAACCTAAATAACGAAATAACTAACTGGCTAACCAGCGTCACCAGTGACAGTTATACAGTGATCACTGGTGAAAGGGTTAACTCTAGGGGCAATCAGGGGGTTAAAAACCTTTATTTAGGTTGTAATATGGGGGGTACCTGACCTATAAACCTATTTATGAACCTATATAAACATGGCGGTTACCTAAAAAAAAAAAAATGGTTACCTAGCGACACTAATGCAGCGATCAGAAAAACGATCGCTTAGTGACACTGGCAAAAGGGGGTGAAAGGGTTAACTAGGGGCAATCAGGGGGTTAAAACCTTTATTAGGTAATATATGGGGGTACCTGACGCTATATAAAAACCTGACGGGGAACCTAAATAACGAAATAACTAACTGGCTAACCAGCGTCACCAGTGACAGTTATACAGTGATCACTGGTGAAAGGGTTAACTCTAGGGGCAATCAGGGGGTTAAAACCTTTATTTAGGTTGTAATATGGGGGTACCTGACCTATAAACCTATTTATGAACCTATATAAACATGGCGGTTACCTAAAAAAAAAAAATGGTTACCTAGCGACAGCAGTGACACTAATACAGCGATCAGAAAAACGATCGCTTAGTGACACTGGCAAAAGGGGGTGAAAGGGTTACCTGGGGGGCAATCAAGGGGTTAAACCTTTATTAGGGGGGGGGGTAGGGGGCTACCTTGGACCTAAAACTAACTGCCCTGACAGTTATTACAGTCACACTGACACTAAATGCAGTGATCAGTAAATAAATGATCACTGCAATTAGTGACACTGTGACGGGGGGGGGAGGGGGTGATCTGGGGGGTGATCAGGGGGTGACAGGGGGGTGGAATATGTGCCTAACTGTACTGGTGTCAGTGTAGTGTTGTGCACTAACCTGTACATGTTCGCCGCTCGGCGTCTCCGGTCACATAGACCGGCGCACCGAGCGTGACATCACTTCCGCCTTCCTGTCTATACAATAGACAGGAAGGGGAAGTTTTTCATTGGCCAGGAGCGATCGCGAGGGGGTGGCCAGAAACCACTGGCCGTCCCCTCGTCCCGGATCGCTCCTGAAGCGATCCCGACCGTCCCCGCCGGCGGAGGGGGGTCCGATCGGACCCCCCACGCGCCTGAAGAATGGCACGTACAGGTACGTGATTCTGCCTGTACGTGCCATTCTGCCGACGTAAATATACAGGGGGCGGTCGGGAAGTGGTTAAGAAGATATTTCTTGGACCTACAGGTAAGCCTTAATCTAGGCTTACCTGTAGGTCAAAGTGATCTGTAAAGCCCCATACACACGGTCGGACTTTTTCATGGATTCTGTCCGATCGGACCATGTTGTCGAAAAATCCGACCGTGTGTATGCACCATCGGACAGTGTACGTCGAATTGTCCGACGGACAAAGTCTTATCTCCTGCTGGATAGATTTGCCTACAACCCGGTCCGATCACACAAAATTCGATCGTGTGTACGGTTGTCCGACCGGACAAAGTGCTACGCATGCTCAGTTCACATTACAAGACCAAAGCTATTGGCTACTAGCCTCTACGTAGTCCCGTCGTAGGCAACAAACGTCACCACGTTCTGACTGATCGGATTTTTCGACAACTTTGTCCGACCGTGTGTACGCAAAACCAACATCGGACAAAGTACGACGGACATGATCCGACGGACCTGGTCCGCGGATTGTCCGAGCGTGTGTATGGGGCTTAAGAGTTTACAACCACTTTAAGGTAAAATAAGGGAATTATCAAGTCCTGGTGATGATTCTCAATCCAGGGTAACCATATTTTTTCAAACTTAGCAATATTATCAAGGATTGTTGCTTCCACTATCTGTGACATTTCATCACATTTTTTATTAACCTTTTTTGACCTAGGCCAGAAACCAGGTAGCAACTGAAGAAACATAAAAAATAACATTTAAAACAAGTAAATATAATATACCTTCCTAACTATTGGCTGAAGCTAGCAGCATAAGGATTCAAAATAGCTAATGTTGATTGAGAGAGTTCAGTTCCACTTTAAGCACCATTGTCATTTGATCCACACATGTGATGAGATTAAGATCCCTTTCACACTGGGGGCGTTTTGCAGGCGATATAGCGTTAAAAATAGCGCCTGAAAAACCGCCCTAAAACAGCTGCTCCATTCACTCCAGTGTGAAAGCTCGAGGGCTTTCACACTGGATCTGTGTACTGGCAGGGCGTCAGAAAAAGTCCTGCCAGCAGCTTCTTTGGATCGGTGAACTCACTGCTCCTCCACCGCTCCTCCCCATTGAAATCCATGGGGCAGCGCTGCTATACCTCCGGCAAAACCCTGCTGTGGCGGCATTTTTGCGGGCACATTTAACCCCTTTTCGGCCACTAGAGGGGGGTTAAAACGCTAGCGGCCGAATAGCGCAGCTAAAACAACGGTAATGCAGCGCTAAAAATACACCCTAGGGCTAGGCGGCACAGTGTGAAAGGGCTCTAAAATCAGTGCCTGCAGCATCTACCATAAATGCCATATAGGCCTCTGGCCCACTCAACCAGGAAGACCAAAGCCTCCAACAGGTACCCACCAAGGATTAAATGGAACAGGAGGGAGACTCCAGTTCTCTTCAGTGAGGTTAAAAATAAGGGAAAATCTTCCAGCTCAATGATGGTCACTTAGATGTGGCATAGGGTGGGCCACCACAAGTGGAACAATCCACTTCGACAAATTCCTGCTCAAAGGGAAAAAGGATAGAGAAGTGTTTGAAAAGTGTTTGAAAAGTAGGGAAAGTCCTGTGGATGCCTCCGATCCCTGTAGGTGAATTCACTCAGCAAGGTATACTGTAGAAACATCTTACAACAATCTACAAATACATGGTAGGATTTTAAATACCCCTCCAGTGGACACACATGCATCAAGTAGTAATAAAAATATATACAAATCTTTATTTCATCCAGTAAAAAACTTCATAAAAACATATATCATAAATGCATGGACATTAATACTACCAATCATCAACCACTAACAGGATGAAAAATGCTTAGCATGGTAGTCTTCCAATATAAGGAAATGTAGGTTGAAGCGTTTAGCGGAAACGTACGCTTCCTCAGGACCTCCTATGTTATATATATAGGTACAGGTAGACAGTAGAATAAATTCTAAGAACAAAAATACATATAAGTCACATATCATCTACATGTCCAATCATAGTCAATGTCAACAATTTATAGCTAGACAATAAATGGCTATCCCTGAAGGGGGAGGGGAGGAAGGGAAGAGGGGAAAGAAGGGGGGGGGGTATTATTATTATTGTTTAGACAGAAAATTGTTGACATCGACTATAATCGCATAGTTTACTACTGGATGAAATAAAGATTTGTATATATTTTTAATATTGCTTGATGCATTTGAGTCCACTGGAGGGATATTTAAAATCCTACCGTGTATTTGTAGATTGTTGATTAATTTTAGGAATGAGACCCTCCACTGGCACAGTTAGTTAAGCAGTACCAACCCCACACACATCTAAAAACAGTCTATGTAGAAAAATCTTAGCAGACTGTTGTGGCTTTTAAGAGCCAAAACCGTAAGGCCCCTTTTTCACTGGGACGTTTTTCAGGCGATACAGCGCTAAAAATAGCGCCTGTACAGCGCCTGAAAAAATTCGGCCCCATTCACTCCAGTGTGAAAGCCGGAGGGCTTTCACACTGGAGCGGTGCGCTAGCAGGGCGGTCAAAAAAGTCCTGCTAGCAGCATCTTTGGAGCGGTGTATTCACACCCGCTCCTATACCACTCCTACCCGCTCCTACCCATTGAAATCAATGGGACACCGTGGTAATACCGCGGCAATACCGCCGCAAAGCGCTGCTGCGGCTAAAACTACGCTAAAGTAGCGCTAAATATAGCGCTGCTTTACCGCCGACGCCGCTCCCGCCCCAGTGTGAAATCTCACAAGAGGAAAGGAATCTTCTAATATTTACAATAAAGGCCTGCTAAGGTCATGTTGAGCATTGTTCTTGTTAATATAGGACAGTAGAAGGATGCTATACCCCAGGTTTGTCTGCAGCTGAAGGGTGTCATACCTGCCTTCTAGTAGACATTACAACGGGTAAGAGACATGTCAGGCATTCACATGTGCAATACTCGCTGGCTTTAAAATGTCAATGCTGCAGGCAAAAGATTGTGACCCAGAAGGTGTGCTGTTTCTCCAGTAATGGTAACTTCCCAGACTGTGTTAGTTTTTTAGAGAGATGCTGCTTGGATTTTGCACAGGATGGAGAGATGCACGCATCCAGAAAATCAACAAATTTTAGCCCAGGCAGGGGAATCCAGCCTGGAAAAACAACAAGTCGAATGACACCATGGCTTGAAGAAAAAACCTCCAGGTATGCCTCTGCAAGGACATGGCCACAGCAGGGTGATCACCATATACAGTATCTTACAAAAGTGAGTACACCCCTCACGTTTTTGTAAATATTTGATTACATCTTTTCATGTGACAACACTGAAGAAATGACACTTTGCTACAAAGTAGTGAGTGTACAGCTTGGCTTGTATAACAGTGTAAATTTGCTGTCCCCTCAAAATAACTCAACACACAGCCATTAATGTATTACCGCTGGCAACAAAAGTGAGTACACTCCTCAGGGAAAATGTCCAAATTGGGCCCAATTAGCCATTTTCCCTCCCCGGTGTCATGTGACTCGTTAGTGTTACAAGGTCTCATGTGTGAATGGGGAGCAGGTCCATTAAATTTGGTGTTATCACTCTCACTCTCACATAGTGGTCACTGGAAGTTCTATATTGCAAAGAACTCTCTGAGGACCTGAAAAAAAGAATTGTTGCTCTACATAAAGATGGCCTAGGCTATAAGAAGATTGCCAAGACCCTGAAACTGAGCTGCAGCACGGTGGCCAAGAAGACCATACAGTGGTTTAACAGGACAGGTTCCACTCAGAACAGGCCTCGCCATGGTCAACCAAAGTAGTTGAGTGCACGTGCTCAGCGTCATATCCAGAGGTTGTCTTTGTGAAATAGACATATGAGTGCTGCCAGCATTGCTGCAGAGGTTGAAGAGGTGGGGGGGTCAGCCTGTCAGTGTTCAGGCCTATAAACCGCACACTGCGTCAGAAGTCCCAGAAGGAAGCCTCTTCTAAAGATGATGCAAAAGAAAGCCCACATGCTGAAGACAAACCGACTAAGGACATGGATTACTGGAACAATGTCCTGTAGTCTGATGAGACCAAGATAAACTTATTTGGTTCAGATGGTGTCAAGCGTGTGTGGTGGCCAGGGCCGCCATCAGGGGGCTACAGCCGATACACATGTACCAGGCCCGATCGTCTAGAGGGGCCTGGGACCCGGCAACCAGGAAGTGTGCAGGAGAGAGCAGCCGGAGGAGAAATAGTGCAGGAGAGGCGCCGGAGGCTAAGCACATAGTAAGCCCAGTAAGCTGGCAGGGCTGGGACTCGGGAGATCTTATGAGGGAGGGACTTAACTGTCAGGGCTGGGCTCAGCCCTTCCTTCTCTGAGCTGGCCGCTCAGCTGTCGGCTAATTGCCAGTTCCTATCTCTCCACAGTTACTCAGCTGTTAATGATATCCTGCTCGTCAGTCCTGCCTACTTAAGCCGTCCAGTCCAGAGGTTCTCTGCCTTCGCCTTGGTCAACATCACAGAAACTATCTCCTGTGATCCTGTTCAAGACTTGCTTTGCTGACATCCCTTCTGGCTCCAGATCCTGCTTGCTGTTCCACTACATTGAGCCCTGACTTCTGGCTTTATCCGTTCCGGTTACTGAACTTTGTTTTGACTACGTTTGTTCTTTTTACTTTTATTATTAAACAAGTGTGATTTAACTATACTCCACCATGTGTTGCCCAATTTACCATTAGTCCACTACCACTAATGGTAAATTGGGCAACACATGGTGGAGCTCTCTACTCATGCATGCTGGATGCTTATGTTGTCATTGTTTGCAGACATAGACGTGTGTCTCACTGGAACACACAATTGCCAATCAGATCAAGTATGCACTAATGTGAGGGGAACATTCACTTGCCTGTGTCCAAGAGGATACCAGAAGTGAGGGGAACAATGCATTGACATTGATGAATGTTCATTATCTTCATTTTGCCATCATCAGTGTGTCAATACACTGGGATCTTACTACTGTCAATGTAATCCTGGCTTCCAGCTTGCAGCGAACAACTACAGCTGTGTGGTTTTTCTCTTATCATGATTCAACATACATGAAACACGTGTGAACACTTGGAGTATTGATGTTCATTTCCTTGCCCGCTGTCCATCTTTCTATGTATATCAACGCCATTGAGCTAAACCTTGGAGCCAGTCCGTGGAGCAGGGACCCGGTAACCTTCCATTTAAAGCCTATCACGACTTGCAAGGCGTATGCCTTCCCAAGTCTGTGATATCTGGTAAGCCTTATTCCAATAAGCGTTGATGCCGACAGGACCACAATCACTTCACCCAGAATAGTGTACAGTGTCACTGGCTGATCACAAGCAATTTTGTGACCTGTACATGGACTTCACTGCTATACACATACGTGTATAGTTAGGTTGCTCTTCACCAATCACCAACTTAATATTTTTAAACATAAATCATTTATGTTTTATTGTTTACCATATTTATTGTTCAAAACCTTGTCACTTTTCCATCCTTCACAGGATCACATATTCACGTTCATCTACTTACGTGTTTTTATAATTTTACACTTGGATAATTGTTCATTGTATATGTATAATTTCATTTTATATTTATATGACTATTCCTTTATACATTAATTTCAATTTAAATCCATGAGTTTTTTTCATATAATTCATGCACAATAGCACTTTAGCGCAACATATATTCTTTTTCCACTTATCTTAACCGTTTTCGGCAATGTTTGCAGCTTTTTTATAATTCCTCTAGCACAGCGCAGTATTACCCCCCTATTTTCAAGGGCTGAGATAGCAGCCAGAGATATACCCACTGAGCTGGAGTAGTTGATCACGTTTGCCATCCTCATAGACTCCAGACTCAGAGAAAGACTCTCTATTAAGGAGCGCTTGCAAAAGCCTCCTGTACGCTTGTCTCCGAGCTTTGCAGTCCCACCCATGCCTCCCTCACCTCCCATGCCTCCTGGTCCCGAGTCGGTCAGTGAAGGTGAACCCATGCACTTGGGTTTCACGCGTCTCTCTGCGGATGAGAGAACCTTTAGGAGGATGAGAGATTGTGCCTTTGTGGCCAGGCAGGTCACTTTTTGAAGTCTGGTCTTACCTGTCCAGGGAATGCCCGAACCTTGAGGTCCTGTCACGGACAGACCTTAGGTGGCGGTGTTTCATCCCCAGTTATCCAGAAGGATAAGCCCCTGGTTTCGGTCACCCTTTCTTGGGCTGAATTGTCCATTTCCATTGGGCGGAATTTATTAACGATTTCCTCCGAGATTTGTTGCAGTTATGTGTGGTCGTTTATCTCAATGATATCCCCATATTTTCCAAGTCCCTGGAGAGCCACCACACAGTTTCTGAAGCACACGACAGACATCTAAGAGAGAACAATCTCTATTGTAAACTGGAGAAGCGCGAGTTCCATCGTGAACAGGTTAAATTCCTGGGTTATGCCATTTCCACTGCTGGTTTTTAGATGGACCCAGAGAAACTTTCGGCAGTTCTACAGTGGCCTCGACCCGTGGGTTTACGTCCCCTGCAGTGTTTCCTGGGCTTTGCCAACTATTATCGGAAGTTTATTCGGAACTTCTCATCTCTGGTCAAGCCCCTGACTGATATGACCAGAAAGGACGGTAACCCACAGAGTCGGTCTCCGGAGTCCATTAAGGCCTTTGAGAATCTCAAGGCTGCCTTTGTTTCTGCTCCTGTGTTGGCACATCCTGATCCTACTTTACCTTTTATCCTTGAGGTTGATGCTTCTGAGACTGGTGTTGGCATCCTTCTGTCTCAAAGTCCTACCTCTGAGAGTGCTATGCATCCTTGTGGCTACTTTTCCAAGGAATTGTCACCTGTGGAGTGCAATTACGAGATTGGTGACAGAGAGCTGTTGGCGATCCTTTTAGCCCTGAAAGAATGGCGACATCTCCTCGAAAGTACCACTGTGCCGGTTCTCATTCTTGCTGACCATAAAAATCTCACATTCTTGTCTAAGGCTAAATGCCTCTCTCCCAGAAGGGCGCGATGGACTCTTTTCTTGTCAAGTTTCAATTACATTGTCTCATTCTTACCCAGTACTAAGAATGTAAGGGCTCCAAGTTGGAGTCAGTTCCGGTTCCTGTGATTCCTCTTGATCGTATTCTGGCTACGTTTCGCACCAGTCTTACTTCTCCTTTGGGTGACAAAATTCTTGCTGCTCAGGTCCATGCTCCTCTTGAGAAACCTTGTGACCGATGCTTTGTCCCAGAGAGTCTACGTACTGCCGTGCTCCAGACTTACCATTCTACTAAGGCTGCTGGCCACCCTGGGAAGAATCAACTCTTTTGGACCATTTCCCAACAATTCTGGTGGCCTAGTCTACGGGCTGATGTAACTTCCTTCGTAGCTGCCTGTTTTGTGTGTGCTCAAAGTAAGACTCCACAACACCTTCCAGTGGGCCTCCTACAACCCATACCCAATGGAGAGAGGCCCTGGACCCAGCTGTCTGTCTATGGATTTCATTGTGGAGTTACCCAACTCCCAGGGCAACACAGTTATGCTTATGGTGATCGACCGGTTCTCAAAGATGTGTCATTGTATTCCACTTAAGAAGTTGCCCACTTCTAAGAAACTGGCTTCCATTTTTGCTCGGGAGATCTTTCGCTTATATGGGCTACCCAAGATGATTGTCTCGGACAGGGGTAGTCAGTTGGTGTCCCAGTTCTGGCGAGCCATTTGTGCACAGTTGGGAATTCAGCTTGTTTTCTCCTCTGTGTATCACCCGCAGTCAGGGGTGGACTGACAACTCATGGGGCCCCCGGGCAATAGGAGATTATGGGGCCCCCGGGCAATCGGAGATTATGGGGGCACACAGTATACACACACATAGTATACAATCACACAGTATACACATACATGTACACAGTGATGTAAGTAACTGAGTTAAAATAAACTGAGTTACCTAACGCAGTTACTTTAGAGGGTAACGAGTAATATAACTGATTACTTTTCCCCTCATGGTAACTCAGTTCCCATTACTTTGGCTTAGTTACCCCAATTACATCTACCGCCACTAGATGGCAGTAGTGTAATTCCGGTGTCCTGCCTAAAAAGTTCCCCCGCCAGATAAGGACCCCCTGTACTGCGCAGGCGCAGGGCTTGCGCAGTACGAAGGACTACGGAGCTTCCGAAAATTGCCCAACCTAAACAGCTCTGAGTGAACTCTACACTGCGCAGGTGCAGTTAACATGTAATTGTACGAAGCGATGCCGCACGTTCCCGATGCTCGTGCTACTCTGCAAGGGGCGTCTATCGTGTAAGTAAGGGGCGGGTCATGTATTACTGTAACCAAGGGGCGCATTTATTATTATTGTTATATATATCGAGCTCAGCCCATTAATTTAACATTCGCCCTCTTCTGTAGCCATCCGCCCCCTACACGATATAATAATAATAGACCCGCCACTTGCTTACACGCTATAACAGATCTGCCCCTTGGTTAGAGTAATAATAGAGCAGCCCCTTGGTTACACGATATAAAATGCCCCCTTGGTTACAGTAATACTAGACCCGCCCCTTAGTTACACGTATAGAATATTTAAAAAAAAAAGTCAGTTACTTTGCTGAGTAACTAATTACTTTTTCAATGTAGTAACTGAGTTACTAACGCAATTACTTTTTGGGAGAAGTAATTTGTAACTTAACTAATTACTTTTTTAAAGTAAGATGACCAACACTGCATGTACACACAGTATACACAGACATGTTTCTATTGACTGAGAAGGTACTGGAGAGGTGGGGCAGCTATAATCTCGGGATTTTTAGACCAAAAGGATGTCGGTAAGGGACATTTCAGAAACAGATGTAAAAAAAAAAAAAAAAACACAGATTTTACATACTGTCCCTGGTTTTACTGAGGCTGGCCACCCTGATGGGGCCCCCTAGTGTCCCGGGGCCCTCGAGAAGTGCCCAAGTGGCCGAATAGTCAGTCCGCCCCTGCCCGCAGTCTAATGGGGCCGCAGAATGAGCCAATCAGTCCTTGGAGCAATTTCTACGTTGCTATATTTCTGACCATCATAACAACTGGTCAGACCTATTACCGTGGGCAGAGTTTGCTCACAAAAGTGCATTGAATTCTGCCTCCCGATTGTCCCCGTTTATGGCGAATTATGGTTTCCAACCTTCCATGTTGCCTGACTTGTTTGTTCCGCAGAGTATTCCTGCGTTAGAGGAGCATCTCTGTGGTCTTTGTTCCACTTGGGCACAAGTCAAGGAGGCTTTGCGACATGCTAATGATAGGTACAGACTGCAGAAGCCTGCCTGCTCCTTCCTACCAGGTTGGGGACAGGGTCTGGCTGTCATCTCACAACCTCCGACTTCGTGTTCCCTCACTGAATTTCGCTTCTCCGTTTATTGGGCATTTCCGTATTCTTCGCAGAATTAACCCAGTGGCTTACGCATTAGACCTTCGCATTAGACCTTCCTTCTAATAATGCGTATTTCAAATGTATTTCATGTCTCCTTATTAAAACCTTTTGGTCTGCAGCTGCTTTACCACTTCAGAGCCATGTCCTCACCCTGTACAGGTTAAGAACGATGAGGAGTATGAAGTACAGTCCATTGTTGACTCCTGTAGGTTCTGTGGGCGCATACAGTACCTGGTGCATTGGAAAGGGTATGGTCTGGGGGAACGCTCTTGGGTCTCATCCTCGGACGTATATGCCCCTTTCCTCCTCCATGATTTCCATAGACATTTTCCCCTCAAGTCTGGTGGTCCTCCAAGGGGGAGGGGTCGTTGAGGGGAGGGGGGGTACTGTCAGGGCTGGGCTCAGCCCTTCCTTCCCTGAGCTGGCCGCTCAGCTGTCGGCTAATTGCCAGCAGTTACTCAGCTGTTGATGATATCCTGCTAGTCAGTCCTGCCTACTTAAACTGTCCAGTCCAGAGGATCTCTGCCTTCGACTTGGTCAACATCACAGAAAACTTCTCCTGCGATCCTGTTCAAGATTTGCTTTGCTGACATCCCTTCTGGCTCCAGATCCTGCTTGCTGTTCCACTACATTGATCCATGACTTCTGGCTTGGCTGACTATCTATTCCGGCTACTGAACTTTGGCTATGTTTTGACTTTTTACTTTTATTATTAAACAAGTGTAATTTAACTGTACTTCTGTCTTGGCCTGATTTCATGATTTCTGACAAATACCATGTATTGCCCCCTTTAACATCAATGACAGCATGAAGTGTTTTGTGGATGAGGCTCTTTATCTTCTAATATTGTAAAGCTGCCCATTCCTCTTGGCAAAAAGCCTTCAGTTCCTGTAAGTTCTTGGGCTGTCTTGCATGAACTGCACGTTTGAGATCTCCCCAGAGTGGCTCAATGATTTTGAGGTCAGGAGACTGAGATGGCCACTCCAGAATCTTCAATTTATTCTGCTGTAGCCAATGACAGGTTGACTTGGCCTTGTGTTTTGGATCATTGTCATGTTGGAATGTCCAAGTACATCCCATGCGCAGCATCCAGGCTGATGAATGCAAATGTTCTTCCAGTATTTTTGGATAACATACTGCATTCATTTTGCCGTCAATTTTGACCATCAATTTTTTTTTTTTTGAAACATTAGTTTTTATTGATTTAAAGGCATAGAACAATAACAAACATAGTTCAACTTGTATCATATAAAGACACTTAGTACAGTAAGAATGACAGTTTAGGTGTTTATTTACCTTTGGCAATATGGTATACGCTGCAAAGGTATTACCTATGATAGTTAACTCATCCAAGTGTGGAGTGCTATATGCACTCATCTAAAGCGTGGGGTTGGACTCCCCCCCCCCTCCAGACACCCCTTCCGGGATCACACTGTGCCCAGAGAGAAGTGGAGTCCCCCCCCCCAGGGTGCCGTGGTTACACTTGGTTATTCACATTTGCTTTTACCTCATGTATTAATACGTTACAGAGATTTAGTATCGTATTATAACTCAATCAGTACTTTGCCTGTGGAGGTGTGAATAAAACACAAAGAGGAAATAAAAAAATAAAATAACATAACAGATATTAAAGAGAATAGCGATTCAACTGTGAATCGAACACAAAAACATAATGCGCTTGAAGCGCTATAGAATTATCTTTGGCAGTCAACCAATTTTTCCAACCTTAAAATATGCCCTAGTTTTTTGTTTAGTCTAGCTTGTTTTAGGAGTTTAATGTCAGGTGCTTGTGTGTTCCATACCAATCGTTCCATATCTTCCAGGAATCGTGTACAATATGTAATTTACCCATTGTGTATGCTAATTGCTTTTCATATGCGCCGTGTGTATCTATCATGCATAGTGTTTCACCGATGTGTGGTGGTAATTTGTCTTTCCAGTGTCTTGTTAGCGTGAGGCGTGCTGCTAGTAGTATGTGAGAAATTAAGGCTTTCCTCTCGCTCGGAACTTCCTCCATACCCAGGGATAGGAGTGCCATTCCTGGTGAAGGGTCAACATTAATTTTAGTTATTTGTGCAATTAGTCCAAATATTTTGTGCCAATAGTCACCAATAAGTGGACATGACCACAGAATGTGAGTTAGAGTTCCCACCCCCCCGCACGCTCTCCAGCATCCCGAGGGGAGGGAAGGTACGATTTTTGATAGTCGGTATGGGGTGAGGTACCAGCGGAGTAAGATCTTTTGGTACAGTTCCCATAGGTTGACCCCTTTGGTGGTGGAAAAGGTAGTGGAGATAGCTCTCTCCCATTTTTGTGTGCTGTAAGTTTTACCCAAATCTGTTTCCCAAGCTAGGATGTTAGTAGATTTGGTAAAAGTACATTTGTCTTGTAGGCTATTGTAAAATAATGATACCCCTTTTGTTTTGGTATGGTAGTTTGTGCAGTATGATGCTATTTTCCAGGGTAATGACGTAGGGGTTATGGTTGTTTGTTTTAGGAGGTGACAGATTTGAATGTATGTGTATGCTTCCGAGGATGGAATAGCATATTCTATTTGTAGGGAGCGGAATGATTTAAGTGCAGGGCCGATATACAGGTCCTCTAGAGTCATATTTCTGCGGGCATTCCACTTATTTAAGGATAGTCCGGGGATCAAGAGTGTTAATGCTGATATGGGGAAATTTAATGTGGTAGTGGGCATCTCAGGGAGAGTTGCTTTCAGGAGTTGCTTCCAAGAGTCGATTGACGCTTGAATGGTGGGTGACAGATTAGTTACGTTGGTCGGGTTTAGAGCGTGTGTTATAAGGAAATTATATAAGTCCCCCCTGGGATTTGGTGTTGTTCTATTTCTGCCCAAGGGGTGATAGATTGTGACGGGAACCACCCTTTTAACTGAGATAGGATCGTGGCCGTGTAGTAGTCTTTTAGGTGGGTGTGTCCAATTCCTCCGGCTTGTTTCGTTTTAACTAGTTTGCCGAAGGCACATCTCGCCTTCTTACCTTGCCACAGATAGTTGTTCAAGTGGGATTGTGCTGTCAGGAAGAAAGCTTTTGGTATCGGGATGGGTAGCGTCCTATAGAGGTACAGGAGCTGTGGTAATATTTGCATCTTAAATGCTGCTAGTCTGCCTGTCCATGATAGTTCATGTTTCTCTATTTTTTCCAGCTGTGTTTTTAATATGGGTAAAAACTTCATGTAGTTCTCCTTTACTAAGTCTGAGGTGTGGGGGGTGAGTGTGATTCCCAGGTATTTTATACAGTTGTCTTTCCAAGTGTAGGGAAATTCATTGCTGATACCATTTCTAACGTCTGGTGATAGCCCTATGCCTAGGAGGTATGATTTGGAATCATTTACCTTATAGTAAGACAGTGAGGAAAACCTTTGCAGCGTGTTGTGTACCGAAGCCAGGGAAGAATGAGGGTTGGTAAGAATTAGGATCACATCATCCGCAAAGAGGCTGATTTTATGCTCTGTGGACCTTGTACTGAAACCGGTGATATCAGGACGTTGTCTAATATAGGTTGCTAAGGGTTCCATAATCAAATTAAATATTAATGGAGACAATGGACATCCTTGGCGGGTGCCATTGGTTATTTGAAAAGGGGTTGAGAGTGACCCTGAGGTATAGACTTGAGCTGATGGATTCGTATAAAGGGCCATTATGGCTTGATATATTGGGCCATTGAAGCCAAATTTGTTGGGCGAGATAGTCCCAATGGACTCTATCAAACGCCTTCTCTGCGTCTAGCGATAGCAGCAGAGAAGGCGTTTCTGATTTGTTGGCCAAGTGGATGATGTTTAAAAGGCGTCTAGTGGCATCAGCTGTCTGACGCCCTTTAGTAAAGCCAGTTTGATCCGGGTGGATCAAGGAGGGTAGTAGGTCAACTAATCTATTCGCTAACAATTTCGCGTAAATTTTTAGGTCATTATTTAATAATGAGATTGGGCGGAAATTTTGGGGTAGGTTGGGCTCTTTCCCCGGCTTCGGCAAAGTAACAATCATAGCTTGGAGCATTTCGGGGGGAAAGGAAGACGAGGAGACGGCTTGGTTGTATATCGCTGTCAGGTGGGGTGCTAGTATGTTTTTGAAAGTTTTGAAATACTCCCCTGTGAAACCGTCTGGGCCAGGCGATTTGTTGTTGGGGAGAGACTCGATCGCTTGGGTAATTTCTGTTATTGTGAATGGAGCATTTAAGGCATCTAATTGTATTTCGGATACTTGTGGGAGTTTGAGTGAACTGAGAAAATCTGAGATTTCAGAGGGGGATGGCTGAATGGTGGATGGATCTAGTTTCAAATTATATAGTGAGCTATAATAAGTGCTAAAAGCATCCGCAATTGCTTGTGGGTGATATAATTTGGATTTGGAGATTGGGTGTATAATATAAGGGACTTTTGTTTTTTGTCTATATCCCTTAAGTCTAGAAGCGAGTAATTTACTTGCTCTGTTGCCATTTGCGTAGTAAGTCATTTTTAATCTTCTGGCGGATTTGTCAAAATCCTCCAGAAGTAGAATTCTGAGATCGTGCCTTAGATTGGTTAGCTGTTGGGACAATTTGGTATTTGGGTTGGTTTTGTTTTGGGTTTCGAGTCTTTGGATCTGTGATGTGAGTTCAAGGATTTGCCGTCCCCTCTTCCTCCTAACCCCCGCCCCCATTTTTATTAGAACTCCGCGTGCGAATGCTTTGTGTGCATTCCAAGTTGTAAATGGGTTAGTGACTGACCCTGCATTCAAGTCAAAAAATTCCGATAACAGTGTATTGAGTTCAGACCTGGTGGGATCTGCCTGGATCAATTTAGGATTGGATCTCCATATAAATGTGGGGGAAGATTGTAATTCATCCCTCACTTTTAGTGTCACTGAGGCATGATCCGACCAGGTTATGTTGTTAATATTAGACATTTGAATTTTTTGTAGAAGCCACTTATCCACCAGGAAGAGATCAAGTCTGGTATAAACTTTGTGTCTAGCGGAAAAGAAGGAGTAGTCTCTTTCTGATGCGTGTAAGCATCTCCAGGCATCATATAAATCGTAGTTAGAGATCGTTGGGAGGAGTGCTTGTTGTGGTCTGGTGGAAGATGTAGTGGAGTCTATTGCAGGGTCAGGGGGTAAGTTAAAGTCTCCGCACAATAATAGGCGTCCCTGTTTAACACGGTTGATTTTCCTCATGATACTATGGAAGAATCGGATCTGATGTGCGTTTGGGGCGTACACGTTTACTATCGTGTATCTATTGTGATTTATATCGCAGATCAGAATGTGGAATCTGCCTTGTGGGTCGGAGGTCTCGGAGATCAGTGCGAAGACCACTGTGTCCCTGATAGCTGTAAGTACCCCTCTCTTTTTTGCTGGTGCGTTGGCAAAAAAGATATGTGGGAATTTGGGGTGTGAGCACTTGGGTGGTAGTAGCTTGTGGAAATGCGTCTCTTGGACGCATAGAACGTCGCATTGTTGTTGTGCTGCTTCCTTCCACATAGATCTACGTTTGGCCGGATGGTTAAGGCCTTTAACATTGATAGATGTAAAGGTTACAGCCATTGTTGCAAACTGTAGGATGCGGTTGTGTATGATGTGCACAGATAGCACTTACATTTAGTTGATGGGGCTCTGCTTTCGAGGCTTCGGCTGTGTTTGTAGAATTCAGGTGTCCAGTGGTCGTCTCCTGCTTGGGATGTATAGGAACATCCAGTCCGCTGTGGAGTGGGCGTTGGAGTATGTTGGTTGACTGCAAAATTTAAAATAAAACAAAACACAAAAAGAACATAGAAACAAAAGTTTGAAGGGATCAAGACGATCCGTGTGCGGGAAATACCGCTAATCATGTTTAGGGGTAAGCTGCAAATAGGCCGTCAATTGAGCTGTTGTCCGCTTGGGAGGAGTGGACAACTCAAAGGGACAGAATCATCTATTCGAGCTAAGTACCGTGGAGTGGCGCACGGTTAACATTGCGGCCAGGGCTTAGGTGTGCTTACGGGCATTCTTTGTGGTGACAATGTTCCAGTCTCCGGAGATTCGATCCGGGCTTTTAGAGGGATGAGGGTTGTTGGTGTCTTCGGGGACAATGTGCCAGGTCTTAAGAAGTTGCAGACCCTTGGCCAAGGAATCTACCATATGATCTTTGCCTTCCCTGGTTATAATCAGTTTAGTGGGGAAGCCCCATTTGTAGGTGATCTGGTGATTTCTTAGTGCTTTCGAAATAGTGTTGAGGTTCCTCCTTTTTTGGAGAGTAAATTGCGATAAGTCTGCAAAAAACTGTAGATTTTGGCACTGTGGAGGTAGCTGGTCTTTGGCGCGTGCTGCTGCCATTAGGCGTTCTTTCACATGGAAAAAGTGTAACCTTAGAATGACATCTCTTGGGATGTTGTCAGCTAGGTAACTTGGTTTGGGGAGACGGTGGATTCTGTCGATCACTACGTCAAGATCCGTTAGGTCTGGTATAATGGTTTTAAACAGTTGTGCAGCGTAGTCGCGAAGCTCTGCCTGCTTCACCGACTCCGGGACCCCTCTGATTTTCAAATTGTTCCTCCTGAAACGGTCCTCAATATCTGCGAGCTTGGATTTAACTGCCTCCATTTCCCCCTCATTGGTGTCATGAGCATCCACTAAGTCATTTATAGTGGATGCAAATTCCTCCATCTTGTTTTCCACGCGATCCACTCTGGATGCTGTGGCTTGTAGTTCCACCCCAAATCTGTGCATGCATGACATCATGTCTGTGTGGAGAGAGCTCCTGAGTGAAACTAACATGTCTTTTAGTGTGGTATCTAAGACTGGCTGGTTGTTAGTGGGGAACGAATCAATGGAATCAGGGAGCTCTCTCGTGTCCTCCCCTGTGTCTAGGCCTCTGCTCACCTCGTGGCTTGAATCCCTGGCATCCAGTCTCATCCTGGTCTTCTCTGGGCTACCCGAGCTTGGGGAGTGTAGGGGAGACTGTGCAGATGTGGTTGGGACATGTCTTTTAGATGGGTTCGGGGAAGATGGGTCTTGTTGAGGTGTACTTGCCAGCATTCGCGCCGCCGGACCTCCGCCATCTTGTCTGTGTCCCGTGGGGTAATACGAGGTGATCCTCTGTGGCTTTCGGTCTTCCTTTTTCTTTTTTGTCATGTTCGGTGTACGCTGCAGCGCTGCGGGAGTGCTCTGGTGGTGGATCGGGTTTGATTGGGTTCCCTCTGCCGCTCGATATGTGCCGGTGTATAGGCGCCTTCTCCGGAGCTCCTCACTCAGGCGTCCATCTCCTTCCGCGGTTAGCTCCGCCCCCCTTGACCATCAATTTTGACCAAATTTCCTGTGCCTTTGTAGCTCACACATCCCCAAAACATAAGCGATCCACCTCCGTGTTTCACAGTAGGAATGGTGTACCTTTCACCTTTCATCATAGGCCTTGGCATTTATGGTTGTGGCCAAAAGGCAAAATTTTGGTCTCAAAACTCCAAATGACTTTGTGCCAGAAGGTTTGAGGCTTGTCTCTGTGCTGTTTGGCGTATTGTAAGCGGGATACTTTGTGGCATTTGGGTAGTAATGGCTTTCTTCTGGCGACTCGACCGTGCAGCCCATGTTTCTTCAAGTGCCTCCTTATTGTGCATCTTGAAACAGCCACACCACATGTTTTCAGACAGTCCTGTATTTCACCTGAAGTTATTTGTGTTTTTTCTTTGCATCCAACAATTTTCCTGGCAGTTGTGGCTGAAATTTTAGTTGGTCTTCCTTTTGGTTTCAACAGAACCCCTCATTTTCCACTTCTTGATTAGAGTTTAAACGCTGCTGATTGGCATTCTCAATTCCTTGGATTACTTTTCATATCCCTTTCCTGTTTTATACAGTTCAACTACCTTTTCCCATAGATCCTTTGACAAGTCTTTTGCTTTCCCCATGACTCAGAATCCAGAAACACCAGTGCAGCACTGGATGAAAGATGCAAGGGTCTGTCAGGAGTCCAGAAACTCATTGACCTTTTATACACACACACTAATTACAAACAAACAGATCACAGGTGAAGGTGGTTACCTTTTAATAGTCATTCAAACCACTTTGTGTCAACTTGTGTGCATGTTATCAGGCCAAATCACCAGGGTATGTAAACATTTTATCAGGGTCATTTGGGTAGTTTCTGTTGTCATTATGATTTAAAAAGAGTAAACACAGTTGATTGATAATAAACAGCTTCATCCAAACACTAACCATGAGTGAAAAATGTTTTTTGTGTTACCATTCATATTCTCTGAAAAAAGGCTAAGAAATCATATTTCTTCATAATTCTGCCAGGGTATGTAAACTAAAGCACAACTGTACTTTAGTTTTATACATAACTAGCACATCTAACAGGGTTATGTCATTGCAGAAGATTTCCCCTCGCTTTCTGTCTTGGTGTCACCAGGACAGGAAGTGAGGGAGTCTCCCTGTGGGGATCTAGCCAGCAATTGTTTCCATATGAGTATATTATACTTTGTTATATTTTAATATGACACTCCTGGACAAATGTTAGTATTATTGTACAATTGTTATATCTAAGATCCAATAAAAGCTTATTGTTTAAAAGAAAAAAAAAAAAACATTTTAGCAATTGAAATTGAAGTGAAATTCCCTCACTTCCTGTTCTGGTGACACTAAAAAAGGAAGTGAGGGTAAATATCATGCAATGATATATTAGATGTTTTAGTTATGTATAAAAAGTATATGTAAAGCAAGCACTTTTTCCCATTTTGGCTAAATTCTTTTTCTACCATCTGTGTCCCATTGTGAGGTCCCATAGACACAACCAGTAGTGAGAGAGAAATGCCCTTGGAGACATTTGCCACCAAAACCGGAGTCCCAGGATGGAGGAGATGGGACTGGAGGAAGAGGATATGGGATAGAGGAGATGGGACTGGTGGAGGAGGAGATGGGACTGGAGGAGGAGAAGGAGATGGGACTGGAGGAGAAGGAGGACATGGGATGGAGGAGGAGGAGGAGGTGGGACTGGAGGAGAATAAGGACACGGGATGGAGGAGGATAAGGGCATAAGGACATGGGACTGGAGGAGGAGCTAAAGAAGCTGAGGATAAAGGTGATGGACTGACCAATCATATTGGGCATCTGTGGGGCATCCTAAAATGGAAGGTGGAGGAGTGCAAGGTCTCTAACATCCACCAGCACCGTGATGTCGTCATGGAGGAGTGGAAGAAGACTCCAGTGGCAACCTGTGAAGCTCTGGTGAACTCCATGCCCAAGAGGGTTAAGGCTGTACACTCACTACTTTACATTGTAGCAAAGTGTCATTTCCTCAGTGTTGTCACATGAAAAGATATAATAAAATATTTACAAAAAATGTGAGGGGTGTACTCACTTTGTGAGATACTGTGTATATATACACACACACACACATTAGAAATTAAATCCTTGCCGCCCGGCATTAACTAAACAAATAATCTCCTCTCTATACAGTGCAGGGCTGGTCCCCGTCACCCACAAAACGTGGTAAACACAGGTAAAGCAAACCTTTTCAGTCCAATATGCAGAGCTCCTCTCACTCAGGTTCCTTCCTGAGTCTCAACACCAGAGCCCTGCTGTGCTCTCTTCCTGGTTATTTAAAGTCCAGCTGACTGTGGACTCCAGTGTACCAGAACATCCGGACCGGAACCCAGCCTGCCACAGAGGCTGGAAAACCCAGGCCGGATTCTGGTTTAGTCCCTTACAATGTAACAAATGTGAGGTGAAATATACCTATGCAGAGGCGGCCCTAGGCTTTGTGAGGCCTTAGGCAAAACTTACACATGAGGCCCATAATGGGAAAAATAATTCCAGCAAGAAAAATGTCTGCAAAAAGATGCACAGATCTAGCATACAGGTGATCAGCACCACTTCCAGGGCACCCATCAGACATATGCAGCCAATGCCAGAGGAGGGGTGGGGGAGAGGGGGGAAGATAAGAAAGAGAGAGGGGTGATGGTGAGATCCCTATCCCTAGCCCTGTCCCTGTCCCTGTCTGCAGCTCCTCCTGTTTCTCATGTCCCAGTCTGCAGTCCCTGTCTGTGGGAAGGTTGGTGTGATGCTTGGTACAGTACCTTCCAAGCCAGCAGGATGTTCATGACGGCCAGCAGCAGGCAGGGTCCATTCTGTTCCGTGTGGGGACACTGTTCTCCTTTCTAGACGATCTGTTTGCTGTGTGATTGAGTGGTCCCTGGCCGCCAGCACCTTTTGCTCGTCTTTGGTTTCTGGGCCCCAGTCAGCCTGTCCTTCGGTCCTGGGAGGTCTTCAGAGCTCTTCTCCCTCCAGGGCTATCGGTTCTTGCTGCCGATGCTGCTCACCTTCCCCACCAGGGCCGAACTGGGACAAAAAAAAGGGGCCTAGGTATTTTAGACTGAGCAGTCCATGAGACTGGTCTCCTCCCCGCTCTCCATCCTGACAGATCCCCTGCAGAAGCCGGCGGGAGAAAGGAGACCGGAACCTTGCAGAGCTGCAGGGGGTGAAGGGGGCAGAGAAAGAGCACAGGGGTGTCGGATAGCATGGGAGTGAGGCGGAGAGCACTGGGGGGGGGAGTAGAGAGCAGGTGGGCTGAGAGCACTGGGGGGGTGTAGAGCAGGGGGGGCAGAGAGTAGGGGAGAGATGGAGAGCACTGGTGGGGCAGAGAGCACTGGTGTGGAAGGGGGGCAGAGAGCACTGGTGGGGGGGGGCAAAGAGAATGGGGATGGAGAGCACAGGAGCTGGGGAGCACAGTGGGTGGAGAGCACTAGGGAGAGGAGCCAGGGAGCACATGGGGGAGTAGAGAGCGCGGTGCAGCGGAAAGCACTGGGGGAGCCAGGGAGCATATGGGGGGCAGAGAGCACTAGGGGAGCTTAAGAGAACTGTGAGGGGGAGCTGGAAAGCATGGTGGGGTGGAGTGTATGTAGGGGTGGAGAGCAGTAGGGGGGGGGAACTAGAGAGCACGGTGGGGTGAAGAGCATGGGGGGCAGGCAGAGAGCACTGTGGGGGAATCGGAGAGCCCATGCAGTGAAAAGCACTGGGGGAGCCAGGGAATATATGGGAGGGGGCAAAAATCACTGGGGGAGCTGAAGAGCACTGGAAAGCAAGGTGAGGTGGAGAGCAGTTGGGGGGTTGAGAGCATGGTGGGACCAAGAGCATGGTGGGGTGGAGCAAGGGAGCACTTGGGGGGAACCGAGAGCATGGTGGGGTGGAGAGCACAGAGAGGGTGGAGGAGATCATGGAGGGGAACCGGAGAGCACGGTGTGGTGAAGACCACTAGGGAGGGGAGCAGAGAGCACTGGGGGAGCTGAAAAGCAAGATGAAGTGGAGAGAATGGAGGGGGTTGACTGAGAGTCAGAGGATGGTGGGGTGGGGAGCAGATGGGGGGACTGAGAGCATGGTGGGGACTGAGAGCATGGTGGGGAGCAGATGGTGGGGTGGGGAGTAGATGGGGGGGACTGAGAGCATGGTGGGGTGGGGAGCAGATGGGGGGGACTGAGAGCATGGTGGGGTGGGGAGCAGATGGGGGGGACCGAGAGCATGGTGGGGTGGGGAGCAGATGGGGGGGACTGAGAGCATGGTGGGGTGGCGTGGGGAGCAGATGGGGGGGACTGAGAGCATGGTGGGGTGGGGAGCAGATGGGGGGACTGAGAGCATGGTGGGGTGGGGAGCATGGGGGGGACTGAGAGCATGGTGGGGTGGTGGGGAGCAGATGGGGGGACTGAGAGCATGGTGGGGTGGGGAGCAGATGGGGGGGACTGAGAGCATGGTGGGGTGGGGAGCAGATGGGGGGACAAAGAGCATGGTGGGGTGGGGAGCAGATGGGGGGGACTGAGAGCATGGTGGGGTGGGGTGGGGAGCAGATGGGGGGACTGAGAGCATGGTGGGGTGGGGAGCGGGTGGGGAGCAGATGGGGGGGACTGAGGGCATGGTGGGGAGCAGATGGTGGGGTGGGGAGCAGATGGGGTGGGGAGCAGATGGGGGGGACTGAGAGCATGGTGGGGTGGGGTGGGGAGCAGATGGGGGGACAGAGAGCATGGTGGGGTGGGGAGCAGATGGGGGGGGACTAAGAGCATGGTGGGGAGCAGATGGGGGTGGGGTGGGGAGCAGATGGGGGGACTGAGGGCATGGTGGGGAGCAGATAGTGGGGAGGGGAGCAGATGGGGTGGGGAGCAGATGGGGGGGACTGAGAGCATGGTGGGGTGGGGAGCAGATGGTGGGGTGGGGAGCGGGTGGGGAGCTGATGGGGGGGACTGAGGGCATGGTGGGGAGCAGATGGTGGGGTGGGGAGCAGATGGGGGGGGGGACTAAGAGCATGGTGGGGTGGGGAGCAGATGGGGGGGACAGAGCATGGTGGGGCGGGGAGCAGATGGGGGGGACTGAGAGCATGGTGGGGTGGGAAACAGATGGGGGGGACAGAGCATGGTGGGGAGCAGATGGGGGGACAGAGCATGGTGGGGAGTAGATGGGGGGGGACTGAGAGCATGGTGGGGTGGGGAGCACAGGGAAAAACCATGGGGCGGAGCAAGGGAGCACATAGGGGGACAGAGAGCATTGCATGGGGGGGGGGCCCGGGGCCGAGATCGTGGGGTGGAGAACAGAGTCGGGCCGGAGGAGATCATGGAGGGGCGGAGCCAGGGGGCAGCAAAAAAAAAAAAAGCTGGATAGGAGGAACATGCAGCCCTCCTGTGCTCCCGGATAGGAGGAGCGGCGGAGCCGCTGCATATAGAAGAATTGATCTTTCCTTATTCTTCCTGCAGCCGCTAAATGTTCATTTCAGCTCTCCCTTGCAAACATTTAGCGGCTGCAGGAGGAATATGGAAAGATCAATTCTTCTATATGCAGCGGCTCCGCCGCTCCTCCTATCCGGGAGCACAGGAGGACTGCATGGTCAGACTCAGCCTCAGGCACTTAACTTTCTCTCCAGGCGGCATCAGATCGGATCCATTTAAGCTGCTCCTTCCCCTTCACACACAGTCATGGGGCTGCGCTGCTGTGTGCGTCTCGCGTGCCTTGCTGAGATCGCACCTGGAGTCTGGTGCTGACCTTGCTGTCCCGCCATTGCTGGCATCACAGGCAAACTAGGCGGCCGCGAGGCCCCTGTGAGTGCGAGGCCTTAAGCGGCCGCCTAGTTTGCCTAATTAGAGAGCCGCCTCTGTACCTATGATCGTGTATCTCACCTCGCATACCGTCACAATATATATATATATTTATATTTATAGCTTTTTCTCCAGTAGTTTACTGGGAACACAGATTCCATGTATCATGTTGGTTGTTCCTTTATGCATTTGGCCAGTTGTTTTCCTTGGAAGGTTACCTACTGTATCTGTCATTGCCATTTTGTTCACTTCTTGGTATTCCTGAGCTCCTTTACTACATGCAGGGTTATAGCCACTGGGAAGAGCTATGCCTTCTTTTTTTTTATCTCACTGTACAACTTTCTCAGGGCATCAGCTATAACCAGTCATGGAAGACTGACTGTACCCTCCAATAAACTATTGGAGATGAGAATTATACACTGAGTATACAGAAATCCTTTTTTTTCCTTTAGAAATTTAATTTTGCTCTCGGACTGTTCTAAACACGGGAAACATGCACAACTTTACAGGCATACTATAGACACCGCCCAGGTACAAAATTTAAAGGAATATTTCACTTTTATTGTTTCACTTTAAGCATTATTAAAATCACTACGTCCGTTTTTAAAACTTTTTTTTTTGCATTGATACATGTCCCCTGGGGCAGGACCCGGGTCCCCAAACACTTTTTATGACAATACCATGCATATTAACCTTTAAAATTAGCACTTTTGATTTCTCCCATAGATTTTTAAAGGGTGTTCCGCGGCTTTCGAATTTGCCACGAACACCCCAAATTGCTCGCTATTCGGCGAACAGCCAATGTTCGAGTCAAACTCATGTTCGACCCGAACATAAAGCTTATCCCTAGTCACCAGTACGGTATTTGTAAATTGAAATCATATCCCCTCAAGCGTCTCTTCTCCAGAGAGAATAAGTTCAGAGCTTGCAACCTTCTTCATAACTAATATCCCCCAGTCTCTTTATTAGCTTTGTTGCCCTTCTCTGTACTCACTCCATTTCCAGTACATCCTTCCTGAGGACTGGTGCCCAGAACTGGACGTCATAGTCCAGGTGAGCCCGGACCAGAGTCTTGTAGAGTGGATCACTTTATCTCTTGAGTTAATCCCTTTTTTAATGGTAATATTCTGTTTGCTTTGTCAGCAGCAGCTTGGCTTTGCATGCCATTGCTGAGCCTATCATCTACTCTTCCATCATTGATTCCCCCAAAGGTTCTCCCCCAAGTGAGTAGATTGCATTCATATTTTTGCCACCCAAATGCATTATTTTAAAATTTTCCGCATTAAACCTCATTTGCCATGTAGTTGCTACCCCATTGATTCAGATCTTCTTGCAAGGTTTCCACATCCTGCGGAGAAGTTATTGCCCTGCTTAGCTTAGTATTGTCCGCAAATGCAGAGATTGAACTGTTTACCCCATCCTCCAGGTCGTTTATGAACAAATTAAATAGGATTGGTCCTAGCACAGAACCCTGGGGAACCCCACTTTCCACCCCTGGCCATTCAGAGTACTCCACATTTATCACCACCCTCTGAACTCGTTCTTGTAGCCAGGTTTCAATCCATCCCTATGGTCCATGCCAAGGGACTTTACTTTGTACAGTAAACGTTTATGGGGAACTATGTCAAATGCTTTTGCAAAATCCAGATACACCACTTCTACGGGCCTTCCTTTATCTAGATGGCAGCTCACCTCCTCATAGAAGGTTAACAGATTGGTTTGGCAAGAACGATTCTTCATGAATCCATGCTTATTACTGCTAATGATACAGTTTTCATTACTAAAATCTTGTATATAGTCCCTTATCATCCCCCTCCAAGAGCTTGCATACTATTGATGTTAGGCTAACTGGTCTGTAATTCCCAGGGATGTATTTTGGCCCTTTATTAAATATTGGTGCTACATTGGCTTTTCTCCCATCAGCTGGTACCATTCCAGTCAGTAGACTGTCAGTAAAAATTAGGAACAATGGTCTGGCAATTACTTGACTGAGTTCCCTAAGTACTCTCGGGTGCAAGCCATCTGATCCCGGTGACTTATTAATGTTACGTTTTCCAAGCCTATTTCTAATTCTGTCCTCTGTTAGCCATGAGGGTGCTTCCTATGATGTGTCATGAGGATAAACACTGCAATTTTGATTACTGAAGCCCCCAGATTCCCTTGTGAAGTCGGAGGAGAAGAATAAATTCAATACCTTCGCCATCTCCCCATCCTTTGTAACCAGATTTCCTTCCTCATTATTTATGGGGCCAATATGGTCTGTCCTCCTTTTTTTTACTGTTTATATACTTAAATTTTCAAAGCTAATAGTTTAATGCAGCGCATTCTCTTCTTCTTTAGAATGATAGAAGAATGAAGTTGTTTTGCTGCTCATATTCACTCAGAGTTCTCACAAACTGATTTCTTTATTATTTCTCATGATCTCATGAATAATATTATTATTTTTCTTAAGATCTCCATAATAATGTTTATAATTTTTGTTTCTTTTTTTTTTTGTAATCAAGATCTACATTTATTTTTATTTTTTTCTAGTGCTCTCCATAATATTATTTCTCGTTTTGTGTGTCAAGTTACCACAACACCATTATTATCTTGTATTTTTCAACCTCAAGGAGGTTGGTTGCTGTTGGTGTCCCTTGTTAATTTGACATTGTATTTAGGAAATGTACCTGCCTACTCACAAACAAACTGTCCTTTTGGAAGTAAAACACATAGGCAAGTATTTCTGAAAAATAAATAGCCACTTGTGCTGGGTCATAACAAAATAAAGAGGAAGGCATACAACAGCCTGCATCTTTTGTCAGACCAGACTGAACCCAGGCCATCACTCTCTGGTCTTCCTTACAGGCTTCCTTCCAGGCTGTGGCTCTGGTGTTGGAGTTGTGGCAGGAGGCTTTGGCTTGTGAGTTCGCCCCTCAACCCCTTATATAGGGCTTGCAAGATCACTTCCTCACATACAGTCATGGCCGAAATTGTTGGCACCCCAGAAATTTTTCCAGAAAATCAAGTATTTCTCACAGAAAAGTATTGCAGTAACACGTTTTGCTATACACATGTTTATTCCCTTTGCGTGTATTGGAACAAAACAAAAAAAGGGAGGAAAGAAAGCAAATTTGACATAATGTCACACAAAACTCTAAAACTGAGCTGGTCAAAATTCTTGGCACCCTTAACTTAATATTTGGTTGCACACCCTTTGGAAAAAATAACTCTGAAATCAGTCGCTTCCTATAACCATCAATAAGCTTCTTACCCCTCTCACCCGGAATTTTGGATCACTCTTACTTTGCAAACTGCGCCAGGTCTCTCTTATTGGAAGGGCGCCTTTTCCCAACAGCAATTTTAAGATCTCTCCACAGGTGTACAATGGGATTTAGATCTGGACTCATTGCTGGCCACTTTAGAACTCTCCAGCGCTTTGTTGCCATCCATTTCTGGGTGCTTTTTGATGTATGTTTGGAGTCATTGTCCTGCTGGAAGACCCAAGATCTGGGACGCAAACCCAGCTTTCTGACACTGGGCTCTACAGTGCGACCCAAAATCCTTTGGTAATCCTCAGATTTCATGATGCCTTGCACACATTCAAGGCACCCAGTGCCAGAGGCAGCAAAACAACCCCAAAACATCTTTGAACCTCCACCATATTTCACTGTAGGTACTGTGTTCTTTTCTTTGTAGGCCTCATTCCGTTTCTGGTAAACAGTAGAATTATGTGCTTTACCAAAAAGCTCTATCTTGGTCTCATCTGTCCACAAGACGTTTTCCCAGAAGGATTTTGGCTTACTCAAGTACATTTTGGCAAACTGTAGTCTTGCTTTTTTATGTCTCTGTGTCAGCAGTGGGGTCCTCCTGGGTCTCCTGCCATAGCGTTTCATTTCATTTAAATGTCGACGGATAGTTTGCGCTGACACTGATGCTCCCTGAGCCTGCAGGACAGCTTGAATTTCTTTGGAACTTGTTTGAGGCTGCTTATCCACCATCCGGACTATCCTTCCGTCCACGCCCAGAGAGATTAGCTACAGTGCCATGGGTTGCAAACTTCTTGATAAAGTTGCGCACTGTGGACAAAGGCAAATTTAGATCTCTGGAGATGGACTTATAACCTTGAGATTGTTGATATTTTCCCACAATTTTGGTTCTCAAGTCCTCAGACAGTTCTCTTCTTCTCTTTCTGTTGTCCATGCTTAGTGTGGCACACCCAGACACACAATGCAAAGACTAAGTGAACTTCTCTCCTTTTTATCTGCTTTCAGGTGTGATTTTTATATTGCCTCCACCTGTTACTTGCCCCAGGTGAATTTAAAGGAGCATCACATGCTTGAAACAATTTTATTTATCCACAATTTTAAAAAAGGTGGCCAGAATATTGACCACCCCATTTTTGGAATTTTGTGTGACATTATGACCAATTTGCTTTTTTTCCTCCCTTTTTTTGTTTTGTTAAAATACACACAAAGGGAATAAACATGTGTATAGCAAAACATGTGTTACTGCAATACTTTTTGGTGAGAAATATTTGATTTTCTGGAAAATTTCTGGGGTGCCAACAATTTCAGTCATGACTGTAAGAGGCGTTGGCCCTTCTCCATTTCCAGATTTGCAGGCTGTCATGTAGGCATAGTCCTCTTGAAGACTGGGGGGTGGGGGGGGGGGGTTCTGAGGGCCACAGTAGCCTTCATAAATATGCCAAGTGCTGCCTCCTCCAGGTTACTCCTCTTCCTGGCACTTTTTTGTGGAAGGCCGAGGGGAGGGACCCGGGATTCAGGCAGGCTACTGGACCCGGCCACCTCCTGGCTGAGACTTTCCTGTGTATGAAAAATGGACAAAGTTTTATTTTTTGGTTCATCAATCACACACAATTTTCAGCTCATGACTGTTGCAAATTGAAAGTTAATAAATAGAAAAGACTATCATTCTTACCCCAGCATTTTTCAGTCTTGTCCCAATCATTTGTGGCCACTACTGTCTATTGATATGTAAAACACTTTGTGAAATCAGAAATTAGCTATCAAAACTAACATATATTTAACATCATTAATTTGGAAACCAGAAATATTTTTAAGAATGCTATACCTGACTCAAGCTGGGCTCCTCCACATGTTGCTGCCTGGAAGGCCCAGGTTGGTCATCAGAAGCCTCAGCTGTGGGAAAAGGAAGCCTTAAAGGAAGACTGGAGAGTGCTGGCCGGGGTTCCCTCTGGTCTGACAGAAAATGCAGTCTGTCATAGTACCACAGCCTGGGTACATAAATGTCATCTGCTGCTCCTGATCTCAGGGAATCCTGGACCTTCTTGCGCTCCCTATTATAAGTGCTCCTCATGCCACCAATATTGGATGTTAAATACTTGATGTCTTCCGCGGGGATCACCGGCTTCACCAATTCAAGCAGTTTCTCCAGCACCGCCTGCCTCTTTGTTGGATTATTATAAAACGGGTGGTTCACCTGCCACAGACAGGACAGCTCCCTGAACATATCAATGAATATTCCTAGAAATTTCCTATCATTGAAGGGATCCATTTTCTCTGCAAGACACAACACAAGACAAACCCTAATGTCAGGTGAAACTCTCCTAATCTTGACCCAATATAGGCCTTAATCTATAAGCAGTATAGGCCACTGATGCACCAAGTTAAAATTGTACCTTCGTTATAACGATCGTCGCTTCCGTTACTCTGTCCTCCGCTCACAGATTGTACGTATGACGCACGCGTGTTCTGCTTTATATACACTGCGCATGTGTGAAAAACTTCACCCGCCCCTGACGTTCTTTCTAGTCTATTCCCCACCCCTTGTCTTTCAGCGCAGTGGGAGAGCACATGGCGGAGAGACAGCAGCTGCATGCAGAGGAGAGCAGCAAAGACAAAAGACTGGAGCCCCAAACCTCCCGATCCCTGAGGAGATTGAACCCCTCAATTATGGCCTTTATAGAGATGGTGGAGACGGTGGACATCTTCAAGAGGGCCGACTATGATGGGAAGTATGGACCGTACCCAAACCCAAATGTGAGAAATGCCAAGATCATGCCTAAAGTTGTGAAGCGTCTGCACAGGAATTTTGGGGTACGACGATCCAATGATCAACTGAGGAAACGATGGTCAGACCTCAAATTGAGGGAGCACGATCAGTACAGAAAGATCAGGAAACTGCTTCTAAAAAGTAAGTATTTGTCCTGTGTTCCTATTATTATTATTACTTGCATGCTGCTCCATGTACTTTTCTTTACTGTTGTACAGTTTAAAATGGCAACTTTTATGTTCATGGGCACAGTAATCGGTCATAAGAAAATATCGTTTGTTCGCCCACTTAAAGATGTTTTTGGCAGATACAGGTTAACTACATTTGTTCCTGCCTATTTGTATTAAAATAAGTTTGTTGTCTAGATGGGTTTGTAACTAGAATGAAATGCAAACTTGATTCAGTGTAAGGAGAGGAAACTCAGCAGCTGTTTACACATCTGGATTCAGGAGCACTAGTGTGGGACACCAAAATCAAACTTTTTAGGGTGTCCCACACAGGTGCTCCACTGGATACTAGGGGTCTCTACATGTGTGATACTTTAACAAAAAAGGTAAGTATTCCAGCTTTAGAAAGGAAATAAAATGTTCTTCAGCTTGGAACTCTGCTAAAACAGACAATTGTACGACACTTCCAAGCAATGTTTCATATTCCTATTTCTGCCCTCCAATATCTGTGTGCTAAGTATACCTATTTTTTATTCACATAGGGATGAAAAGACTCGGGACATCTGAGGACACCAGGGACCCCCCACCTCCTAAAGAAGGGGAAATCACAAAATCACAAGCAGAGGATGAGGAGGGAGAGGTTTATGAAGTGGGCAAAATTGTCACCACAACAGGTGAGTGTCTGAGACCACAGCTTCAGGTAAGAGATCTATGCCTGCATAGTTCTAAAACATGGTGTTTTTTTTTTTCTTTTAGGTAATGTGGATGTTGTGGAAGAAGAATCTCATTTCACCAGTGAAAGTGCCCAGATCCTCATCGGGGAGAGAATGGGGTGCAATCGTGATTTAGAAAATATAAAGGAAAATATCAATGATGTTCAACAAAAAATGAAGAACATCATTGATGTTTTAGGCAGAATATAAAATACACAAAAATTGTACAGTTTTATCGTGTATTTTTGCTTTGAAAACAAATTTATAAAGTATTTTAAAAGCCAAATTTTGAATATGCACACAGTGTGTCAACATGTGCTATCTGCCATTACGAGATATCAATGTATACGTTTTGTGGGTGCAACCCCATCCTCAACTCAATTCAAAAAACACGTCCATTGATCCCCCATGATGGGAGCTAGCACATGTTGACATTAGGCATGGGATCAGGAGGGGAATCCCTAGTTTGAATCCCAATTTGTGTGCATCTTCAAAATTTGGCTTTTACAGGGGTGACATCACCTCATCTGATGAAGGCAATATCAACACAGTTTGGCCATACTTATGACTGATATTGCCTTCACTTTGTCAAAGTTGAACTTTGTAAGATCCTGAGTTGTGTATGTTATGCTTTGAAACATGCCTGTTTAACCAAAAAAAGGATATTTACAATGTGAACAAAAAAAGTTATACACCAAAGATGTTTGTTTGTTCTTAAACCCTTTTCTAACGCACATGTGAATGTGCTTTGAGTAAAATGTTTTCTACTCAACAATGTGTGGCTTCTTCTGTCAATGCTCAATAGCAAGTTTTGTAGTAAGTTGGTTTTTACTGTGACAATGGGGGTTAGTTACTAAAGGCAAATTCACTTTGCACTACAAGTGCACTTTTGCAGCGCACTTGGAATGCAAAGTGGAATTTCCTTTAGTAAATAACACCCACAGTGCTTTATAATTTGCCACAATCAGGCCATTTTCGTGACTCCACAAAGTTCATTCATGGTGCTGAAAATTATGAATATTATTATATTTTATATTTATTTATTTTTTTTTATTTTTTTTTTCAGTAATGCATTACATACATTAACAACAAAAACAAGGTGTGTGTAGCAGACCCACAACATAATAATAGTTTGCTGAAGAAGAGATTGTCACCTCATGTATCAAATAAATTACATTAGCACTATTGAAGAAAATGTCTATTGAAGAAAAAGCCTATTGGAGAACAGCTAAAAGAAACCCAGGCAGTAAATCAAAGGAAATCTTATTTCAGTTCAAGTTCAAAAATGTAGGATAAAATGTTTCTTAACCGCCTTTGTGTGACTGTGTGTATGCAAGAGTTTGAGCCAACATCCGTCAGAAAAAAAACATAAGACATTTAGGAACTGGGAGCCTTAGACGAATGTGCGGTTCCTTCCGTCCAGTCTATGTCTGGATAATTAAAATCCCCCATTATGATGACACTTCCCATCCTTGCTACTAATCCAAATTGAGATAGGAGGTCCGCATCCCCCTCCTCCCTCAGGTTAGGGGTCCTATAGCATACTCCCAATATTATTTTCCTCTTAGTTTCATCCCTTTGGAGCTCTACCCATAAGAATTCCACCTCCTCCCTTGATCCCTTATTGATGTCATCTCTCACATTCACTTGCTGATGTTAAGCTGATGTTAAAAAGGAAGGTAGACAGACAGTGACAATTAGAAAATGGGGACACTGAACAGAAAGAGCAGAGTGGATACACAAAGTCATGTATTAAGTCTCTGTTTATACTTCCTGTATGCAAGAAAACAGTATCTACTTTTTTTTTTTCAATTGTTTGAAGAGGAAGTGCAATTTCTGCAACAGCCAGCACATACTGAAGTACAGGTGCCAGACTTACTGGGAAGGGGAGAAGTTTAGCACTAATGGTTAGTTGAAATTTCACTTGTCCACTATGGAAGACCCAGCATTTTCTGGAGGAAATTAGAACTTTGGGCAGAATCAACAAAAGGCACCAAAGACGTTAACTTACATAAAGAAGAAACAAAACAAAAACAGCTGCAGGTATTGTGTGTAGGCACAAACCAAACCCTCCTGTCATAATCAAATCCTAGCCAGTTCTAACAGGCAAAGCTAGAGAGTGTAATGTCACCTGACCACTAGTGCTAAACATCACGCCTTCTCAATATGTAAAGAAATGTATAAAGGGTTTTTCTGCATACAGGAAGAATAAATGGCAACTTAATTCACCAGTTTATGTGTCCACTCTGTTCTGTTTAGTGTTCTTCTGTCCACCCACCTCCAATGTCAACTCCGATTGCCTCTTCTTGTCCCCCTCCTGACCAAAAAACGATTCTGCTTGCAGGCTGATCCGAACTGTAAGCCCCGTACACACGGTCGGACATTCCGATCACCAAATCAGTCGGTTCGGACAAAGTTGTCGGAAAATCCGATCATTCCGAACGAGGGGACGTACAACACGTACGACGGGACTACGTAGAGGCCAGTAGCCAATAGCTTTTGTCTCCAAATTTCTTTTGAGCATGCGTGGCACTTTGTCTGTCGGACTAGGCTACTCACGATCGGAATTGACGCGATCGGACCATGTTGTCGGAAAATTTGAGATCCAGCGCTCAAATTTTTTCCATTGGAAATTCCGACGGAAAAAGCCGATATGGCCCACACACGATCAGATTTTCCGACAACATAATCTGATTGGACTTTTTCCATCAGAATATCCGACCGCGTGTACGGGGCATAAAGGTGGGACCTTATCATTAAAGAGGGGTATCCAGGCCATCTTTTCTATACTTTATATCCCGCCAAATTGTTGCACACCTGCATGTCTTCCAAACATGTGCATAGATGATGGTTTGAGACCTATACACTCTATCCCCCTGATCCAAGTATATAACAACCCCAAATGCATGCAGCACACTTTTACACAGGGCCCTGCAATTTCATAGTGGTTTAGAGTAGGGGTTTGGAAGTCCAGCCAAACACCTGGGGCCCATGAGACATATTCTGTGAAGGCGGTCCTTTGTTACTGCTAGGAGGGTAAGCCCTTTCCTTAACCACCACCAACTCCCAGGATGATCTGGTTTACATTAGCTACTCAAAGATGCTCTATTCTCCAGGCATTGGCCATGCATTATAAAATGACGCACCCTTGGTTTCTGTATCAATTACCAGTCTAACATACCACACTCAGAGGCTTTTTCAGACCATTTTCAGGATGCTTTACTTGGAAATGAACCTTAGTTGGAAACACATGGCACATCACTTGAACAGCACTTAACAGGTACAGCCCCAATGAAATGCCTTAACTTGGTTGCATACATGTGGCAGCATTTTAGTTTGGCAAAGGTGATAGGCAAGAATTAGGGTAAAGTGTCAGATACATGTATGTAAAACCCATACAATACTGTCCCCATTGTAGGTGTTAAAGGAGGGGTGCTGCAGTACTCATGTTACTCGTGCTTAGTAATCTCTCAAATAGGATCTCAATTCCCACTTTTTCAACTACATGCCTGAAGCCTCCTCCATTGCCCCTAGTTGGGAATACATACACAAGTGTCCTATCAATGCTTAATCCTGTCTCTTTTTTAAGTCCCATGAAGAAAAGGCTTGCTGAATAGTTGGGGTGCCAACGTGCATTTTTTCATGCTGCCTCATGATGATACTGCATCTCTGCTCTCTTCTAGAGATGAGTTTTGGCATCCTCTGAATTCATCTCTAGCCTAACCTCGAACTTGCACTTTCTTTTTGTTTACGTCAATGAGCTGCAGGCCGGGTCATTCCTGTCCCTTAGCTCACGTACTCAAGAAATGGGCTGCAGGGTAGGAATGACCTGGCCCACAGCTCGTCGGGAGTAAAAAACAGTGCAAATTGAGTTGCGCTAGGGATAATGTCCAAGCTCAATTCTACTCTCTTCCCAAGTGAGGAATCCCCATAAAAGGGTGAGCACCTCATACACTATATTTTCAAAAGTATTGACACCTGGCTTTACACGCACATGAACTTTAATGGCACCCCAGTCTTAGTCCGTAGGGTTCAATATTGAGTTGGCCCACCCTTTGCAGCTATAACAGCTTCAATTCTTCTGGGAAGGCTGTCCACAAGGTTTAGGAGTGTGTCTTTGGGAATGTTTGACTATTCTTCCAGAAGTGTATTTGTGAAGTCAGGCACTGCTATTGGATGAGAAGGCCTGACTTGCAGTCTCTGCTCTAATTCATCCCAAAGGTATTCTATCCGGTTGAGGTCAGACCTCTATGCAGGCCAGTCAAGTTCCTCCACCCCAAACTCGCTCAACCGTGTATTTATGGACCTTGCTTTTTGCACTGGTGCACAGTCATGTTGGAACAGGAAGGAGCCATCCCAAAATTGTTCCCACAAAGTTGGGAGCATAAAATTGTCCAAAATGTCTTGGTATGCTGACGCCTTAAGAGTTCCCTTCACTGGAACTGAGGGGCCAAGCCCAAACCCTAATAAAACAACCCCACACCATAATCTCCCCTCCACCAACTGAATGGGAGAGATGGCCGAATACTTTTGGCAATATAGTGTGGATTAGCGAGTTTGGGGTGGACAAACTTGACTGGCCTGCACAGAGTCCTGACCTAAACCCAATAGAACACCTTTGGGATAAATTAGAGCAGAGAATGCGAGCCAGGCAAATGTGACACAGTCCTAAACCTTGTGGGCAGCCTTCCCAGAAGAGTTGAAGCTGTTATAGCTTTAAAGGATAGGCCAACTCAATATTGAACCCTACAGACTAAGACTGGGGTGCATGTAAAGCAGGGCTTGACAAATTTGCTTGGAATCTAGGAGCCAGCTAAAAAAGTTAGGCGCCATTATTTTATATTTTTTTTAACTTCTTGAGATCCGCGCTGTAGCTGTCGTTCTGCTTTGCCGGGACTACGTCCTATGACGTTGTGCCGTGTACAAGCGGCCTGCGCGCCCCCTGAAGGGTCTATGAGACTCGCTGGATCACCGATCCGGGTAAGGGGTCGATCCCGACCCCTTACCACATGATCAGCTGTCAGCCAATGACAGCTGATCACGTGATGTCAACACAGCCGGTAATCGGCTATTTATTCTCCTCGCTCTGACAGCGCGAGGAGCAAAAAAAAAGCCGATCACCGGCAGCAGTGATCGGGACATCAGTCCCAATCACTACAAGCTGCCGCCAGCCCCTCAGTGCCCACCTGTGCCCCCTACAAGTGCCACCTAGCAGTAGGCAACAGTGCCACCTATCAGTGCCCACAATCAGTGCCTGAGGAACAGTGCTGCACATTAGTGCCACCTATCATCTGTGCTGCCTTATCTGTGCCTATCAGTGCCACCTTAACTGTGCCTACCAGTGCAGCCTATCAGTGCCCACCAGTGCCGCCTCATCAGCGCATATCAATGAAGCAGAAAAATTACCTGTTTGCAAAATTTTATAACAAACTATTAAACCAGATTTTTTATTTTTATTTCAAAATTTTCCATCTTTTATTGTTTGTTTAGCAAAAAATAAAAACCCCAGCTGTGATTAAATACCACCAAAGGAAAATGGAAAAAAATGATAAAATTTTAATTTGGGTACAGTGTTGTATGACCCCGCAATTGTCATTCAAAGTGCGTCAGCGCCGAAAATTGGTCTGGGCAGGAGGGGGTTTAAGTGCCCAGTAAGCAAGTATATATATATAATATAATGTGTTTCTAGTCGCCTGTGTAAATTTAAGATTGGTTAATTTTTTACAGGCAGGGCTCCATTAGCGTTGCTGGATGTCATACCAACGGCCACCACTAGATGGCGCCAAGATCAAGATAGAAGGAAGTATAGGCTTGCAGAAGGCCGCAAAGCCGCGGCCTCGATTACCGGCCGGCGTGGCCCGACGCAATCGCATGCCGGGCGGGGGGGGGGGGGGGGTCCGATCGGAGACAGGATACCAAAGATGTGCTGCCCCAGGCGCCAGGTCACTAATTCTAGTCGCCAATGCGACCTGGGATTCGTCGAGCCCTGATGTAAAGGCAGGCTTCCCAATACAATACTTTTGACAATACAACGTAAATGTCATCTGCCTGTCTCTCCACTTTATGTGATAGAGTGATAATGCAGGAACACAATTAGGAGTCACCTTATGGAAGTGGCTAAACAAAGACTTTCATGGCAGGATGATTTGGGGTTAAAGCTAACCTCCAGATATGATCTTAATTGCATACCTACATTGGTTCAGCTTGGACTGATGTAAGTATGCATATATCATACCTGAGGGACTACTGACAATTACCGTTGTAGTCAGCGTTACTATAGTGATCGCCTCAATCTTCCGGGGCACCACCACCATTTACAGAAAGCCTTGTTTGCTTTCAATGAAGACAAGACGATCTCTGATCATGAGGTGGTGGAGGGGGCGGTGATGTCATGATCTTCCCTTTACCCAACCAGAGAATGCCTTGTATAAATTGAAAAAAATATATATAAGGTGTTCTGTGAATGGTGGCAGTGCCACGCAAGCAATGCCCTGTGGTCAGTGTTTAGTGGAGCAGCAGCTCAGCACAGGACCTGGAAGATCTTGGTGCTCACTAGCAGTAGCACTAACTACTATGGTGATTCTCTGCTTCCACAGTGGTCCCCCAGGTATGAGAAAAGCACACTTAGGCCCCTTTCACACTGGGGCGGGAGCCGCGGTGACGGTAAAGCAGCACTATATTTAGCGCTACTTTACCGTCGTTTTAGCCGCGGTATTCGGCCGCTCGCGGGGCGGTTTTACCCTCCGCGAGCGGCCGAAAAAGGTTTAAAATCCCCCTCAAAGTGGCGCCGTAGCGGCGCTTCGCAGCGGTATTGCCGCAGTATTACCGCGGTGTCCCATTGAAATCAATGGGTACCGCTCCAAAGATGCTGCTAGCAGGACTTTTTTTACCGTCCTGCTAGCGCACCGCTCCAGTGTGAAAGCCTGCCGGCTTTCACACTGGAGTGAATGGGGCCGGTTTTTTCAGGCGGTGTACAGGCGCTAATTTTAGCGCTGTACCGCCTGAGAAACGCCCCAGTGTGAAAGGGGCCTTACAGTGCCTTGCAAAAGTATTCACCCCCCCCCCTGGCATTTTTTTCGTGTTTTGTTTCCTCACAACCTGGAATTAACATGGATTGTTTGAGGATTTGCAGCATTTAATTTACAGAACATGCCCACAACTTTGAAGATTTTTATTTTTTTTATTGTGAAGCAAACAACAAATAGGACAAAATAACAGAAAAAGTGCATAACTGTTCACCACCCTAAAGTCAATACTTTGTAGAGCCACCTTTTGCGGCTATCACAGCTCCAAGTAGCTTTGGATAAGTCTCTATGAGCTTGCCACATCTTACCACTGGTATTTTTGCCCATTCCTCCTTGCAAAACTGCCCCAGCTCCTTCAAGTTGGATGGTTTGCACTTGTGAACAGAAATCTTTAAGTCTGACCACAGATTTTTTATTGGATTGAGGTCTGGGCTTTGACTAGGCCATTCCAAAACATTTACAAGTTTCCCCTTAAACCACTCAAGTGTTGCTTTAGCAGTGTGTTTGGGGTCATTGTCCTGCTGGAAGGTGAACCTTCGTCCTAGCCTCAAATCACAGAGTGGTACAGGTTTTGCTCAATATCCCTGTATTTAGCACCATCTTTCCCTCAACTCTGACCAGTTTCCCAGTCCCGACTGCTGAGAAACATCCCCACAGCATGATGCTGCCACCACCATGTTTCACTGTGGGGATGGTGTTCTTTGGGTGATGTGATGTGTTGGGTTTGCGCCAGACATATCGTTTTCTTTGATGGACAAAAAATTATATTTTAGTCTCATCAGACCAGAGCACTTTCCTCCATACATTTTGGGAGTCTCCCACATGCCTTTTCGCAAACTCAAAACGTGCCATTTTGTTTTTTTCTGAAAGTAATGGGTTTTATTCTGGCCACTCTGCCATAAAGCCCAACTCTATGGAGCGTACAGATTATTGTCGTCCTATGTACAGTTACTGCTGTGGAATTCTGCAGCTCCTCCAGGGTTACCTTAGGTCTCTGTGTTGCCTCTCTGATTAATGCCCTCCTTGCCCGGTTCGTGAGTTTTAATGTGCGGCCGTCTCGTGGCAGGTTTGCTGTTGTGCCGTGTTCTTTCCATTTGGTTATGATAGATTTGATGGTGCTCCTAGGGATCATCAAATATTTGGATATTTTTTTATAACCTAACCCTGACTTGTACTTCTCAACAATATTGTCCCTTACTTGTTTGGAGAGTTCCTTGGTCTTCATGGCAGTGTTTGGTTAGTGGTGCCTCTTGCTTAGGTGTTGCAGCCTCTGGGGCCTTTTAAAAAGGTGTGTATATGTAATGACAGATCATGTAAAACTTAGATTGCACACAGGTGGACATCATTTCACTAGTTATGTCACTTCTGAAGGTAATTGGTTGCACCAGAGCTTTTTATGGGCTTCATAACAAAGGGGGTGAATACATGCGCACATGCCAATTATCATTTTTTTTATTTCTGAAAAATTGTTTTATATATATATATTTTTTCAAATTTTACTTCACCAACCAGACTATTGTGTTTTGATCCATCACATATAATTCAGCTTAACACCTTCAGATCTGCGCTATAGCCAAATGACGGTTATAGTGCGGATCTACTTTGCCGGGAGGCTGTCAATAGACATCTTCCCCTTTGCAAGCTCCCTGCGCGCCCCCTGCAGGATGCGCGCGCCGTACCCTGTGATCACCGAGTCAATGAGGCTCGGGTGATCACAGATCAAAGTAAGGGGCCGATCCCAGGCCCCTTACCACGTGATCAGCTGTCAGCCAATGACAGCTGATCACGTGATGTACACAGATCGGTAAGTTGTTTTTTTTTCTCTCCTCACGCTGACAGCAAGGGACATCGGTCCCGAAGAGGAAGAGGTGACGCCGCCTCATCTGTGCCCACACAGTGGTACGAATCAGTGCCCACCAGTGCATAAGTGCCAGCAATCAATGCCACCTATCAATGCCCATCAGTGGTGCCAATCAGTGCCACCTAGCAGTGCTGCCTATCAGTGTCACCTACCAGTGCCGATCAGTACCCATCACTGCCACCCATCACTGCCCATCACTGCCACCTATCAATGCCCATCAGTGCCACCTCTCAGTGTCCACCAGTGCCACCTATCAGTGCCCACTAGTGCCACCTATTAGTGCCCATCGATGCAGCCTATCGGTGCCCATCAGTGCAGGCTCATCAGCGTACATTATTGAAGGAGAAAAGTTATCTGTTTGCAAAATTTATTAACAAAATATAAAAGGGTTTTATATTTGCTTTAATTGTTTTTATCAAAAAATAAAAAACCCAGAGGTGATCAAATACCACCAAAAGAAAGGTCTATTTGTGGGAAAAAAATGTTATTTGTGTACAGTGTTGTATGACAGCGCAATTGTCATTCAAAGAGTGACAGCGCTAAAAGCTGTAAATTGGTCTGGGCAGGAGGGGGGTTTAGGTGCCCATTAAGCAAGTGGTTAAAAGAACATTGAACTAAAGGCTGTGATGTAACAAAATAGGTAAAAAGCCAAGGGGGGTGAATACTTTTGCAAGGCACTGTACATTGGTCCAAGTAGGACCAATGCAAGTATGCAATAAATATATCTGGAGGCCAAGTGGAATTAAACACACCAGTAAACAACATCCACCTTCCAGCAATGCGCAGTTAAATTCCCCACTGACCGCTGTCATATTTTCTCTTACATTCTAGCACAGTTGAAGTGTGCCTGAAATGAACGCTGAGATGCATGTGAACAGCTCAGTGTACATTTGGTAGAAAACTGTGAGCAGGTAGGTAAGCTTGTAAGCTTGAAAAATGTATTTTCTGGAAAAAAAAAAAAAGAAGCTGCCTCACAGTTTTTCTGAACGTTAGGTTCAGTTCCACTTTAAAATATAAAATATAGCTGTCAGTCACTATTTTAGGACAAAAGAGACCTTATTGGTCTCTTTTGTCATACCTGCTTCTTCTTGCCTTTTAACATTTGTGTAGACTGTGCTGTACATGTGCAGCTCAGCGTACATTTACAATATGGCTCTGTGCTGTGACAATGTGACTATTGTGGGCATACGCAGGAGTGATGTGTTCATGGCAGAGCAGACAGAATCCTTAAGAAGTACCAAAAGAAGAAGTTCTTGTAATAAACATGAGTGAATGTGTGTATATAGAGTATCTCATTAAAGTGAGTACACCCCACATTTTTGTAAATAATTTATTATATCTTTTCATGTGACAACACTGAAGAAATGACACTACAATGTAAAGTAGTGAGTGTACAGCTTGTATAAAAGTGTAAATTTGCTGTCCCCTCAAAATAACTCAACACACAGCCATTAATGTCTAAACCGCTGGCAACAAAAGTGAGTACACCCCTAAGTGAAAATGGCCAAATTGGGCCCAATTAGCCATTTTCCCTCACCGTGTGTCTCGTTAGTGTTACAAGGTCTCAGGTGTGAATGGGAAGCAGGTGTGTTCAATTCAGGTATTATCGCTCTCACTCTCTCATACTCGTCACTGGAAGTTCAACATGGCACCTCATGGCAAAGAACTCTCTGAGGATCTGAAAAAAATAATTCTTGCTCTACATAAAGATGGTCTAGGCTATAAGAAGATTGCCAAGACACTGAAACTGAGCTGCAGCATGGTGGCCAAGACCATACAGCGGTTTAACAGGACAGGTTCCACTCAGAACAGGCCTCGCCATGGGAGACCAAAGAAGTTTAGTGCACGTGCTCAGCGTCATATTCAGAGGTTGTCTTTGGGATATAGATGTATGAGTGCTGCCAGCATTGCTACAGAGGTTGAAGGGGTGGGAGTCAGCCTGTCAGTGCTCAGACCATACACCGCACACTGCATCAAATTGGTCTGCATGGCTGTCATCCCAGAAGGAATCCTAAAAATTATGCACAAGTAAGCCTGCAAACAGTTTTCTGAAGACAAGCAGACTAAGGACATGGATTACTGGAACCATGTCCTGTGGTCTGATGAGACCAAGATAAAGTTATTTGGTTCAGATGATGTCAAGTGTGTGTGGCAGCAACCAGGTGAGGAGCACAAAGACAAGTGTGTCTTGCCTACAGTCAAGCATGGTGGTGGGAGTGTCATGGTGTGGGGCTGCATGAGTGCTTCCGGCACTGGGGAGCTAAAGTTCATTGAGGCAACCATGATTGGCAACATGTACTGTGACATACCGAAGCAGATCATGATCCCCTCCCTTTGGAGACAGGGTCAAAGGGCAGTATTCCAACATGATAACGACCCCAAACACACCTCCCAAGACGACCATTGCCTAAAAGAGCTGAGGGTAAAGGTGGTGGACTGGCCAAGCATGTCTCCAGACCTAAACCCTATTGAGCATCTGTGGGGCATCCTCAAATGGAAGGTGGAGGAGCGCAAGGTCTCTAACATCCACCAGCTCTGTTTTGTCGTCATGGAGGAGTGGAAGAGGACTCCAGTGACAACCTGTGAAGCTCTGGTGAACTCCATGCCCAAGAGGGTTAAGGCAGTGCTGGAAACTAATGGTGGCCACACAAAATATTGACACTTTGGGCCCAATTTGGACATTTTCACTTAGGGGTGTACTCACTGTGCCAGTGGTTTAGACATTAATGGCTGTGTGTGGAGTTATTTTGAGGGGACAACAAATTTACACTGTTGTAGAAGCTGCACACTCACTACTTTACATTGCAGAAAAGTTTCTTCTGTGTTGTCACATGAAAAGATAGAATAAAATATTTACAAAAATGTGAGGGGTGTACTCACTTTTGTGAGATACTATATATACACTCCTGTTGTGTGTGTATGTGTGTGCCAGGTAAGTCTTTCATAATGCACTAATATGCTGTGTATACTGGCACACTATGACTAAGGGTTTCAGGGACCCCATTCTTTTTTTTTTAAGGTGTTTAAAGTGATTTTAAAGGAATTATTTTTTTTTTTAAATACCAAACGTGTTATACTTACCTGCGCTCTGCTCTGGTTTTGCAAAGAATAGCACTGATTCTCCTCTTCTTGGGTCGCCTGCCGATGCGCCTGACTCCTTTCCCCTGCTGAGTACCCCTGTAGCAAGCAGCTTGCTATAGGGGCACTCTTCAGTTCAATCCTGGGCTGCGCCATGTCTCTGTGTGTCCATAGACACACAGAGCGTGGCTTGCCACTCTCTGCTCAATGGCTATGATTGACATGTCCACTGAGGAGAGAGCAAGCAGAAAGAGATGCTGGATTGAGATCGAGCTCAGGTAAGTAAAAGGTGGGGCTGGGGGGGGGGGGGGGGGGTAAGAGCTGCACAAAGAAGGTTTTTTACCGCAAGCAATCTGACACTAACTGACACTTTGTGGGGACTGACTAATTACCACTGACACTAATACAGTGATCAGTGTTAATACTATACACTGTCACTGTTCTAATGACACTGGCTAGGAAGGGGTTATTATCTCGGGTAATCAAGGGGTTTAATGTGTGCCTAACAATGTGTAATGTGTACTATATAGAAAAAAAATCTGCGCTAGTGTGTTATCAAAAGTAAATACAGCAGCGGTGCACTAAAACCTAAATACCAGGTTAATCAAATATGTACAGCATGTCCTAAAAGTGCAGCACTAAATAAAATTGCCATGTGCAAAACACCATACATGACATAGTGCAAAAGCTTTAAAGTAAACAGAAAATCCAATCAAAATATTATTCAATCCAAAAATGTCCTTATGCAAAAGTGCAAAATATAATATATTCATAAAGTGCAAAGTTCTTAAATTGATCACTATGCAAACAGTTCATCCATGCCAGTGTCCCACGCTGGATAGATTGATCCTGACGGTGCAGTGCTTAGACATTCACCGTTGTGACACCTTCACCAGTTGGTATCCGTTTATGAAGCAGTGAACAGCGGTGATCCCGAGGATCGCCGCTGATCAAAGTCCATAAATGGTTTATGAAACAGAGATAATCGGGGGAGAAGTGTTTGAACATGTTCTACCACCGATGATCTCCGCACACTGAGAATCCTCATTGACTGACACAGAGACGGCCAGTTTATGAAGCTGCGATCTCAGCACTTCACTGGCGTTCTGAGTCAGAATTCACACTCCCCGATTCACCAGCTCAGAGGTGGAGAATCGGGAAGTGAGGAGAGAATCTCAGGGGATCTGAGAAGGAAGGAGGAAGATTTGTAACTTCCTTCTACCTCGTTCAGACCCCCAACACTGTAACCATGTCCCCCTGTCATATTAATGTGTATACATATATATATATATATATATATATATATATATAATGCATGTATGTATATATATATATATATATATATATATATATATATATATATATATATATATATATATATATATATATATATATATATATATATACACAGGGGGTCCCCGAGTTACGAACTCGTTAGGGACTGTCCTCCTGTTATTAAATCGGAAATGTTCGTAACAATTACAGACATTTCCGATGTTCCGTCGAATGCCGTTCTGTGTATGCGCGGCAAATTACGGCCATTTCCGATGTTTGCCATCATTTTCCGAGGCTCTGTCTGGCCGCGCATGCGCAGAGTGGCCGAAGGTCCGCGGAAAATGGCAGAGGGTCCCCACAGCGCCCGGTTCGTAAGTAGATGTTCGTAGGTCGGGCGTTCGTAAGTCAGGGACCCCCTGTATATGAGGCTGTTACTGATTAAAATGTTCGTGTTCGATTAATCGATTTTATTTTTAATCGATTAATCGACTAATTTTGATTAATTATAACGCACATACAGATCCAACTACTTTTAGCTGATCTCCTTGCATTGTAACTCTGCATTAGTCAGCGGTAAATGTGGTATACACTATATACAATCACCCAACACTAGTTAGTTTCCACAATCCATGACTTAATGCGGTGTTTCATCTAAAAAAAAAATGTTTTAAAAGTCAGCAGCTAAAAAAAAAGTAGCTGCTGACTTTTAATAAGTACACTTACCCTCCCAGGGCGCCCACGATGTCGGTCGTGGAGGCCGAGATGTCCCTCGGCGCTCCGGTCCCAGCGCCGCCATCCTCAGTAAGGGAAACGGGCAGCGAGGAGTCTTTGCGCGGCCTACTGCACGATGTGTTGTGGGACACACAGTTCCCATAACGCACTGCGCCCCATTCACTAGAAGACGGCGCTAGGAGCAGAAGACAGAACAACTCCGCGGAACAGAAAGAGGCAGATTAGGACAATCTGCCTAGCAACAGCCATTTCTGGTAAGTAAAAAAAATAATTTTTTTTTTTTTTTCATTTAAAATTAACATTTTTTATCAAGTTTTTTTTTTTCAGGGTGGCCCTCCACTTTAACTTCACAGTTCACAAATACGTTTTAAATTCAAACTGTAGCACTGCCGCAAGTAATTTTTTTCCACAGTAGCGTGACAATCCCTCCACCTCCAGTCTAACTTATCGCTCTCACCTTATGGCAAGGACCCCTGTGCAAACAGGTGGTCATGCAAGCGGGTATCAAAAGGGTTAACACGGACCATAAACTTCTCTCACGTCTCCTTAGATCTCAGCAAGGGTGCCAGGTCATGGGTAGAAAGAAAAGATCTAAGTGCTCACCGCTTTAGTATAAGATTTAATTTTTATGTTCAAACACAAACTACTCACATAAAGATGATAAAAACACAGCATGTAAAGCCGACAATCGTGCTAGTTCCGTCGGGCAGCAGTGGGTGACGTCATACGTAGCTCCTCCCCTGTACGCGTTACGTTCAATCTGAACTTTGACGTCACCGGACTCCTCCCCTTCCCTAGCAGGCAGAGGCACTTGGCAAAGGGGGGAGGAGTCCGGTGACGTCACCGGATCTCCGACGGAACTCCCTGAAGACCCGGCGGAGAGGTGAGTACAGATCAAAAGAATTTTAATCGATCAAAAGAATTCTGATCGATCAAAAAAATTAATCGAGGAATTAATCTTTAATTTCCACACCCCCAATATATATATATAAAATGTAGGGGGGACTCGTTTTATTAACATTAAGCGGTGATAATTTAGCTGTTTCTGTGATTTTATGGTACTGTAATCTCGTAAAGTCTCACGAAATTCCAGTATCAGGGGCCGTTCTCCACTGTTGGAAGCATTTGTAGATCGCTTCACTCCTCCGAAGGTGAAGCGATCTACTCTGCTTCATAAACAGGCACACAGAAAAATATCTCTTTTGTGAATGCTGGAGAATGAAGCAGTGAATAGATTTCACTGCTTCATAAATGGACACCTAAATCAGATGGGGGCTTACCAGACCACCAGCGATCTTCCTTAATCAGGAAGATCATTCAGCGCTTATTGGGATCTCTAATGGAAATACAGAAATGTTCCCCTGCCAGCCTCACTGTGTTCCCCTTAGGCTTCATGTACACGGGACGTTGTTTAACCTCTCCTGAACAATTTAACTTGACGGCTAGAAACTGGCATATAAAAATGTCTATTTAGCCACGTTTACAATGCCGCGTATGCATCTACAAGTTTTTTTTGTAAACATAAAAAACGACTGTAAAGAAACGCTGTTAAACGCGAGTTACCGTGTTTAGCAGCATTTACAAGCTGTTACAGGCATTTGACGTTTCAAATGCCTCTGAACATCTGTCTGAACCCATTTTTTTGTGTTCCAAAAAAGGCTTCTAAATTCAACTACCTATAAACCACTATAAACAACCCTGTGTACATGTACTTATAAGATAACATAGAGGAGAGTTCAGGGGCCGTTTACCAGCAGCAGTGTACATGAGGCCTTAGGCCCCTTTCACAAGAGGCGGACTCCGCTTGCACGGAGTCCGCCGGCTCAGCGGGAGATCTCTCCGTTGAGCCGGCGGATGACAAGTCCCTCTCTGCTCACTGAGTGGGGAGGGGCTTGTCTAGCGCCGCTGGTCTCTACGGAGCGATCGGATGAAAACGGACAGGGTGTCCATTTTCATCAGATCTCACCCGATCCGCCAGCGACGGATCTGGACATAGGGCCACCCGTCGGCTTTTGGCGGATCGGACGTCAGCGGACATGTCTCCACTGACATCCGCTGCTCCATAGACCAGCATGGAGCGCCCGTTCAGGTCCGCCGTCAAAACTGACAGGCGGACCTGAACGGGCCGTCAGTGTGAAAGGGGCCTTATGGTGACAAGATGCTCCTGCTTACTGTCTCAGATGGGATGGATGAATCCTCAGTGTAAAAATGGGTAAAAAACAGGGAGACTCCTCATGGTGTAGTATGGTCTCAACCGTTTTATATTATCAGCACCCCTGATGACCTTACATATAACAAAATGATCGTAGAGATGATGCACACACGCTGCTGCACAGATGCTTTTTGAATTAATGACCATTTGAAGGATAGTACTGGCTATAGTGGAGAGAATTACATCCAGCAACATCTTTGTTTGTTTTGTTCTAGAAAAAGCACCTGTAAAGCGCCTGAAAACTGCTTCTCATGCCTCCCCAGTGCTTCCACACTCGGGGCGGTGCGCTTGCAGGACAGGAAAAAAAGTCCTGCAAGCAGCATCTTTGGTGCAGTGTATACAGCGCTCCTACACCGCCCCCGCTTATTGGAATGAATGGGCAGCGCTGTAACATGGGCAGTTTTAACCCTTTCTTTGGCCGCGAGTGGAGGTTAAAAACACCCTGTTAGCAGCCCAAAAGTGCTGCTAAAATGAGTGTCGATTTACCGCCAACGCGGCGTGAAAGCAGCCTAAAATGTACGTTTGTTGCAGCTACACGGGTGTGCCCAATTATAAAGCATGACATATTTGGTATCTATTTACTCAGGGTATCATCATCTTTTAAACTTTACCAAACGATTGGGTATTATATTGTGTTCTTGTGCATTACAATTTCTCAAAAAAGTTGTGTTTAAAAAAAAAACTGCTACGCAAATATTGTGTGACATACAAATAATTGCGACACCCACCAATTTCATACCTCCCAACATTTTGAGCTGGGAATGAGGGACACCTACTAGCAAATGTATGTAGGCATAGGACACACACCCTTAAATGAGAATTAACAAAAAAAAGGTTCATAAAATCCACAAGTGCTTTTTTTTTTTTTTTTTACTACTACTATTTCTTTATATTGGCTTTAAAAACTTACAAATACAGCAATTTATAAGTTGGATGAAAGGTTTAGTGCTGGGAAACCCTATTTAAAGATAAAAAGTGCATTTTCTATACAACTATATAAAGCAGAGCAAAATGAGGGACAAATAAGAAGGAAAAAGGGACAGAGGGACATTTGGGAGCTATACAATTAATCCTGTAGAGCCTCTGCTTTATAAAAATATTTTTGGGGGTCCTAAGAACATTTCTAGCAAATAAAACACCGATTGTTACATATAAACAAAAAGCGTTAAGAAAGGCTAAAGGTAAAAGAAAGCCGCAAATTTAAAAGCCTAAAAAAAAAAAAAGATTGGAAACCACACCAATTGAATAGAGCTTGCGTGGAATTTAAAGCCTGGGCCTTCATTTCCTGTCATTGCACCACCACAGCCTTCCCTCCCCCACGTGAAGACTCCTGAATGGCGTCTTTACAATGGCGTCCCCATCGACCAATCAAAAGACGCGCCACCCCTCGTCATCATGGGCTAGGTCCCATGACCGGAAGTTCCTTTGCAGCCCGGTGACGTAAGAATCTCCTTTTTGCATTTTCTTGCGCGCTAAAAAAAAGAAATAACCGTGCTCCCAACGTGCCGCAAGTTTATTGTCAAGAATGAGCGGAGACATGGACACATCTCAGCTGTGCAAGCTGTTCATAGGAGGCCTCAATGTCCAGACCACGGAGGCCGGCCTGAGGAGTCACTTCGAGGGCTATGGCACCCTGACGGACTGTGTGGTGGTGGTGAACCCGCTCACTAAACGTTCCCGCTGCTTCGGCTTCGTCACCTTCTCTACCGCCGAAGAAGCGGACGCCGCTGTCACCGCCTCCCCACACGTAGTGGACGGTAACAACGTGGAGCTGAAGAGAGCCGTGTCCCGGGAGGACTCCTCTAGGCCCGGGGCCCACGCCAAAGTCAACAAGCTGTTCGTGGGGGGGCTGAAGGCGGACATCGAGGAGGCGCACCTCCAGGAGCACTTCTCCCAGTTCGGCCCCGTAGATAAGGTGGAGATCATCGCCGATAAAGGCACCGGTAAGAAGCGCGGCTTCGGCTTCGTTCACTTCGCCAACCACGATGCCGCTGACAAGGCGGCCGTGGTGAAGTTCCACCCCATCAATGGGCACCGCGTGGAGGTGAAGAAGGCCGTGCCCCGGGAGGATATCCAGCAGAGCCCTGGAGCCAAGTCTTACCGGGGCGGAGGCCGGGGCAGAGGAGGAGCAGGCTCGGCTAATGGCTACTCCGGGGAGAGGGAAGGCTATGCAGGCGGCTATGAGGCCTATGGCGGGGGCTACAACTCCTATGGAGGATTCGGGGAGCAGAGCGCCTACGGCGACGGTTATAACGGCTTCGGGAACTATTCTCAGCACATGTCCGCTTATGGGCCCATGAAAGGCTCTGGACCAACCACCTGGGGGCGCAATAGCAGTACAGGCCCTTACCAAGGAGCTGGGGGCTACGGCTCGTACGGATCATACTGAACTCCTCCCACCAATGACTGAGCCATGAATGGACGATGTCTAAGCTTTTTTTCTTTTTTTTTTACCGACCACAAGACCTGGTTGTTTTTCACTCGTCTGGATCACCGTTTGGCCAGGCATGTTTTGTTTTCAATGTCTTCTCATCCTGACCTGTATTGATTCTGTTGCCATTTGATAATTGCTAAACCACGTCTTGGACATAGACTTCCGCTAAGGAGTCAGGAGGAGTCCTTTGTTTTGTTCATGACTTAACCGAATGGCCTATTGGTCTGGATTGTGTTTGTTACCCTTTAAACTTCCGGTTATCTGAAAATCCAAGATTTGTTTTTTTTTTTTTTTTTCTATGACATATATAATGTTCATTTAACTGCGTAGGATTTGTGCATTTGGTTTGACCTTATTTTTAATAAAAACCAAACTGTTTTAAGATTACACTGTTACAGGTCTTCTGAAATTGTTTTGTTCCTACTATATGGAGCTGCCATTATTGCTGTAGCGGCTTCATATAAACAAGTGTCGTGTATTGTTTTTTTTATTTTTTTAGTCTTTGCCCGATACAGCCATAATGATGAGGTCTTGTTCTGATTTATTAGTGTTAATGCAAAACTGAACACGCACTAAAAATGCATAGGTGTGACCCAGGCCTTAAAGTGATATCAAATCCTAAAAGCAAACATTTATATTGCAGCTTACCAATTCTCAGATGTGACTGCATTAGCTTCCTTTTTTTATGGCCTTGTTCACACTGGACGTTATAAAAACAGCAGTAGCATTGCTGCGTTAAAATTGCAAGTGTTTAGCGTTTTTTTTTTTCCCTGACTTTTTTTTTTTTTTTATATTTTTTTTGCAAGAAAATACCTCTCTGCTAAAGCGGTGGTATCAAAAACGCGGGTTAGAAAGCTTTCTTTGCTTTATTTTCATCTGGTGATAGGACCCCCCCCAAAAACAAGCTGATTTGCAAATCTAGCAGTTAAGGTTTGAAAAACTCTCTGGCAGGGGTGCTTACAATGATCAGCTTTTTAAACTGTTTGTTGTAACTGTTTATAAAGTATTAGGTGGAGTTTGACTTCTATTTTTTTTTTGGTATTTATATCTGCTATTGCATCTAAAGCCCCATACACACTATTCAATTTTCTGCAGATTTGTCTTCAGATTTACCAAAACCATGTAGTGCAAGGGCCAGCCTGATTGCATACAAATTGAAACTTAAGGTTTGACCTCCATATTTTATGTTTTTGGTAAATCTGAAGACAAAATCCTAAGTTTGTATGGGGCTTTACACTCCTCAGACTTGCAATGCTGTCCAAAGGTGTCTGTCTGCTTTTCCATCCAGAGAGTATGCACTCTAATACAGGAGGTGTGTTACTGACCAGGTCACTTGCCTTTTTTTTTCCCCTTCAGGGAGATGTTTAAATAGTTCAGAGTTGAGTTTTAGGTTAAACTCTGTACCTGGAAGAATAAAACTCCAGTTGGGTAAAACGGGGAGACTGGTATTGTAGGGGTCCAAAGAGATGGTAAAAGTAATTGTCTACCAATATTTTAACACCTTCCTGCCCTTCTTAGCATCCATTTTGAACAGTTCAGAACATGGGGGGGGGGGGGGGGAGTAGGCCTGGTAGTCATTTGACCACACAGTGGTCACGTGATCTTACGTCGGTTCTTCAGGCTACCATTCTGTAGCCTGGACCAAGAGCTGTCTGAGACAGCTTGGTCTTTATGGTGAAAGTGCATAAAGGGGTTAAATATAAGTTTTGGGAGAGCTGAACACATCACAAATCTTTGATAACTCCAGAGGGAGTGTTATATAAAATGTGCAAGTAACCATAATCTAAAGTTAAAGTGGTTCTAAAGGTCTTTTACCTGCATGCATTCTAGGTATACAGGTAAAAAAACTTGAGTGCAGAAGCCCTCCAATCCATTGATGTTCACAATAGCCTTGGCTATCCTGGAACACTCCATCCTCATTGGCTGAGACGGCAGCGGGAGCCTAGTGGCTTCCACTGCTGTCAACCGCTAGTGAGCCAATGAAGGGGGGGTCGAGCTGTGGCTCTGTGTCTATTGGGCGCATAGACCAGTGGCATGGGAGCGAGCACGCAGCATTGCCCCGGGGGCAAGCCCCTTTCTCTAGGGGGAGAAGCAAGGCGCGCTGGCAGGGGACCAGAAAAGGGATCAGAGCTGCTTTACGCAAAACCATTGCGCACAGCAGGTAAGTATAACATGTTTGTTATTAAAAGAAAAAAAGCTTTTATACCACTTTAAAGCCAAAGTTCAGACAGTGGGGGGAAAAAAAAAACTCCATAGCTTTAGACCACTTTCACACCAAGGGCCTATTGCAGGCGCTATAGTGTTAGAAATAGCGCCTGCAATCCGCCCTTAAACAGCTGCACCATTGTCTGCAGTGTGAAAGCCAGAGGGCTTTCACACTGCAGCGGTGCGCTGGCAGGACATCAGGAAAAGTCCTGCCAGCAGCTTCTTTGGAGCGGTGAACTCACCGCTCCTCCAGCGCTGATCTCCATTGAAATCAATGGTGCAGCACTGTAATACCGCCGGCAAAACGGCACTTTTGCGGGGGGTTTAACCCTGTCTTGGCCGCCAGCGGGGGGTAAAAGTGCCCCGTTAGCGGCTGAAATGCGCCGCAAATCCGACAGTATAATGCCGCTAAAAATAGCGGCGATTTACTGCCGAAGCTATGGGCGGTGTGAAAGGGGTCTTAGTGAGTTTACTTTCCTGTAATAAAGTCCCATCTTGTGCAGGTAGCTGGATGTATTCGAAATAGTCACTGCAGGGATGCCCTGTTTTTTTTTTCTCTTTTTCTTCCCTTTTCATAATCCTATTAGTTGACTGATTTATTTTTTCGATTAATTGGATAATAACCTTACATATTAAATTATACACAATTTTTCTTAAAGTTAAAACAAAAGGCAATTTATTCTTAACCGCTTCCCGACCGGCCACTGCATATATACGTCAGCAGAATGGCTCGGGCAGGCAGAATCACGTACCTGTACGTGATCGTGCATGTGCCTGCCCGTGGGTCGCGCGCGCGCCGCTAGCGGCGCGCTCGCGACCCGGTCGGGAGTTCCGTGACCCCGGCCGCGGGACCAGCGGACCCGATCGCCGCTGGTATCCCGCGATCGGGTTACGGAGCGGAAGAACGGGGAGAGATCTATGTAAACAAACCTCTCCCCGCGCTTCCTACACTGACTGTCAGTGATCGGCGGTTCCCTGTCATCGGGAACGCCGATCAATGACGTCACACGTACAGCCACGCCCCCCTACTGTAAAAAAAACACACACACGTCACACTGACTCCTCCCCGCCCCCTAGTGGTTAACCCCCTAACTACAACTGTCATTTACATAGGAATCAGTGCTATTTAAATAGCACTGATTGCTGTATAAATGACAAATGTCCCAAAAATGTGTCAAAAATGTCCGATGTGTCCGCCAAAATGTCGCAGTCACAATAAAAATCGCTGATCGCCGCCATTACTAATAAAAAAAAAATATTAATAAAAATGCTATAAAAACTATCCCCTATTTTGTAAACGCTATAACTTTTGCGCGAACTAATCAATCGCTAATTGCGATTTTTTTTTTTTTTTTACCAAAAATATGTAGAAGAATACGTATCGGCCTAAACTGAGGAAAAAAAACGTTTTTTTATATATTTTTGGGGGATATTTATTTTAGCAAAAAATATTGCATTTTTTTCAAAATTGTCGCTCTATTTTTGTTTATAGCGCAAAAAAATAAAAACCGCAGGGGCGATCAAATACCACCAAAAGAAAGCTCTATTTGTGGGAAAAAAAGGACGCCAATTTTGTTTTGGAGCCACGTCGCATGACCGCGCAATTGTTAGTTAAAGCGACGCAGTGCCGAATTGCAAAAAGGGGCCTGGTCCTTTAGCTGCAAATTGGTCCGGGGCTGAAGTGGTTAATCTGTATGCAGTGGTAAATATAAATAACTATAATAGTAACTATATGATTAGGGAGAAAAAAAATCCCTAATCGACTCTGAGAATAACAGACAGAAGAGATTACTGTATATACTATTGGAGGTTGAATCTGGTAAATATCATCACACTCTGAGATCACATTTTTTATTTAGACTCCTTTTCACGTAATGTGCCCTGCCTCCGTGTAAAAGTTTACTTTAAATGTAATAGTATTGCCTCCAGTCTATCAGCCTCCACATTCTTTGGGTTCAGATGCTGATCTTTCCTTTTTTAAAGTGATTTTTTATTTATTTTTTTATATAAACAAGCATGTTATACTTGCCTGCCCTGTGTAACGGTTTTGCACAGAGCAGCCCCGATTTCTTTTCTGGGGTCCCCCACCGATGCTTCTGGCTCCTCCTGCCTTTAGAGTGCCCCAATAGCAAGCTGCAAATTATAGTATAGCGAGTCCATATAGCAAGGTAAAAAAAAATTCTGCCTTTAGATCCTCTAACTTCCTGCCCAGGACTACATGTCCCATGATGAATTGCTCCTCACACATTCACAAGTTCTCAGGCACTTACAGCTCAGTATACCATCCATACATGTCAGTATGTGTCCTGCACTGTATTTCCTGATATGCAAACAAATTATGCAGGCCAACTAATCGGCTGGCCGATTAATCGATTATTAAAATAGTTGACAACTATTTTCATAATCAATTAGTTGTTTCAGCCCTAGTTAATAGCTTTAGGTCTTTTGTCAGGCTGCTGTGAAAAAGTTCCTGCTGAGGCACAGTTCTTTCATTGCTGGTAACATGATCTTTGAATGGGGAAGATAATTCTGTGACTCCTTACATGGGAGATGTAATGCAAGGGAAAAGGGGGCCGGTCCTTGACAGGAATTTTTCAATGAAACAGGATGTAAAGATACTACAGGTTTCGCTGCCTCCGCAGCGTGGGGCATACTTCATTTACAGGTTTTCATGGCTAAACTTCAACTTTAGGTGTCTGTTTAGGAAGTAGTGGAAATTATCTACTGCTCAGTTCTCCGGCATTCACAGTGGAGATTGCGCTCATCTGCCTGTTTATGAAGTGGTGCAGATCGCTTATTTTAGTGAAGTGATCTACAAACGCTTCGAACAGTGGAGAACGCCCCCCCCCCCGTTACTGTAATGTTGTGAGACAGGGTGATCAGACTCGGGGGCGTGACCAGAGATGAGGTGTGGTGAGTGAGAAGTGTGAGAGCGTCTATGTGGGCTCCTCCACCCTCCGCCCGACCGTCTGACATGCCGGAATACTGAGCCTCCTGAAAGCCTGACCGTTCCTGACCCTATACTGGACCATCTCTCTACAGCGGAGCATAAGCACAGGCTCTCCGGGGGCTCCCGAAGCTAAGCCGAGCCCGAGCCGCCTACCACAGCACCGTATCTATACGGAGATAGCCGAACCTGAGGCTAAGCCGAAGGTGACGTCACACGCGGTCTCCTGCCCGCCGCTCGCGCTGGGAGGAAGAGAGCGGCGGGTAATTTGAATCGACATACCGGCTTTACGGACAGAGTGCACGGCTGAGAAGCGGAGGGGACATTGAAGGGGGTAGAAACCCTATGAGATCCAAGGGATTCTCCTGGTGCCTATGAAGCCCTGCCAAAGTCACAAGGAGTAGGTGAGAAAACACCATACTAGGTGCTGAGTACAGGTACATGTGCATTTTTAAAAAGCAATTGGAGGACTGTATTTTTTTTCCTGGTGCTGTGCATATATGCCTGGCTTTTTTTTTTTTTTTTTTTTTTTTCAAAACGCAATTTGAGGACTGTTATTTGCAAAGCTATAATATAAGCGGTGGGCTATGTTAAACATCTGTGCTGATTTCTCCTTTTACTGCAACTAGAGGAGCGTTAACTGTCCCTTTTTTTTTTTTTTCTCTGCAAAGTATAAGCCCCGTAATGTGCCGAGCATATATGCCTACCCCTTTTCAACGTTGATCTCTATGTAAAATGTGAACTGTGTGCTGTGCTCTCCTTTGGATCTTGCAATTGGAGGATCACATTCTGTCGGCTGTGCATATGAAATTGCAATCAGAGGTCTGAAAAAAAAAAAAAAAAGCTGTGTAGGGCAGCACATGGGGATCAGGATTTTCACAACTGCAACTCGATTGCAATTAGAAGACTGCCCTTTGTAAAAGTACATGTCAGGTGCTATACTGAGTATATTATATTGAGCATTAGTGCCTGTTCCTTTCCAACCGCAACTAGAGGATTGGTTTCAGTCTTTTAGTTTATTTCTATTTTTTTTTTTTTTTTTTGTTGTTGTGTTTTTTTCCCCTGCTGCTGCTGCTGCTGCTGCTGCTGCAAAAAAAAAAAATATATATATATAAGCTGTATGCCGTGCAGGGCTTACGTGCACACCCCCTTTTTTTTTTTTTTACTCAGAGGCCTGTTTTCAGCCAAAATTTAAGCTGTAGGCTGAGTTCCCTGGTTGCCTCTGAAGTTCTTTTGAAAGAGGGGAAAAAAAAGGAAAGAAAAATCACAAGGAGAAGGTGAGAAGGCATCTTACGATTGTATGGTCTGTTGTGTATACGTACTCGATATCCGAGGGCTCTCCTAAAGCTGCAAGAAGAGGGTAAGAAGACACTGGATTGGGTGCTGTGCATATGCACGTGTTTAATCCCAATAGCAATTATAGGACTGGGTTCTGTTAAAAACATAAGTGGTGGTGAGCATATATATCTGCCTCTTCTTAACCGCAATTAGAGGACTGTTCCGGTTTAAAGATATATAGTGCTGTGCTGTGTGTGGAAGCCTATTCCCCCTATAAATTTGTAAAAATACAAATTAAACCTGAAGCACAAGCTGGGCTCTGTATCTGTCTTTTTACCCTGACTGGGGAAAACTTATTTGGTGTCAAGCGGAAGCACAAGGAAATATCTTTGAATTGGAGATTAAAAGCCTACTTCAAATTTACTGCCTGGTTGGACTGGACTCCGGTGTGGTAATATGTCAGCAAGGAGAAGAGCGGATGAGCAGGCCAACCAGGAGAATGTTGGGACACAATCATTAAGATCAGCCAAAGATAAGGACAAGGAAAAGGGGGCTCAGTCTACAATAACAAACGGGGCATCAGCTGCAGCAAAACTGGAAAAGTACGCTCATACCCCAGACCATACTCCATCTAAAGGAGGACAACAACCCCAAGTTAAAATGCCAACCGACAGAAAGAGCCAAGGACAATTAAACAACCCAGTAATGGCCCCAGGTGGGGTAAAGAATTCGACCAACAAAAATCTGGGGGTCCCCGGGAAATCAGAACTGGCCGGGGCTCAAGCATTGACAGCAGAAGGAGAGCCGACACTAAAGGACGTACTGGAGGCGGTTAATATATGCAAACAGTCCCTAGGGGAATTATGCGGTCAAATGAAAAATATTAAGGTTGAACTGTCCCTGATGCGCCAGGAGCTTGAAAAGACAGCTGATAGAATAACAGCAACTGAGGGGAGAATTAGTCAAATCGAGGACGATATGTACCCATTAAGTCAAGAGGTTAAAATCCTAAAAGAGCAATCGGATAAATTTGCAGGAAAATTGGATGAAATGGAAAATAGACTTCGTAGGGATAATGTGAGGCTGGTAGGCCTACCAGAAAAAAGTGAAGGATCCGATCCGATTGCATTTATAGAAAAGTGGCTTATCGAAGTATTTGGAAGAGAGACATTCTCACAACAATTCTCGGTTGAAAGGGCGCATAGGGTCCCGTTCAGACCGCCACCCCAAGGAGGGCACCCTAGATCTATGTTAATGAAATTTTTGAATTTTAAAGATAAAGTAACGCTTCTTCGTAAGGCTAGAGAGATGGGGAATGTTCTCTTTAATGGAGCTAAAATTTCAGTATATCCTGATTTCTCACCCGATTTGCAGAAGCGCAGAGCAGACTTTATAGAAATTAAACGTAGACTCCAGAAATTTGATGTTACCTACGCATTATTGTACCCAGCCCGGCTACGTGTGGTAGCTCTGGGAGAGACCTTTTTTTTTGACTCCCCTGCAAATGTGACAACGTGGTTGGAAGATAGAAAAGACCAATTGATAACTAAAATGAGGGGATAGCAGAATTAAGGAAAGCGGAATAAACTTAGATGGACGGGAAGGGATGTGCTCTAGAGATAATGTATACATATGGAGTGGAGGGTGGTGGGAGCTACATGGCACGACAGGGTAGGAGTTGTGGGGGTAAGCACCAAAATATGGTTGGGTGTATGGTTTGGTGTATGTATGGCCGGGGAGGGAGGAGGGTGGAGGGTGGGAATGGATTTGTATACAAGTGAGGGGGGGAGGAGGGAGGGGAGGTTGGTAGGTATGGGATGTTTGGTTATGGTCACAAAAAAAGTCCTTAGGGATAACCTAGAATGGTATAGGGGGGGAGGGGGGAGGCGGGGTCAACAATGTAAAAAGGGGATAAAACACGCAACTCATATGGAAGTAAGTAACAAACCAAAAACACTGATAGATAAACAGCTAGAAGAAAGACTCACACTTTTTCACTTAGAGGGAAACACTAAGATACGATGTAAAAATGGGAAAAAAATACATAATAGATATGAAAATAAATCACAAGTTAAAAGCACTGATAGATAAACATGTAGAAGAAAGACCCACATGTTTTCACTTAGAGGGAAAGATTAAGATAGGCGAAGAGTTCTCTTTTTCACAAGGGCCTTTTCTTCTTGTTAAGAAGTTTTTTCCTCTTTCCTTTCCCCTTTTTCTTTTTTTCTTCCTTTTCTCTTCCTTCTTTTTCTCTTCCTCTTTTTTTTTTTTTTTTTTTTCTCTCCCCTTTCTTTCTCTCCCTTTCCCCATCTCGTTTCCTTTTCTCCTCCCTCTTGCCTCCTTGGTACTCTGTTCTATGCATTTATGGGGACCTCCTTCTACACCGCTCTCTCTTTCCGATAGTCTATGCAGACTAGGGTACTGAATATTGGCTCCTGGAACGTACGGGGACTGGGGACACCGGCTAAGAGATCCGCTGTGGTAGAGACCCTGGAAAGGAGTGACGTAGGAGTGATCTGCCTACAGGAGACACATCTAACCCAAGACACCAAGTTACTAAATCAGAGTAAAAAATATCAACACCAATACCACTCAGTGCACACCTCCTATTCAAGGGGAGTGGCCGTGATGGTAAGAAAAGGGGTGGGGTTCACCTGTCGGCAGATCAGTATAGATAGGTTAGGGAGGTATATCTTTTTGCATTGTGTAATAGAAAATCGAGAATATGTTCTTGCCAATATTTATATCCCCCCTCCGTTTAAACTTGATGTTATGTACAGCTTAATGGAATTTTTAACAGACAAAGTCGGGATACCAGTCATAGCAGTAGGAGACTTTAATGAGGTTATTAATAAAAAAATAGACAGGTTTCCGATAGGCACACAGAGGCAGAAGGTAGATGAGAGCCGATTATACCAGTTCTTACAAGAAGTAGGGCTGTTTGATATGTGGAGAGTGAGAAACCCGGGGGTGTTGCAATTCTCGTGTTTCTCAAGCTCCTACTCTACACTTTCACGGATCGACTTAGCTCTGGGAAACGGAGAAGCATGTCAAACAGTAAGGGATATAGAATACCAGCCTAGGGGGGTATCGGATCACGCCTTGCTGATTGTTTCAATAAATTTAGAAGGGAAAAGACCTCCTAGAACATGGAAAATGAATCCAGTTTGGTTCGAAATAATTGGGGACCCAAAGGAGGTACTATTAAAACTGGAAGAATTTATAGAGTTTAACAAAGAGACAGTGACAAAAGGAGTAATGTGGGATGCACTGAAGGCCTATTTGCGAGGTATCCTTATCCAACTAGTTTCAAAAATCAAAAAGTCCTCAAGAGAATGGGAGAATAATAGTAAGATGGAGCTGATGAAAGCAGAAAGAGAATATGTTAAAGACCCTACCCCAGAAAAACAAAGTAGATGGCTAACTAAACAACAGGAATATAAAGAAGTAGTTATTAGGAAATCAGAGAACAAGAGATTGTTTCAGAAACAAGTTGCCTATGGGGAGGGGGAAAGGGTTGGAAAGATGTTGGCACAGTTAGTGAGAGCTGGTTCCCCTCCCTCCACCGTCCCTGCGATTAGGATGGAGAAAGGAGAAATTTCATCAAAGACTTCAGTAATTACAGACACCTTTAGATTATACTATGAGAAATTATATAGATCTCGGGGGACGATGGAGGAAGGGGAAGGAGACACATTTTTTAGAAATGCCGAAATCACGGTTCTCACTGAAGAAGAAAGGGAGGTAATGGAGGCACCGTTAACGCTGGAGGAAATCCAGCTGGCGGTGAAAGAAATGGCCAATCAGAAGTCACCAGGACCAGACGGTCTCCCTGCGGAAACCTACAAGCAATATGGGAAAATCCTATTACCAGAACTTCTTAAGGTATTAAACTGGGCAAAGGAGGAGGGGAAATTGCCGACGTCTATGACAGAGGCAACGATAATAGTCCTGCATAAAGAGGGGAAGGACCCGCTAGAGACCAAATCTTATAGACCCATCTCCCTACTTTGCTCGGATGCTAAAATATTAGCCAAAGCAATGGCAATTAGACTAAATAAAATCATCTCTAGACTAATACACCCTGACCAAACAGGATTCATACCCTGCAGATCTACCAGTATGAATATCAGAAGGCTGTACCTTAACCTACAGATACCAATAGAGAACACCGGTACAAGGGCAGTCATGGCTCTAGATGTGGTTAAAGCTTTCGATAGCTTAGAGTGGGGATATTTATGGCGAGTCTTAAAGGAATTTGGATTTGGCCCATCGTTTATTAAATGGATTAAAACCCTATACAAGGACCCTAGTGCTAAAATTAGGGTTAATGGCGAGTATTCCGAGGGGATTCAATTGGAGAGAGGGACAAGGCAGGGCTGTCCACTGTCCCCCCTGCTCTTTGCGCTTGCAATGGAGCCCTTAGCAAGTGTAATTAGATCAAACACAAACATGCAAGGGTTCCGAAGAGCAGGGGGTGAAGAGAGAATTGCAATGTATGCGGATGACGTCCTCCTCTTCCTGGGGGATACTGGGCAATCCCTCAGGCAGGTGATGAACATCCTCATAGACTTTGGCAAAATCTCAGGGCTGACCATAAATTGGGAAAAATCCGCATTAATGCCTATAGATCCTCTAGGGAATCAGAGTGTACAGGATCTCTCACAGCTAGAGGTAGTTGAACAAATGAAATACTTAGGCATATATATAACAAGGAACCCAAACAACTACATAAATGATAATATAGTACCGCTCCTAGCCAGACTTAAAAGTAAAATTGAAATCTGGAGACGTCTCCCATTATCGGTTGCAGGGAGATGCAACCTGATCAAAATGTTATGGCAGCCACAGCTTTTGTACCTGCTGCATAACTGTCCAATATGGATAGATAAAAAATGGTTCAGAAAGATAGATACGTTGTTTAGAGAACTTATATGGAAGGGTGGTCAGCCTAGGATTGGGTTACAAACACTACAACTAGCAACAAGAAAGGGAGGAATGGCAGTACCGCACCCACGGAGTTACTTCTTAGCAGCCCAACTGCAACATCTAGGAGCCATGACAGAAGGTAGCAACAAGGAATTAATGATTGCAGGAACTCCGCATAAATCAATAGTAGAAGTCCTAGAGGCAAACTCCTTTCCTTACAGAACCCCCACGGTGAGACTTGCTTTAAAAGTGTGGAAGGCAGTAAAAGTAGTAAAAGGGTTAGAGGGTATGACAAAATACACCCCCCTCTGGAACAATAAAAACTTGCAGGAAGTAGAAAAGATGGGGAAAATTAGAGAGTGGGAAATAAAAGGGATAGATAAGTTGGCACAGATGTACGAGGGTAGGGTATTGAAGACATTTACAGCACTGCAAGTGGAATATGATATACCCAAACATTCCTTTTATAAATATCTACAAATTAGACACGCTTTAAATAGCCAATTCAAGAATCAAGATCCAATATGGAACAACTCCCCAGTGTACCAAAGAATAGGTTCTCAAAATAAGAGCAGAGGATTTATAGCAGAAATTTACTCACACATATGCGAAGGTAGCATAGAAAATCCAGAACAGCTTAAATGTAGGGGGAAATGGGAGAAAGAATTTGGAACGTTCTCAGACGAACAGTGGATGAGGATATTGGAGAAAGGACACGTGGTATCGGTCTCGCCCGCTCAGAAGGTCTCATATCTGATGCTGTTACATAGGACATATTACACACCTAAGAGACTATATGAGTATGGATTGAGAGCTGACGCCAGGTGCCCTAGGTGTCAGGATACTGGGGATTTAGCACATATGGTTTGGAAGTGTCCAAAACTGCACCGTTATTGGACTGAAATCCTTAATATCCTGAACACCGTATTAGAAGTTAGACTGGAAATGAACCCCAGACTGTGTATACTGGGATTGGATGAGGGGATAAATGGTAGGCCCTTTGTAATCAACGCTGTAATGAGAGGCTTGTTCCAGGCGAGAAAGTTAATAGCGCAGAGGTGGCAGGCTGAGAAACCCCCAACGGTAGGAGAATGGATAAGGTTAACAACAGAAACAGTATGGAAAGAAAGAACAGTGTATATAAGGAGAGGAAATCTGAGAGAGTTTGAAATTATGTGGAGACCATGGTTGGATAAATTGGAAAACCCACTATGAGGTGGGGGGAGAGAGAGAGAAAGGGAACAAGTCGGGTGTCAAGAGGGAAGGTCGGGAAGGATAAAAGGGACTAAAAGTTGAAAGGTACTCCGTGTAAAGTGTGAGTAGCGGAATTTCTCTTTTTAAATGTATGTACTATGTAAGTAAAGAATGTGTTTTGTATAATAATGAAAAAAAACAAATAAAGATTATATAATTTAAAAAAAATGTTGTGAGACAGCGAGATTACGGTACAAGAAATTCACTGAAACACTTGAGGTGTCCGTTTTATAAAGCAGTGATAAATTACATTCCAAGATGAGACCGTCCACCTTGGTTAACTTCTTCTAGACCAGCCATCGTCATTGTATTGCAGCATGTTGGCTCCCCTGGGCGAGCTGTAGTAGCTTTATGTTGGCTGCTTTAAGACTACTAGGGGGCATGTTCCCACGGCACGACAGAGCCTATACAGTTAGAAACACTTCCCAGGACACACATTTAACCCCTTTCCTGCCAATGACATTTATACAGTAATCTGGCTATTTTTAGCTCTGATCGCTGTATAAATGTCAAGTGTCTGATCTGTCTGCCGCAATGTTGCAGACCCGATAAAAATCGCAGATCACCGCCATTACTAGTAAATAAAAATGCCATAAATATAGCCCCCATTTTGTAGACGATATAACTTTTGCGCAAACCAATCGATCTACGCTTATTGCAAAATAATTTTTTTTTTCCTAACCAAAAATCTGTGGAAGAATACATATCGGCCTAAACTGAGGAAGAAATTAGTTTTTTAAAAAGACTTTGGGGTATATTTATTATAGCAAGAAAAAAAATTTTTTTTGCAAAATTGTCACACTTTTTTTGGTTTTATAGCGCAAAAAATAAAAATCACAGAGGTGATCAAATACCACCAAAAGATATGTGGGGAAAAAAAGGATGTACATTTTGAACAGTGTCGCCTGACCGCACAATTGTCAGTTAAAACGACGCAGGGCCAAATTGCAAAAAATGGCCTGGTCATTAAGGGGCCAAATCTTCCGGGGCTGAAGTGGTTAAAAAAAAAAATTGTCAGTTTCTGAGTCAGTCAATGAAAGCTTCTCTAGGTGCGGAGATGATCTGTGGAGAACATGTCCTTCCCCGATCATCTCGGTTTCAAGGTTAAAAAAAAATGTACGTGATTGAGTTCAAGCAGTTATACTGGGATTATGCCTTCGGCTACAGACGACATCCCGATTTTCGTTTTTTTCAGGGGGCGATCAGCTTTTATGTAAAAGCCATCCTAACGGCTAATTAGCCCCTGGATGACTTTTACAGGCAGCGGGAGGGATGGCTCTACTGTCCCACCGGCGAGACCAGAATGAAGCTGGATGTTCTGCCGGCTTACCTTAGAGCTGGTAGAGGACCGGACAATCCATGATGAGCTCTATGGTATAGGGAACCAGAAGCAACGCATATTATGGTCTCTTTCGGTTTCCCTGGATGTAAATAGCACCATTTTAAAGATCTGAAAGCATTTAATCATATCAATCTCGGTGTGTTCAGATGTTTTTAAGGGCAAAGGAGACATGTGGGGGTCATTGACCACAGATCTCGCCATAAAGAGTACCTGTCACTGCCTATTGCTGTTACAAGGGGTGTTTATGTTCCTTGTGACAGCAATAAAAATGTAAAGAAACAGTGTTATAGTAACAAAAAAAACATTTAAAGCGCCAACCCCCACACCTTCCTGTGCTCGCAACATAAAAGCTAACGCACGCATACATAAATGGTGATCGCTCACATGCGTTATTGTCGCAAACGTCAGAGGGAGAGCAATAATTCTACCACGGACCTCCTCTGTAAACTGGTAAAATATAAAGGCTTTTAGCCCACGTTTACATCGGGGCGATTTGACATGTCAAATCGCATGGCAGATCAGTGGCTATTGCCAGCAATAGCACTGTCCGAATTGTTGTGAGGCTGACTTTGTGGCGCCGCACCAATTCCCAAAAGTAGTTTCTGCACTACTTTTGGTGACTTCGGGGGGCGATTTCAATAGACACCTGTGCAGGAACCTGCACAGATGTCTCTGAAATCACTCCCGAAGTCGGACTGACATGCATTGAAAAAAAAACAAAAAACTGCTGCACAAGTACTGTGTGACGTAGACATTTGCAGAATGCACAATTTTATTCTCTAGGGCAGGGGTCTCAAATTGGCAGACCTCCACCTGTTGCAAAACTACAATTCCCATCCATGCCTCTGCCCGTGGGAGCCATGCTTGTAACTGTCAGCCTTGCAATGCCTCATGGGACTTGTAGTTTTTCGCAACAGCTAGAGGGCCACCAGCCTGCTCTAGGGCCTCTGCTAAAAAATACATATAAAATTTGGGGGTTCCAAGTAGGTTTCTAGCAAAAAATTGAGTTTTACTTTAAATATCAAAGTAACTGAATAATATAGTGCTCAAATAACAAGTCTCGCTGTGAAAAAAATACATATAAAGTAAAGTCAACTGTGCTCAAAGTGAAAAAAATGTTTTTAAAGAAAGCATAAGAGTCTTATTTTGAAACTTTAAAGTAATTTTATATACATGAAATCCACTCCTGTGTCCCTTTTCCACTGTAACATGTATCCCCAATGGTGCCTTCCGTGAAAAGTGTGTCAAAAAAGGCCTGTTCTTAGGCTCCATTCGCACCCGGGCAGAATCACACTCTGCTAAAATGAAAAATCGCATAACGCGAATCTCAGATGCCATTTATTCTAATGGCACTTAAAAATATGGTGCGGTTCTGCCGCTTGAAGCTTGTCAGAAGCTCCTTTTTGGGCAACAAGCTTCGTGCAATGTGGTTTGTTGCAATTTATCACGCAACAATCAAATCAGACCACACCGTGTTCTTAGGTGCCGATTCAAAACACCCAGGTGTGAATGGGGCCTTAAAGTAGTTGTACAGGCAGAAGGTTTTATATGCATTAAGATAAAAAGCCGCCTGTGTGCAGCAGCCGCCGCAGCACCCCATATTACTTACCTGAGCCCTATCTCTATCCAGCGTTGTCCACGAGAGCCTCGCCCACCCGGGACTCCCCTCCTGATTGGCTGAGACCCAGCAGCGGCGCCATTGTCATTTAGCCAATCAAGAGAGAGAGAGGGGGCAGGGCCGAACCTGGGCTCCATTTCTGAATATATACATGGAGCTGTGGCTCGGGTGCCCTCATAGCAAGCTGCTGTCTGTGGGGGCACTTGACAGGAGGGAGGGCGAGGAGCACAGAAGAGGATCCAGGCTGCTCTGTGCAAAACCACTGCACAGAGCAGGTAAGTATGACATGTTTTTTTTTTTTTTTCTGTAAAAATAAAAAATGGGACTTAACAATCACTTTAAAGCTTAGCCCTGGATATAATCTTACTCTAATTAAAGTGTTTGTTAACCCACATTTGAAAATCACTGCCAGCCCCTCTATTAGAGCCTATTAGCACACTCTAAAAGTCTTTTTTAAAAACGAGCATTATAAATACCTAGTTAGGTATGCTGCTGTATACATCCGATATATGGCTAATGCAGGAGGGGCAGAGATCTGACGTCAGCTGGGGAGATCACATGGCTGCTCAGCCCCTCCTGCAGCAGCCCTGGAAACCGGGCGAGAGTCGAGGAAGGTGTAAAGCAGCTTTTTCACATTCTAGGTGGGGAGAGCCATGAGCACAGAGTACTGTTTGTATTAGTATTAATACAGTTTAGGTGTATAAAAAAAAGCCTGTCGCATGGGAGCATATTGCAGCAAAGGACCCTTGTTTGCTGTGTATAAATGTTGGTCTCTCTGAAGAGAACAGACATGCACCCATTGAGTCATTGCTCTTTGCCCAGCAGAGAGCAGGAGATTTGCTGATTGAAGGGCTGAGAGTGTGAGGGCATGTTCACACCATAGCTTGCATAAAAACACATGCAAAAATGTATGCGTGTTTCAGTGTGTTTTTACGTATGTTGATCATGTCATACCATTCAGTGTCCTCCACCCCTCTCTGCAAATCCCTCCACTGGCTTCCACTCACCCAACGAATAAAATTCAAAGTACTAACAATAGTTTACAAAGCCATCCATAACTCTGCCCCCAGCTACATCACTAACCTAATACCAAAATACCAACCAAGCCGCTCTCTTCGGTCCTCCCAAGACCTCCTGCTCTCTAGCTCCCTTGTCACCTCCTCCCATGCTCGCCTCCAGGATTTCTGCAGAGCTTCTCCCATCCTTTGGAACTCTCTACCCCAATCTGTCCGACTGTCCCTTAATCTATCCATCTTTAGACGATCCCTGAAAACCTTTCTCTTTAAAGAAGCCTATCCTGCTTCTAACTAACACTGTTTTACTTCCTCCATCAACTCATCCCCCACAGCTATTACCTCTTGTATCAATTGACCCTTTCTTTTTAGATTGTAAGCTCTAACGAGCAGGGCCCTCTGATTCCTCTTGTACCAAATTGTAATGTAATTGTAATGTCTGCCTTATTTTGTTAAGCGCTGCGCAAACTGTTGGCGCTATATAAATCCTGTATAATAATAATAATGTCTATTATTTCCTGTGTCATCACTAGGGATGAGCCGAACACCCCCCCAGGTTCGATTCACAGCAGAACATGCGATCTGGCGAAAAATTGGTGCGAACACCGTTAAAGTCTATGGGACGCGAATGTGAAAAATCAAAAGTTGCCATTTTGAAGGCTAATATGCAAGTTATTGCCATAAAAAGTGTTTGGGGACCCGGGTCCTGCCCCAGGGGACATGTATCAATACAAACAAAAGTTAAAAAAAGTTTTTTCAGGAGCAGTGTTTTTAATATTGCTTGAAGTGAAACAATAAAAATGAAATATTTGAAATTTAAATATCGTGCCTGGGGGGGGGGGGGGGGGGGGTCTCCCTGTAAAGTAGCGCATCTTTCCCATCTTTATAACATTACCACAGAAAAATGAATTTTCTAAAGGAAAAAATGTAATTTAAAACTGCTCGTGGCTGTAATGTATTGTCGGATCCCGGCAATATAGATACAACTCATTGAAAATATTGCGAGGCACCAAAAAAAAAAAAAAAAAAAAAATTGCGTGGGGGTCTCCCAGGCACTATATACTCTGAACAGCAGAATATATACTATACCTATATACTCTGCAGAAAAATTGGGCCTTAGGTGTTGGTGGTGCCAGAACACTGTAACCCCTCACAGTTACTCTTGTTGGGCGCAGGAACGGGCCCTGCTGTGAAATATTATATCAAAAATTGTAATTATATTGCCCTGTTAAACAGAGGCAGAAAAATTGGGCCTTGGGTGGGGGTGGTGGTGGTGGTGGTGGTGCCCTAAATCAAAAATATTGTTGGAAGCTAGCATCATCAAGATTGAGGAGGAATAGGATAGTCAGCATAGGCAGTCTTCCAGGGATCCCAGATCCATAGCAAATTACATTAGTTACACCAGCAACATGTGCTTGATAGCTGCTGATCCAAGACTGATTCATTTTTATGAATGTGAGCCTATCAATGGAGTCTAAGGACAGGTACACTCTGATCTGTTACAAACCCTCCACCAGCACTTAAAGTGGTGTTTCCACCAAAAAAAAAAAAAACATTTCTTAAAAATAAAAAATAAATAATTGGAAAAAAATTTTTTTTTTACTCACCTCTAAATGCCTGTTGCTAGGGGGTCCCTCGTAGTCTGCCACCTTCAGTGCCCGGGCACTGACATCACTTCCCCTCGGCGCCGCACAGTCATCTGGGACCTGTCACATGTCCCAGATGACTGAGCATCGTATCACGGCGCGCGGCGCCGCTCGTGCATGCGCAGTGGGTGCCCGGCTGTGAAGCCACAGCCGGGTGCCCACAGTAAGAATGCTGGCGCCACGAGCGGAGCTGGGAATGAGGGGGGGCTTCGTTCCCCCGCATTGCTGGACCCTGGGACAGGTAAGTGTCCGATTATTAAAAGTCAGCAGCTGCAGTATTTGTAGCTGCTGACTTTAAAAAAAACATTTTTAGGGGGCACCCCACTTTAATGTGTGTTCAGAAAGCACACTGGATGCAGGACAGGCCGGTAGCTCAATTGCATATTGAGCAAGTTTTGGCCAGTGGTCCATCCTCAAGACCCAGTGGATGCTCTGTCGGAAAGGTCTTCAAGTCTGCTCTTGCCCCTAGATATTCCTGCACAATATAAGGTACTGGAGATGGTTGCTTGAACCAATCAGACCTTGGGACTGAGGACGGAAAAATTGTTTAAAGGCGACGGTCAGCTGGCCACCTTCTCCACGCTCTTCCTCTGACTGAATGAAGCCTCAGCAACACGTTGTCCAGCACAAGGAAATGGTAACCTCCCAGGGTCTGGAAATGCGTTACACAAACCTTTCTTCAAGGCCTCCTGGAGATGTTTCATCCTCTGCTCCCTCTGCGAACTCAGGATGAGTTCTGCAACTTTACCCTTGTAACGTGGATCAAGAAGGGTTGCCAGCAAGTAATGATCCCTATCCTCGATACTACGAATCCTAGGGTCCTTTCGCAGGCTTTGCAAAATCAGGAAGGCCATGCAGCATAAGTTTGCAGAGGCATTAGATTCTGAGTCCTCTAGGTCACTAAGGATCACATTATCCGCAACTACCTCCTCCCAGCCACGTAGAAACTCATTCGGTTTCTGGGGACTGAAAACCATCCCTTGAAGACTGCTACTGAGTGTTATCCTCTACATCCATGCTGACACAATCCTCCTCCTCTTCTTCCTGTGTGTTTGGCAGGCCTGCAGGAATGCTATCTGGATAAAGGGGGCCTTGAGAGGAAAGGAAGCCCTCATCTTCCTCCTGCTGTTCTGCCTCAAGTGCCCTGTCCATGATTCCACCATACGTGTGCTCCAGCAGGAAGACTAGAGGGACAGTGTCACTGATACATGCATTAGTCTGCTCACCATCCTTGTGGCCTCCTCAAATAGTGACAGGACAGTACATGCATCCTTGATCAATAGCCACTGGCATAGCGAAAAGAAGCCAAGCTCCCCTGTCCTAGTGCCATACTCGCACAGGTACTCATTGATGGCCCTCTGCTGTGTGTGCAGCCGCTGCAGCACTGCCAACATTGAGTTCCACCTGGTGTCACAAATGAGGCGGTTGGTGGGCAGGTTGCATTCCCTTTGAATGTCAGCCAGCCGAGCACTGGCATTGTATGACTGGCGGAAATGACCATAGACTTTTCTGGCCTGCCTCAGGAGATCTTGTAAGCCTGGGTACCTGGTCAAGAACCGCTGCCCCACCAAATTCAGGACATGTCCCAAACATGGGACTTGGGTCAAGTGTTCCTGTCAGGGGGGCGGAGAGAAGGTTGGTGCCATTGTCGCATACAACCATTCCTGGCTGAAGCTGGCATGACTTCAACCACTTCTGAGCCTGCCCCTGCAGAGCTGACAGAATCTCTTCCCCAGTGTGGCTCCTGTCCCCTAGGTAGACCAACTCAAGCACCGCATGGCATCTTTTAGCCTGACTGATTGCGTAGCCCCTTACGGAGCACTGCTGGTTCAGAGGACAAATCTGCAGAAAAAGCCATAGAGGAAGAAAAGGAGGAGGGGGTGGAGGAGAGAGCTGTGGCAGAATCACCACTAGCATTTTGGAGGTGTGAGGTGTAGTGGCGGAACAAGCTCCAACAACACTGAACCCTGTCCTGCATCCTTCCCAGCTGCCAGCCGAGTTACCCAGTGCACCGTCAAGGAAAGGTAACGTCCCCGCCCATGCCTGCTGGACCATGAGTCAGAACCTTACTGCTGACCGCCCTGTCCAACGAGGCCAAAGCATTGCCTTTCACATACCTGTAGAGAGTCAGAATGGCCTTCCGTGAAAAGAAATGGCGTTTTGGAACCTGCCACTGAGGTACAGCACATTCCACAAGTTCACGAAAGGGGGCAGAGTCTACCAGCTGAAAAGGCAGCAGTTGCAGTGCTATCAATTTGGCCAAGCTAGCATTTAGACGCTGAGCATGTGGATGACTGGGACCGAATTTCTTTTTACGGTTCAGCAACGGGGGTAGGGAAAGTTGCCTGCTAAAATCAATTGGTGGTGTACTGCTAGCAGATTGGCTGCAAGTACTTGGGACACCTATTGCTATACCTTCATTCCTCTCAGTGCAAGTTTTTGAGAGGACTGGAGGTATAGTAGAGTTGGAGATCCCAGATGAGAGGAGCATAAAGTCCGCCTTTTTCTATGATGTGGGTCTTTCAAGTGCTGTTACCAATGGACTGCATGGCAGGTCGTCATATGTCTGGTCAAGCATGTGGTACCCAAGTGGCTGCTGTTCTGGCCACGCTTGATCCGCTTCAGACATAAGTTGCAAACAGCAATGGTGCAATTTGCTGCACACGTGTCGAAAAAGGCCCACACCAAGGAACTTTTAAAAGTCAGCATGGGAGTCAGCAGCGCCCTGCACCTGCGGAGCTCTGCGGTGTGATGCAATATGGTGGCTGCCTCCTAGAGGACATCCTACCTCGTTGGAGTTGTGCCTCCTCCTCTCTTTTCTCAGGCACCCAAGTACAGTCAGTGACCTCATCATCACCTCCCTCCTCCTCACTGGAACACACTTGGCAGTATGCTGCAGCTGGGGGAACATGACTGCCAGTGTCTTGTCCTGTGACACCCCCTCTCTCTAGGCTCACATTACTCCCTTCCTCAACCTGTGAACCAACATCGGAGCCTTCAAATCGCTGCGCATCCTCCAGCAGCATATAACCGACACTGTGGTCGAATAATTCTGGGGACTCCTCCTGCATGATGGTGGGGCTACGGAAGGAGTGACTGTGGACAAGGAGCCGGTGGAATAGGCCGCTTTGGCAGCTGCGTTGGAAGGCAAACTACTCTGAGCCTGGGTGACAGAGGATGAGGAGGATGAGGACTGCTTAGTTATCCACTCCACCAACTCTTCTGCATGTTGTGGCTCAATAACATGGCCAGCAGCAGAAAAAAGGGACAAGTGTGCCCCACGGCCACCTGCAGAGGATGCACCATGTCCACGACCACCACTGCAAGAGAGGATGAGTAGCTTGCTTGGTCAGAGGCAGGGTGTCAGCGCACCCCCAGCTCCTCCTCTTTCTACATTCCTGCGGGCAAGATCGGCATACCCTTAGTCCATCAGTCTTGTCAGGCCTTCTAGTTCAATTTGTCTGGGCTATGTAATGTTCCTTGTCAGGGACTCTGTTGGAATATCTCATCTCTTCAGTCAGCCCCTGCAGGAGGAATTTTCAGGCCTGCACATGGGCCTCATCACTATCTCATCGAGACTTAAGTATGTAGTATCTTGGCTTTAGCAGACAGTCATGCTTTCGTTGACAATCTAGTTACTGGAGGCAGTAATTTCCTAGGGGTGTTTGGTCTGTTTCTTCACCTTTCGTTCTGAAGGTGGTGGATCGGCTCACCGTGGTGTCCAATGGCATGTGTCCAACATCGTTTGTTACAATTGGTTGCCCTCTTTACTGCGGAAATTTTCAAAGCACTTGTCTGTGGATTTGACGATTCAGCACTTTCTACAGTAAAAGGGGGGGGGGGGGGTATTGGTTATCCAAGCTAAATGTCACCAATGCTTTGAAGCTACACCTATCAGACCTGCCTGCCTGTAGGGCAGGATACATGGCGCAAATGTCGTTTCACCTCTGGGTTAACCTTGGCTCGAAAAGCAGTCATTGCCTTGTCACCTTTGCCAAGCACTTCATTGGATCTTGGCTACCTGCAGGGGGATCAGGGGTTAGTTCATTAGTTGATTTCCTGTTGCATAGAGACCCTGGTTACCACCCAGGGATCTGCAGTCTCTCTCAGGGTGTGTGCTGAGCCAAAATCCCCTTGACTGCACACAAGTGGTAAATCCGGGCCAAATGTCATCCTTATTCTGGGTTCAACTCTTGGCTTTAATTGCTTGATTGCGAGGTTGCCTGGAGAATTGGTCAGGTACGTCAGACCATTCATATTTTTTCCGATCCCAGCCTGTAACAAAAGGAGGGCTTACAGTCACTTGGGTATGCTGAACCATGCCATGTGACTTATTCCCCAGGATGGAGTCTGGCCCTCCTTCCCCTATTTCAGGACTATGATGCAGTTGTCAAGCAGAAGCACGACAGAGGTCTTTTTTCAATTTCGCACTGCACTACTTTAACTGGTAATTGCGCGGTCATGCAATTTTGTAACCAAACGAAATTTGCGTCCTTTTCTTCCCACAAATAGAGCTTTCTTTTGATGGTATTTGATTGCCTCTGTGATTTTTATTTTTTGCGATATAAATGGAAAAAGAGCGAAAATTTTGAAAAAAAAAGAGGTATAAAAAAAAATCTAATAAACTAAATTTTAGTCAAACATTTGGGCCAATGTATTCAGCCACATGTCTTTAGTAAAAAAAAATGCCAATAAGCGTATATTTATATTGGTTTGCGCAAAAGTTATAGCGTCTACAAACTAGAGTACATTTTCTGGAATTTACACCGCTTTTAATTTATGGAAAAGCAGTCATTGCCTTGTCACCTTTGCCAAGCACTTCATTGGATCTTGGCTACCTGCAGGGGGATCAGGGGTTAGTTCATTAGTTGATTTCCTGTTGCATAGAGACCCTGGTTACCACCCAGGGATCTGCAGTCTCTCTCAGGGTGTGTGCTGAGCCAAAATCCCCTTGACTGCACACAAGTGGTAAATCCGGGCCAAATGTCATCCTTATTCTGGGTTCCACTCTTGGCTTTAATTGCTTGATTGCGAGGTTGCCTGGAGAATTGGTCAGGTACGTCAGACCATTCATATTTTTTCCAATCCCAGCCTGTAACAAAAGGAGGGCTTACAGTCACTTGGGTATGCTGAACCATGCCATGTGACTTATTCCCCAGGATGGAGTCTGGCCCTCCTTCCCCTATTTCAGGACTATGATGCAGTTGTCAAGCAGAAGCACGACCCAACTTAAATCATGTGGGATCAGTTTTCTGTGTGTCTGGTAGGGATGAGCCGAACACCCCCGGGTTCGGTTCGCACCAGAACCTTCGAACGGACCGAAAGTTTGCGCGAACTTTCGAACCCTGTTCGTTACAATGGACGCGAACGTTCTAAATCAAAATTGCTAATTACAACGGCCAATATGCATGTTAATGTCATAAAACAGGTTTGGGGACCCGGGTCCTGCCCCAGGGGACATATATCAATGCAAAAAGAACTTTTAAAAACTAACGTTTTTTCGGGAGCAGTCATTTTAATGATGCATAAAGTGAAAAAAAAAAAAGGGAAATTTTCCTTTAACCACTTTAAGACCAGCCTCGTTTTGGATTTTAGGTGTTTACATGTTTAAAACAGTTTTTTTTGCTAGAAAAAAACTTAGAACCCCCAAACATTATATATTGTTTTTTTTTTTAACACCCTAGAGAATAAAATGGCGGTCGTTGCAATACTTTTTTTCACACCGTATTTGCGCAGCGGTCTTGCAAGCGCACTTTTTTTGGAAAAAATTCACTTTTTTGAATAAAAAAATAAGACAACAGTAAAGTTAGTCCAATTTTTTTATATATTGTGAAAGATAATGTTACGCCGAGTAAATTGATACCTAACATGTCACGCTTCAAAATTGCGCCCGCTCGTGGAATGGCATCAAACTTTTACCCTCAAAAATCTCCATAGGCAACGTTTAAAAAATTCTACAGGTTGCATATTTTGCGTTACAGAGGAGGTCTACGGCTATAATTATTGCTCTCGCTCTACCGATCGCGGCGATACCTCACATGTGTGGTTTGACCACCGTTTTCATATGCGGGCGCTACTCACAAATGCGTTCGCTTCTGCGCACGAGCTCGTCGGGACGGGGCGCTTTAAAAAAATATTTTTTTGTTTTTCTTATTTATTTTTCTTGATTTTATTTATTTTTACACTGTTTTTTAAAAAAAAATTAATTGGCTCACTTTTATTCCTATTACAAGGAATGTAAACATCCCTTGTAATAGAAAAAAGCATGACAGGTCCTCTTAAATATGAGATCTGGGGTCAAAAAGTCCTCAGATCTCATATTTGGACTTCAATGAAAAAAATAAATAAAATAAAAATATGTTATTTAAAAAAATGACATTTGTAAATTCCTCTTTAAGACGTATGGGCGGAAGTGACGTTTTTGACGTCGCTTCAGCCCTCCTATGGTATAGAGATGAGTGGCGGTCATCTTAGCGTCACTCATCTCTATGCACAGGCAGGGAACGGACCCGATCGCCTCCGCCGCTGCCGACGGTTCCGGTAAGAGGCGGAAGGCGCGGGAGATCGGCGGGAGGGGGGCACCTCTCCCGCCACCAATAACGGTGATCTCGCGGCGAATCCGCCGCGATGACCACCATTATCGGAATGCCGACCGGCGCCTGAAGAGATGGATATCTCGGTTGTGGCAGCAGCTGCTGCCGTTACCGAGATATCCCTCTTCAATAAAGGGACTTACATCGTCGTGCGCCGGTCGGAAAGTGGTTAAATATGGTACCTGGGGGGTGTCTAAAGTATGCCTGTGAAGTGGCATGTGTTTCCCGTGTTTAGAACTGTCCCTGCACAAAATGACTTTTGTAAAGGAAAAAAAGAAGCCATTTAAAACCACTTGCGGCTTTAATGTCATGTCTTGTCCTGGCCATATGGCTGAAAATCCTTGCAAAAATGGCATGGCCACCCCATCAACCCCCGCCCCCCCACCCCAGCCCCTTTGGGTCTTGTATGTATATTAAGGGGGACCCCGCACCCAAAATAAAACCCTATACCTACAACCCTATATACTCTGAACAGCAGTATACAGGCGGTGCAAACAAGACACGGACTGTAGGTTTGTTCTTAAGTAGAATCTGAACAGGTACATTATGAAGTGTAGCTCCATCCCCAAAAAATCTATTTTTAAGCTTTTTGGAGAACATAGGGAGGGGTTATCACCCCTGTAACATTTGCTGTCTTTGCACATCTGTTCAGAACATTTCACCTCACTTTCCATCCCAATGACAAATGTTTTTGGAAAAGTGGGGTTTTAATTGAAACAAGGATTGGTGATAAAGCATCAGTAGAGAGGAGATACCTTTTTCCCAAATTAAATCTAACAGGATCGAATTTCCCTTCCTAGGGGTAGATTTCCTCTCACTTCCTGTTTTCTCTTTCCGTTTGCAAGTAGGAGTCGTTTGTAAGTTGGATGTTTGAAAGTAGGGGCCTGCCGTATATACTCTGCAGAAATTTGCCCCATTAGATGTTGGTGTAGCCACAAGACTGTAAGCCTTCACAGTTACTCTTGGTGGGCACAGGAATGGGCCCTGCTGTGAGTTATTAGATCAAGATTTGTAATTGCATGCACCTGTTGAACAGGGCAGAAAAATTGGGCCTTTGGTGGTGGTGGTGGACGGTGTTGCCACAAGACTGTAAGCCCTCACAGTTACTTTTGGTGGGCGCAGGAATGGGCCCTGCTGTGAGTTATTAGATCAAGATTTGTAATTGCATGCCCCTGTTGAACAGGGCAGAAAAATTGGGCCTTTCTTGGTGGTGGTGGTGGTGGTGGTGGACGGTGTTGCCACAAGACTGTAAGCCCTCACAGTTACTCTTGGTGGGCGCAGGAATGGGCCCTGCTGTGAGTTATTAGATCAAGATTTGTAATTGCATGCACCTGTTGAACAGGGCAGAAAAATTGGGCCTTTGGTGGTGGTGGTGGTGGTGGTGGACGGTGTTGCCACAGGACTGTAAGCCCTCACAGTTACTCTTGGTGGGCACAGGAATGGGCCCTGCTGTGAGCTATTAGATCAAGATTTGTAATTGCATGCACCTGTTGAACAGGGCAGAAAAATTGGGCCTTTGGTGGTGGTGGACGGTGTTGCCACAGGACTGTAAGCCCTCACAGTTACTCTTGGTGGGCACAGGAATGGGCCCTGCTGTGAGCTATTAGATCAAGATTTGTAATTGCATGCACCTGTTGAACAGGGCAGAAAAATTGGGCCTTTGGTGGTGGTGGTGGTGGACGGTGTTGCCACAAGACTGTAAGCCCTCACAGTTACTCTTGGTGGGCACAGGAATGGACCCTGCTGTGAGTTATTAGATCAAGATTTGTAATTGCATGCCCCTGTTGAACAGGGCTGAAAAATTGTGCCTTAGGCACTGGTGCTGGTGCCACAACACTGCAACCCCTCACAGATACTGTACTTGGAGCACAGCAGTCAGACGTGTTGCGAAGCATTACTTAAAAAATTGTAATTACACGCCCCTATTAAACAGGGGCTGAAAAATTGTGCCTTAGGCATTGGTGCTGGTGCCACAACACTGCAACCCCTCACAGATACTGTACTCGGAGCACAGCAATGAGACCTGTTGCAAAGCATTGCCTAAAAATTGTAATTACACGCCCCAATAGGGGCTGAAAAATTGTGCCTTAGGCACTGGTGCTGGTGCCACAACACTGCAACCCCTCACAGATACTGTACTTGGAGCACAGCAGTCAGACATGTTGCGAAGCATTGCTTAAAATTTTTTAATTACACGCCCCTGTTAAACAGGGGCTGAAAAATGGTGCCTTAGGCACTGGTGCTGGTGCCACAACACTGCAACCCCTCACAGATACTGTACTTGGAGCACAGCAGGCAGACGTGTTGCGAAGCATTGCTTAAAAAATTGTAATTACACGCCCCTGTTAAACAGGGGCTGAAAAATTGTGCCTTAGGCATTGGTGCTGGTGCCACAACACTGCAACCCCTCACAGATACTGTACTCTGAGCACAGCAATGAGACCTGTTGCAAAGCATTGCCTAAAAATTGTAATTACACGCCCCAACAGGGGCTGAAAAATTGTGCCTTAGGCACTGGTGCTGGTGCCACAACACTGCAACCCCTCACAGATACTGTACTTGGAGCACAGCAGTCAGACATGTTGCGAAGCATTGCTTAAAAAATTGTAATTACACGCCCCTGTTAAACAGGGGCTGAAAAACTGTGCCTTAGGCAACGGTGCTGGTGCCACAACACTGCAACCCCTCAAAGATACTGTACTTGGAGCACAGCAGTCACACCTGTTGCAAAGCATTTTTTAAAACAAATTGTAATTACACGCCCCTGTTATACAGGGGCTGAAAAATTGTGCCTTAGGCACTGGTGTGGTGGCACCCAGAAACAAAAATGTGTGGTGGCACCCAGAAACAAAAATGTTCTTCCAAGCTATCAAGGAATGGATCATTGAGGAGGAGGAAGAGGATAGTCAGTGAACATAACAGGACAGTCACTCAGCATCAGCATAGGCAGTCTTGAAGGGATGTGACATTATAAATTATTCAGTTATATCCGCTTCAGGTGCCTGGTAGCTGGTGGTGATCCAAGACTGATTCATTTTTATGAAGGTCAGTCGATCAACCGAGTCGGTGGACAGGCGCACCCTGTGATCAGTGACAAATCCTCCAGCAGCACTGAATGTGCGTTCGGAAAGAACGCTGGATGCAGGACAGGCCAGTAGCTCAATTGCATACTGTGCAAGCTCTGGCCAGTGATCCATCCTCAAGACCCAGTAAGCCAGAGGATTTTCGGTGGGAAAGGTGTCCAAGTCTGACCTTGCCCCTAGGTATTCCTGCACCATGTGGTTGCTGGAACCGATCATACCTTGGGGCTGCGGACTAAAAAATTGTCTGAACGCATCGGTCAGACGTCCACCTTCCCCACCGCTCCTTCTGCTACTGACCGAAGCCTCAGCAACTCGTCGTCCAGGACCAGGAGTTTGTAACATCCCAGTTTCTGGGAACGCGTTGCACAGACCTTTCTGCAAGGCCTCCCTGAGATGTCTCATCCTCTGCTCCCTCTGCGACGGCAAGATAAGGTCCGCAACCTTACCCTTGTACCATGGATCAAGGAGAGTGGCCAGCCAGTAATGGTCCCTCTCCTTGATCCGAAGAATACGAGGATCCTTCCGCAGGCTTTGCAGGATCAGGGAGGCCATGCAACGAGGTTAGCTGAGGCAATCGGTCCGGAGTCTTCTGGGTCACTGAGGACGACATGATCGCCAGCCACCTCCTCCCAGCCACGTACAAGTCCACTGGTTTGTTGGGACTGTACATCATCCCTAAAAGACTGCTGCTGCTGATGCTGATGCTGAGTGCCAGGCTCCACTTCCATGCTCACACAATGCTCCTCCTCCTCCTCCTCCTCCTCATCCTCTTCCTGTGTGATGGGTGGGAGAGAAGGAACACTGTCTGGATAAAGGGGGCCTTGAGAGGCAAGGAAGTCCTCCTCTTCCTGCCTCTGTTCTGCCTCAAGTTCCCTGTCCATTATCCCACGCAGCGTATGCTCCAACAGGTGGACAAGAGGTACAGTGTCACTGATGCATGCACTGTCACTGCTCACCATCCTCGTGGCCTCCTCAAATGGTGAGAGGACAGTGCATGCATCCCTGATCATGCTCCACTGGCGTGGGGAAAAAAAGCCAAGCTCCCCTGACCCTGTCCTGGTGCCGTAGTCGCAAAGGTACTCATTGATGGCCCTCTGCTGCGTGTGCAGTTGCTGCAGCATGGCCAACGTTGAGTTCCACCTGGTGGGCATGTCACATATTAGGAGGTTCTTGGGCAGGTTCAGCTCCTTTTGCAGCTCAGCCAGCCGAGCACTGGCATTATAAGATCAGCGGAAATGCACACAGACTTTCCTGGCCTGCCTCAGGACATCCTGTAAGCCTGGGTACCTGCCCAAGAACCGCTGCACCACCAGGTTGAGGACGTGAGCCATACAGGGCACATGGGTGAGCTGCCCCTGTCGCAGGGCGGAGAGGAGGTTGGTGCCATTGTCAGAAACCACCATTCCTGGCTTAAGCTGGCGTGGCGTCAACCACCTCTCGGCCTGCCCCTGCAGAGCTGCCAGAACCTCTGGCCCAGTGTGGCTCCTGTCCCCCAAACACACCAGCGCAAGCACGGCATGGCATCTTTTTGCCTGCGTACTCGCGTAGCCCCTTGTACGCCTACGGAGCACCGCTGGTTCCGAGGACAGAGCACTCGAAGAGGCCATGGAGGAAGAGGAGGGGGTGGAGGAGAGAGGTGTGTCACAACCAATAGTAGCATTTTGGAGGCGTGGTGGCGGAACAACCTCCAACACTACTGCACCTTGTCCTGCATCCCTCCCAGCTGCCAATAGAGTGACCCAATGGGCCGTGAAAGACAGATAACGTCCCTGTCCATGCCTGCTGGACCATGAGTCAGCGGTAATATGCACCTTACCGCTGACCGCCCTGTCCAGCGAGGCATAGACATTGCCTTCCACATGCCGGTAGAGAGACGGAATCGCCTTCCGTGAGAAAAAGTGGCGTTTGGGAACCTGCCACTGAGGAACCGCACATTGAACAAACTCACGGAAGTGTGTCGAGTCTACCAACTGAAAAGGCAGCAGTTGAAGTGCTAGCAATTTAGCCAAGCTAGCATTCAACCGCTGGGCATGTGGATGGCTGGGAGTATACTTCTTTCGACGGTCCAGCAGCTGGGGCAGGGAAATTTGCCTGCTACAATCGGACGTCGGTGTACTGCAAGTACTTGGTTGTGACACACCTAATTCTACACCTTCAGTCCTCTCAGAGCAGCTTTCAGAGAGGACTGAAGATATAGTGGGGATGGAGATCCCAGCTGATGAGGAGCAAGGAGAGGTCCGCTTTGTTCTTTGGTGTGGGTCTTTAATGTGCGCTTGCCACCGAGCTGCATGGCAGGCCGACATATGTCTGCTCATGCTTGTGGTGCCCAAGCGGCTGATGTTTTGGCCACGCGAGATACGCTTGAGACAAATATTGCAAATAGCAGTGGTGCGATCTGATGCACTCGTCTCAAAAAAGGCCCACACCAAAGAACTTTTGTGATAACGTGCAGAGGCAGCGCCCTGCACAGGCGGAGCTCTGCGGTGTGATTTAGTTGGTGTGCTGGCCTCTAGCTCACCTCCAAGGGGCATCCTGCCTCGTTGACATGTGCCGCCGCATCCTCCTCCTCCTCCTCTCTCCCTTCAGGCACCCACGTGGAGTCAGTGACCTCATCATCCCCTCCCTCTTCACAACTAGAGCAAACCTGGCAGTAAGCTGCAGCTGGTGGAACATTACTGCCAGATTGCTGTCCTTCAGCATCCCTTCTCTCTGCGCGCACACTACTGCCTTCCTCAAGCTGGGTATCATCATCCGAGCCTTCGAATCGTTGGGCATCCTCCTGGAGCATGTACCCAACACTGTGTTCAAACAGTTCGGGGGGCTCCTCAGGAGGACATGGTGGGTCTAGGGAAGGGGTGGCTGATGATGCCATTGAGTACGCGTTGGCAGCTGCTCTGCCAGTACCCTGAGCCTGGGTGAGAGAGGATGAGGAGGATGAGGAGGGCTTGGTCATCCATTCTACCAAGCCTTCGGCATGATGCGGCTCAACATGTCCAGCTGCCGAAAACAAAGACAAGCGTGTCCCATGGCCACGTGCTGATGACGATGCACGACCACGTCCACGACCAGCACTGTTGTCTCTAGAAACAGAGCTTGCTTGCCCTGTGTTCTTGCCTCGGGACCGTCTGCCTCTCCTTGGCGGTCTTCCAGCCATTGTAGTGGGTAGTGTATATTGTATAAAAAAATAGAGCTCCTATGTGTGCTCACAACACACTGTAGGTCCTATGGGTGCTGACACAAACACACTAGAGGTACTATGTGTGCTGACAAGAAAATATAGGTCCTATGTGTGCTGCCACAAACACACTATAAGTCCTATGGGTGCTGACACAAACACTATATAGGTACTATGTGTGCTGACAAGAAAATATAGGTCCTATGTGTGCTGCCACAAACACACTAGAGGTACTATGGGTGCTGACACAAACACACTATAGGGCCTATGTGTGCTGACAAGAAAAATATAGGTCCTATGTGTGCTGCCACAAACACACTATAAGTCCTATGGGTGCTGACACAAACACACTATAAGTACTATGTGTGCTGACAAGAAAATATAGGTCCTATGTGTGCTGCCACAAACACACTATAAGTCCTATGGGTGCTGACACAAACACACTATAGGTACTATGTGTGCTGACAAGAAAATATAGGTCCTATGTGTGCTGCCACAAACACACTATAAGTCCTATGGGTGCTGACACAAACACACTATAGGTACTATGTGTGCTGCTGACAAGAAAATATAGGTCCTATGCGTGCTGCCACAAACACAATATAAGTCCTATGGGTGCTGACACAAACACACTATAGGTACTATGTGTGCTGATAAGAAAATATAGGTCCCATGTGTGCTGCCACAAACACACTATAAGTTCTATGGGTGCTGACACAAACACACTATATAAGTACTATGTGTGCTGACAAGAAAATATAGGTCCTATGTGTGCTGCCACAAACACACTATAAGTCCTATGGGTGCTGACACAAACACACTATAAGTACTATGTGTGCTGACAAGAAAATATAGTGTCCTATGTGTGCTGCCACAAACACACTATAAGTCCTATGGGTGCTGCTGACACAAACACACACTATAAGTACTATGTGTGCTGACAAGAAAATATAGGTTCTATGTGTGCTGCCACAAACACACTATAAGTCCTATGGGTGCTGACACAAACACACTATAAGTACTATGTGTGCTGACAAGAAAATATAGGTCCTATGTGTGCTGCCACAAACACACTAGAGGTACTATGGGTGCTGACACAAACACACTATAGGTACTATGTGTGCTGACAAGAAAATATAGGTCCTATGTGTGCTGCCACAAACACACTATAAGTCCTATGGGTGCTGACACAAACACACTATAAGTACTATGTGTGCTGACAAGAAAATATAGGTCCTATGTGTGCTGCCACAAACACACTATAAGTCCTATGGGTGCTGACACAAACACACTATAGGTCCTATGTGTGCTGGCAAGAAAATATAGGTCCTATGTGTGCTGCCACAAACACACTATAAGTCCTATGGGTGCTGACACAAACACACTATAGGTTATATGTGTGCTGACAAGAAAATATAGGTCATATGTGTGCTACCACAAACACACTATAAGTCCTATGGGTGCTGACACAAACACACTATAAGTACTATGTGTGCTGACAAGAAAATATAGGTCCTATGTGTGCTGCCACAAACACACTATAAGTCCTATGGGCGCTGACACAAACACACTATAAGTACTATGTGTGCTGACAAGAAAATATAGGTCCTATGTGTGCTGCCACAAACACACTATAAGTCCTATGGGTGCTGACACAAACACACTATAAGTACTATGTGTGCTGACAAGAAATTATAGGTCCTATGTGTGCTGCCACAAACACACTATAAGTCCTATGGGTGCTGACACAAACACACTATAGGTACTATGTGTGCTGACAAGAAAATATAGGTCCTATGTGTGCTGCCACAAACACACTATAAGTCCTATGGGTGCTGACACAAACACACTATAGGTACTATGTGTGCTGACAAGAAAATATAGGTCCTATGTGTGCTGCCACAAACACACTATAAGTCCTATGGGTGCTGACACAAACACACTATAAGTACTATGTGTGCTGACAAGAAAATATAGGTCCTATGTGTGCTGCCACAAAACACACTATAAGTCCTATGGGTGCTGACACAAACACACTATAAGTACTATGTGTGCTGACAGGAAAATATAGGTCTTATGTGTGCTGCCACAAACACACTATAAGTCCTATGGGTGCTGACACAAACACACTATAGGTACTATGTGTGCTGACAAGAAAATATAGGTCCTATGTGTGCTGCCACAAACACACTATAAGTCCAATGGGTGCTGACACAAACTCACTATAGGTACTATGTGTGCTGACAAGAAAATATAGGTCCTATGTGTGCTGCCACAAACACACTATAAGTCCTATGGGTGCTGACACAAACACACTATAGGTACTATGTGTGCTGCTGACAAGAAAATATAGGTCCTATGTGTGCTGCCACAAACACACTATAAGTCCTATGGGTGCTGACACAAACACACTATAGGTACTATGTGTGCTGACAAGAAAATATAGGTCCTATGTGTGCTGCCACACACACACACTATAAGTCCTATGGGTGCTGACACAAACACACTATAGGTACTATGTGTGCTGCTGACAAGAAAATATAGGTCCTATGTGTGCTGCCACAAACACACTATAAGTCCTATGGGTGCTGACACAAACACACTATAGGTACTATGTGTGCTGCGGACAAGAAAATATAGGTCCTATGTGTGCTGCTACAAACACACTATAAGTCCTATGGGTGCTGACACAAACACACTATAGGTACTATGTGTGCTGACAAGAAAATATAGGTCCTATGTGTGCTGCCACAAACACACTATAAGTCCTATGGGTGCTGACACAAACACACTATAGGTACTATGTGTGCTGACAAGAAAATATAGGTCCTATGTGTGCTGCCACAAACACACTATAAGTCCTATGGGTGCTGACACAAACACACTATAAGTACTATGTGTGCTGACAAGAAAATATAGGTCCTATGTGTGCTGCCACAAACACACTATAAGTCCTATGGTTGCTGACACAAACACACTATAAGTACTATGTGTGCTGACAGGAAAATATAGGTCCTATGTGTGCTGCCACAAACACACTATAAGTCCTATGGGTGCTGACACAAACACACTATAGGTACTATGTGTGCTGACAAGAAAATATAGGTCCTATGTGTGCTGCCACAAACACACTATAAGTCCTATGGGTGCTGACACAAACACACTATAGGTACTATGTGTGCTGACAAGAAAATATAGGTCCTATGTGTACTGCCACAAACACACTATAAGTCCTATGGGTGCTGACACATACACACTATAAGTACTATGTGTGCTAAAAAGAAAATATAGGTCCTATGTGTGCTGCCACAAACACACTATAAGTCCTATGGGTGCTGACACAAACACACTATAGGTACTATGTGTGTTGACAAGAAAATATAGGTCCTATGTGTGCTGCCACAAACACACTATAAGTCCTATGGGTGCTGACACAAACACACTATAGGTACTATGTTTGCTGACAAGAAAATATAGGTCCTATGTGTGCTGCCACAAACACACTATAAGTCCTATGGGTGCTGACACAAACACACTATAGGTCCTATGTGTGCTGACAAGAAAATATAGGTCCTATGTGTGCTGCCACAAACACACTATAAGTCCTATGGGTGCTGACACAAACACACTATAGGTACTATGTGTGCTGCTGACAAGAAAATATAGGTCCTATGTGTGCTGCCACAAACACACTATAAGTCCTATGGGTGCTGACACAAACACACTATAGGTACTATGTGTGCTGCCAAGAAAATATAGGTCCTATGTGTGCTGCCACAAACACACTATAAGTCCTATGGGTGCAGACACAAACACACTATAGGTACTATGTGTGCTGACAAGAAAATATAGGTCCTATGTGTGCTGCCACAAACACACTATAAGTCCTATGGGTGCTGACACAAACACACTATAGGTACTATGTGTGCTGCTGACAAGAAAATATAGGTCCTATGTGTGCTGCCACAAACACACTATAAGTCCTATGGGTGCTGACACAAACACACTATAGGTACTATGTGTGCTGACAAGAAAATATAGGTCCTATGTGTGCTGCCACAAACACACTATAAGTCCTATGGGTGCTGACACAAACACACTATAGGTACTATGTGTGCTGCTGACAAGAAAATATAGGTCCTATGTGTGCTGCCACAAACACACTATAAGTCCTATGGGTGCTGACACAAACACACTATAGGTACTATGTGTGCTGACAAGAAAATATAGGTCCTATGTGTGCTGCCACAAACACAATATGGCTCCTATAAATCCCTGCCTTGGATGGGACAGAAGGTTGGGACAGAAGTTGGGGTGCAATGCTGTTCTAACAGCACTGCGATTGGTGCTACTGCAATGCTGTACTAACAGCACGCACGCACCAGACTAATCCCCAGCAGCAGCTAATATCACACTCTGTGCAATCAGCAGCAATGATCAGTAATGATTTGAATGACTCAGGTCAGGAGTTAGCAATGGTTTAGCAAAGAAGAATCTCAATCAGCAGACTGCTCTTCCAGAAGCCGGAACACATGTGCCCTGGGCCGACGGCGTGGCAGCCTTTTATAGAGTGGGGCGTGTACTAAAGCCCCTGAGCTTTAATTGGCTACAGGCGTCCTGCCTGTAGCCAATTATTGCTCTCCTAGTTTCCGGCGCTGTGATTGGCCAAGCATGCGGGGTCACAGTGCATGCTCGGGCAATCAACAGCCAGCAATGCACTGCGCCGGCCGCAATGCATTGCGGGCCGCTCGCATCACATGAATGTGATGCGAACGGCTCAAATAGTTCTGGGCTCGCCGAGCGGGCGAACGCCCAGTGCTGGATTCGAACGTGGGTTTGAATCGAGCACCGGGCCCATCCCTAGTGTCTGGTATGGTTTCTCCGTGTTTATCAATGCATATTGCCACAGCATTTGCCTTATCCGCCAACACTATCAACATTTCTATCAGGTATACAGCTTTTCAGACCCATGCAGACTTCTGTCAGTTCATCCATTTTTTGCGGCTCACCCTCTCAAACTTCCCCATACCAAGAAAGGACAGACATGCTAGGGGTTTGTGGGAATTTCACAGAGCTACCTAACTGGTGTCCGTTTGAAGTGTTCGATCTTCTCTGCAATTATTCCACAGGGGCTCCTTAGGTCAGCCCTTGCTCTCTTTCCCCCACATATCCTCTCACTACAAGCAGTTCGTTCTCATGTCCGTTTTCTCGGAAATAAGGCTTAATCAAATCATTTACGGGACATTCATTTGGGTTCTGGGCAGTGTTCGCAGGTTCCAAACAGGGGGTCCCTTCTAGTCAGCAATTCATGGGACACTGGTATTCCTCCTGTTATAGCTGATGCATACCGGATTCGTATACTGAAGCCATCCGGGCGTGCGCTACTCTACTAGATGGATTGTTACCCTTCATCAAGCTTTCTTTTTTCTTTTTTATAATCACTTTTTCTTTATTAAGACAAATTCCAACATACAACATAAAAATACACACTTTGCACGATATATCTATATAAATCTTTCTTTATCGTACATCACGGGACACAGAGCACCATAGTAATAACTATGTGGGTTATGCACCACCTATAGGTGAATGGACACTGGTAAACTCAAAAAAACAGGAAGTCCTCCTCCCTATATAACCCCTCCCATACAGGGAGTACCTCAGTTTTTTCGCCAGTGTCAAAGGTGTTGGTCACGGTTGATGAAGAGCTAAGAGAGCCCCGCTAAGCAATCCTTGACGGGATCAAGGAGCTGTGCAAATGGATCCATCCAAAGTGCCTGAAAGCCAAAATGGATGGTACCCGGGCCTTGTGGAAGAAGAAACAAGGTTTCTGCCTGTAATGCATTCTCTTTTGAGAGCTGGACCCTGGGATCCAACACCTTGGTCATGTTTATACAGCCAAAGAGTTCTCTGTCAGGGTGCTGTACAGGTCCAAGGGAGTGGACCCCGTAAAGGAGGACCCAGTCCTTGAAGGTCATTCAAAAATGATGGGTGAAGGCTTGATCTGTCTGTGATAATCTCCAGCAGTCGTGCAGCGGGACGGGTAAGTCAGAAAGATCCTAAGGAATATATATATATATATATATATATATATATATATATATATATATATTTATATGATTCACTTTTGGACTTTCTTCTGTGAGTATGCGCGGCCTTGCCTGTGTTTTGCCACTAGAGGGTGTAAAAGCAACATACCTGGCTTCCAACATTCCATGCTTCCCCTGTGTTATGCTCAGTGTCAGCAAAGGCTTCTGCAGACAGCATTGCCTCCTCTCCGCTCTGTCACGCATCAGTAGGGGTTTTGGGGGGACCACTCGCATTCAACACAGTGGTCAGGTTCCCCCCTGCTGAGACCCCTCGCCACCCCCCTCCCTCGATCCGTCCCCACTATGGGACTGACCTGTGGGGGCGTTTGGAGAAGGGGGTGTGGCTTAGATGCCGCCGGCGTGCACGTGATACACGGCGCAGGCGAAAGGCTTACTAGCTTTAAAATAATTTCACTTTGAAAGTGTCTGTTTAGCTGACGGAGGGACACAGAGCATACAAGGGCATGTAAGCTGTATGGGTGTTTGGATACAGGCATTTTTAAGAGGGCACGTTTTACTCAGCATTTAGACTGAGCATTTATAGCGGCATATTATTAATTTGCTAGACTAAGTCTCGGCAGTAGATGCACTGTGTTAGTACCTCTGCTTTTTGTGCTTAGGACTGTCTTCTCGTAAAAAGGGGAATACAACAGTCACACGTCCGCAGTTCAATCCACCCCTGAAAGACCTGGAGCATCTGGCCAGTCTGAGCCACCTAGACTCTCAGGCATTGTGGCTACCTCCAACATTTCAGCCTCTGCATACGTCACTAAGGACGATTTGGCTTTGGTTCTGGCTGGTTTGGAAGGGAAAATAGCTGATATGCTTGCATCTTCCTCCCAGGAGGGGAGAAAATGTGGCAGATCCCCCTCTCCCACCCCTGACCTTCCAGTATTGGAACCAGAATGGGCAGAAGGTATTGGAGTCCTTTGGGGGATCAGGCAGAAAGAAGTTTGGATGACTCCTCTTCTGAGGGTTCAGCATCTGAAGAACCTTCCTCAACTTTGCAATCTCAGAAACTGCTAATCCAATCCCTTACGGAGTTGGTCTGTTCTGGATTTAAGTTGCCCCCTGCAGAGGCGGATGATGTTTCCTTCTCCTCTTTGGGTTTGCTTAGACCCCCACAGGGTTCACATGCTTTTCCTATGCACCCGTTACTGGAGTAACTGATTTATGCTGATTGGGATGACCCAGATAAGCAGTTTTCTCCTCCTAAGAAGTTCTCTCTTTCTTTATCCTATGGAGCAAAAGTTTACAAAGAGGTGGGATTTGCCAGCGGTATATGCTGCTATCTCCTCTGTGAACAGGAGTTTAACATGTCCAAGTATTTATAGATCCAGCTGATAAGAAGTTGGAATCTTTGCTTAAAGCCTCATTTGCTGTAGCTGGTGCGGTAGCACAACCTGCAGCAGCAGCAATAGATATATTTCAATCCCTCAGGGATGAATTCAAGCAGGTTATTAAAAGAGTTCCTGCTCAAACTGAAGTGGCCCAAAGTTTAGCTGAGCTACCTAGGGCCTTATGTTTTGCAGTGGACGCTATCAAGGATTCTATCCATCTGCACTTTTGATTTTGAACGTTCGCGTCCCAATCGTACACACGATCGCACATTCCGATAACAAAATCCATGGGATTTTTTTTGACGGATGTTGGCTCAAACTTGTCTTGCATACACACGGTCGCACAAAGATGTTGGAATTTCCGAACGTCAATAATGCGGTGGTGTACAACACGTACAACGGCACTAGAAAGAGGAAGTTCAATACCGAGTGCGCCACCCTTTGGGCTCCTTCCGCTAATCTCGTGTTAGTAGAAGTTTGGTGACAGACGATTCGCGCTTTTCAGCCTCCTGCTTTTCCGATCGTTACTGCTCTTCATTTTGTGCTTGTGGGTTTGTATTTCTATTATGTATTTGATTTTCAGTGCGTTCTTGTCTGTTCGTATCTGATTTTCAGCTACGGCCTTTGTTTTTCATTGCTTTCTGTTAGTTCGTTCTGACCAGCTGACCGTTTTGAAGCCATGAGGTCCCTCCCCCTGGACCAGAGGGTTTATAACTACGTCTGGCCAGAGCCAAAAGAGTGGTGGAGAACGTTTTTGGGATAATGGTCAGCCGGTTCCGCCTATTCCTTACGCCAATCAACATGGCGGAATATAAACCTAACCATATAATACTTGCATGCTGCATTGTACGCAACTATTTAAGGAGAAATTCTATAACCTAATTGGCCTCAGTTGGGCCTGAGGCCAGGCTTCAACAAGAAACCCTGATGGCGCTTGAAGCTGACCATCCTGGCTTGCCCCCCCAAAGCGCCCGCGAAGTAAGACCGAAGTATGTCGAGTACTTTACAGGTGGGGGCCATTGATATGCCAGAAACTGTTTAACCACTTCCCGACCGCCCCCTGTATATATACGTCGGCAGAATGGCACGTACAGGCAGAAGCACGTACCTGTACGTGCCATTCTTCAGGCGGTTGGGGGGTCCGATCGGACCCCCCTCCGCCGGCGGGGACGGTCGGGATGGCTTCAGAAGCGATGCGGGACGAGGTAACGGCCAGTCGTTTCTGGCCACCCCCTCCCGATCGCTCTGGCCAATGGGATTCGTCCGCTTCCTTCCCCTTCCTGTGTAATTGTAAACACAGGCAAGGGGAAGTGATGTCACGCTCCTCGTGTCGGTCTTTCTGACCGGGACGCGGAGCTGTGAAGACATCAGGTTAGTGCACCAACACTACACTGACACCAGGCACACATAGGCACATATTTCACCCCCCTGTCACCCCCTGATCACCCCCCAGATCACCCCCTGCCCCCCCTGTCACAGTGTCACTGATTGCAGTGATCATTTATTTACTGATCACTGCATTTAGTGTCAGTGTGACTGCAATAACTGTCAGGGCAGTTAGTTTTAGGCCCCTTTAGGTCCAAGGTAGCCCCCTACCCCCCCCCAATAAAGGTTTAACCCCTTGATTGCCCCCTAGGTAACCCTTTCACCCCCTTTTGCCAGTGTCACTAAGCGATCGTTTTTTTGATCGCTCTATTAGTGTCACTGGTGCCGCTAGGTAGCCAGTTTTTTTTTTAGGTAACCGCCAGGTTTATATAGGATTATAAATAGGTTTATAGGTCAGGTACCCCCATATTACAACCTAAATAAAGGTTTTAACCCCTTGATTGCCCCTAGAGTTAACTCTTTCACCAGTGATCACAGTATAAGTGTCACTGGTGACGCTGGTTAGCCAGTTAGTTATTTAGTTATTTAGGTTCCCCGTCAGGTTTTTATATAGTGTCAGGTACCCCCATATATTACCTAATAAAGGTTTTAACCCCCTGATTGCCCCTAGTTAACCCTTTCACCAGTGATCACCGTATAACTGTTACGGGTGACGCTGGTTAGTTAGCTTGTTTTTTTATACTGTCAGGGCACCCGCCATTTATTACCCAACTATCGGTTTAACCCCCTGATCGCCCGGCGGGTGATATCAATTAGGTTTTAGGGTCAAATAAGGTCTGCGTCGCCCCAGGTTAGTGCCAGTACCGCAAACACCCACGCGCAAAGCATACACCTCCCTTAGTGGTATAGTATCTGAACAGATCAATATCTGATCTGATCAGATCTATACTAGCGTCCCAGCAGTTTAGGGTTCCAAAAAACGCATTGTTAGCGGGATCAGCCCAGATACCTGCTAGCACCTGCGTTTTCCCCCTCCGCCCAGCCCAGCCCAGCCCACCCAAGTGCAGTATCGATCGATCACTGTCACTTCCAAAACACTAAGCACACATAACTGCAGCGTTCGCAGAGTCAGGCCTGATCCCTGCGATCGCTAACAGTTTTTTTGGTAGCGTTTTGATTCATTCGCCAGCAGCCTAGGAGCTTTTTTTCCTGTGAATCTCACTAGTGTACTACTAAATTTAGAGCCCAAAATGGCAAATCGCAAGTACACTAGTGAACAGGCCTACTTGTTTCTGAGTATGTCAGATAGTGAAGAGGAGGTCACTCATCTGTCACAATCAGGCTCAGAATACGATCCAGTAGACGACAGCGGCTCCATGACAGATAGCTCTGGCGACGAAGGTGAGGTCCCTGCTAAGGTCAGGCGTACCCGATCCCGATCTTCTGATGTTGTTGAGGTGCAGGAACCGCAGGTCTCTCGTATGGAGCAGAGAAGTACTAGCGCCGCTATTCCTTCTGGTGAACTGGCAAGCACCAGCGGCCTAGTACACCCTGGACGTAGTCAAACCAGCACTGCAGTAACACTTGGTGACGTGGCGAGTCCCATAAGTGCAGTTCAAGCTGGCGAGGTGGCAAGCACAAGTAGTGTCCCGCTGCCACCAAGAAGAAGACAAAGGCAGGTCCGTCGATCACATAGTGTCCTTCCTGCAGAATTCGCCAATCCTGATTGGGTGCCCACCACTTCTGCAGAACCCGTACTTCCCCCATTCACTGGCCAACCCGGTATTCAGGTGGAAACAGCTGATTTTAAGCCATCCGATTTTTATTCGCTGTTTTTCACGGAAGATCTCTATAGATCTATTGTGGACCAAAGTAATATATACGCTGGTCAACACATCGCCGCTAATCCCCAAGTGCCTTCCCTTGCCAGAGATTGGAAACCAATTACGGTTTCCGAATTTAAGACCTTTCTGGGCCTTTCCCTCAACATGGGCATACACAAATTCCCGACTCTGAGGTCTTATTGGTCCACCTCACCGCACCACCATATGCCCGTGTTCTCTGCCTCCATGTCCAGGGCACGATACGAGATGATTTTGCGCTTCATGCACTTCAGTGACAATGAACTTTGTCGTCCTCGTGGAGACCCTGAATTTGATCGGCTCTACAAAATTCGGCCCCTCATAAACCACTTCAACCAATGTTTTGCAGCCTTGTTTACGCCCAATCAAGTTGTCTGCGTTGACGAGTCCCTGATTAAGTTTTCTGGCCGCTTGTCTTTCAAACAGTTCCTTCCCAGCAAGCGTGCCAGATACGGGGTCAAGCTCTACAAGCTCTGTGACAGGGCAACAGGCTATACGTGGAGCTTTTCGGTTTATGAGGGAAAAGATAGTCACGTAGAGCCGGAGAACTGTCCAGATTACATAGGGAGCGCTGGCAAGATAGTGTGGAACTTGGTGTCACCCTTATTCGGAAAGGGGTACCACTTGTACGTGGACAATTATTACACGAGCGTGCCACTGTTTAGTCACTTGTTTGATCATCAGATTGGAGCATGTGGCACCGTGCGACCTAATCGCCGGGGCTTTCCCCAGCGGCTTGTAGATTCCCGTCTTAGGCTGGGGGAGAGAGCCTGCTTGAAGTGTAATAACTTGCTCGCTGTGAAGTGGAGGGATAATAGGAATGTTTTCGTTCTTACCTCCCTTCATGCAGACACGACAGTCCAAATTCGTACGGCGGCTGGTGTTGTGACGAAACCCCTCTGTATCCACGAATACAACCTTAATATGGGGGGGGTGGACCTCAACGACCAGTTGTTGGCGCCGTACCTAGTTGTCCGTAAGGCTAGACGCTGGTACAAAAAAGTGTCTATTTATTTATTCCAATTGGCTTTGCTGAATGCTCATGTGCTATACGGAGCTTCAGGCGGGACGTTACCCTTCCTTGAATTCCAGGGAGCGGTTGTCATGGAACTCCTGTATCCAGGCGATTCCACACCTCACCATCCCCTACCAAATGCAGTAAGCCGGCTGCATGAGAGGCATTATCCTCATGTCCTCCAGAGTACCCCTACCCAACGAGCCCCCCAAAGAAGATGTCGTGTCTGTACCAAGCGCGGATTTAGGCGTGACACCCGTTATTATTGTCCACGCTGTCCTGACAATCCTGGTCTCTGCGTTGGTGAATGCTTTGAACGCTACCACGAACTAGTGAGGTTTTAGCGTAGGGTACAGCATTTCACAGGCTAGGATACACTTTCACAGGGTCTCAAGAATGCCATCGCATTTTGAGACCCGACCGTTGCAGTTAAAATTATAGTTACAGGGTCTCAAGAATGCCATCGCATTTTGAGACCCGACCGTTACAGTTAAAATTATAGTTATAGTTTAAAAAAAAAGTGTAAAAAATAAAAATAAAAAAAAAAAAAAGTACAAAAAAAAAAAAACCCCAAAAAAAATATAAAATAAAAAACCAAAAATAGTTGTCGTTTTATTGTTCTCTCTCTATTGTTGCTCTTTTTTACTCTATTCTATTCTGCAATGTTTTATTATGTTTTATCATGCTTGCTTTTCAGGTATGTTTTATTGTTAACCATTTTTTTGTTTTCAGGTGCGCCATTCAGTTGCAGCGCGGATTTATTTATCTTGACAGCAACAGCGTTTGCTCCCACGATACATAAAGCCGCGACTCCAACACTGTAGGAGGTGATTTCACCACCACAGTTAAAAAAAAAGAGCATATATGCCGAAGCATGGGGGCAGCAGAGGGCGGAGGAGCGATTTTGCTCCTAATGCCACGTACATACGGTCGAAAAAAGTCCGACCATGTGTACGTGGCATAACTTTTTTGCGGGAGGATGCCCCCATGCTTCGGCATATATATATTTTAGGCACCGGTTGCGTTAACAAAATGTTTTATTTTTTACTATGTTTTTTTTTTGGTATTTGCTTTGCAGGTATGGTATGGTAAGGTCTTACTGTTATACTCTAATGTTACTTTGTTTTAATGTTAACCATTATTTGCTTAGCAGGTACGCCATTCAGTTGCAGCGTGGATTTATTTATCTTGACAGCAACAGCGTTTGCTCCCACGATACATAAAGCCGCGACTCCAACGCTGTAGGAGGTGATTTCACCACCACAGTTAAAAAAAAAGAGCATATATGCCGAAGCATGGGGGCAGCAGAGGGCGGAGGAGCGATTTTGCTCCTAATGCCACGTACATACGGTCGAAAAAAGTCCGACCATGTGTACGTGGCATAACTTTTTTGCGGGAGGATGCCCCCATGCTTCGGCATATATATATTTTAGGCACCGGTTGCGTTAACAAAATGTTTTATTTTTTACTATGTTTTTTTTTTGGTATTTGCTTTGCAGGTATGGTATGGTAAGGTCTTACTGTTATACTGTAATGTTACTTTGTTTTAATGTTAACCATTATTTGCTTAGCAGGTACGCCATTCAGTTGCAGCGTGGATTTATTTATCTTGACAGCAACAGCGTTTGCTCCCACGATACATAAAGCCGCGACTCCAATGCTGTAGGAGGTGATTTCACCACCACAGTTAAAAAAAAGAGCATATATGCCGAAGCATGGGGGCAGCAGAGGGCGGAGGAGCGATTTTGCTCCTAATGCCACGTACATACGGTCGAAAAAAGTCCGACCATGTGTACGTGGCATAACTTTTTTTGCGGGAGGATGCCCCCATGCTTCGGCATATATAAATGGTGCATGTATGCCCATCATTAGAAGTGGGTGGATGAAGGGAGGTATTCTAATGGTGGGCATACCCACCGCGCCATTGGGAAATTGGGAAAGCATTTTATCACACCGATCTTGGTGTGGTCAGATGCTTTGAGGGCAGAGGAAAGATCTAGGGTCTAATAGACCCCAATTTTTTCAAAAAAAGAGTACCTGTCACTGCCTATTGCTATCATAGGGGATATTTACATTCCCTGCGATAACAATAAAAATGACAACTAAGAAAAAAAAAATGGAAGGAACAGTTTAAAAATAAAATAAAAAAGCTAAATAAAAAGAAAAACTAAAAAAAAAAAAAAAAAAAAAAAGCACCCCTGCCCCCCCTTCTTTTGCGCAAAGGCGAACACAAGCGTTGGTCTGGCGTCATATGTAAACAGCAATTGCACCATGCATGTGAGGTATCACCGCGAAGGTCAGATCGAGGGCAGTAATTTTAGCAGTAGACCTCCTCCGTGAATCTAATGTGGTAACCTGTAAAGGCTTTTAAAGGCTTTTAAAAATGTATGTAGTTTGTCGCCACTGCGTGTTTGTGCGCAATTTTAAAGCATGTCGTGTTTGGTATCCATGTACTCGGCCTAAGATCATATTTTTTATTTCATCAAAAATTTGAGCAATATAGTGTGTTTAAGTGCATTAAAATAAAAAAAAGTGTATTTTTTCCACAAAAAATGCGTTTGAAAAATCGCTGCGCAAATACTGTGTGGAAAAAAAAAATGCAACACCCACCATTTTAATCTGTAGGGCCTTTGCTTTAACAATATATATAGTGTTTGGGGGTTCAACGTAATTTTCTTGCAAAAAAAAAATATGTTTTCATGTAAACAAAAAGTGTCAGAAAGGGCTTTATCTTCAAGTGGTTAGAAGAGTGGGTGACGTGTGACATAGGCTTCTAAATGTTGTGCATAAAATGCCAGGACAGTTCAAACCCCCCCCCCAAATGACCCCATTTTGGAAAGTAGACACCCCAAGCTATTTGCTGAGAGCAATGTTGAGCCCATTAAATATTTTTTTTTTTGGTCCCAAGAGATTGAATAATGACAAAAAAAAAAAATAATATTTTTTTTTACAAAAACTTGTCACTAAATGATATATTGCTCAAACATGCCATGGGCATATGTGGAGATACACCCCAAAATACATTCTGTTGCTTCTCCTGAGTACGGGGATACCACATGTGTGGGACTTTTTGGGAGCCTAGCCGCGTACGGGACCCCAAAATCCAAGCACCGCTTTCAGGCTTTCTAAGGGTGTAATTTTTTTATTTCACTCCTCACTGCCAATCACAGTTTCGGAGGCCATGGAATGCCCAGATGGCACAAACCACCCCCAAATGACCCCATTTTGGAAAGTAGACACCCCAAGCTATTTGCTGAGAGGTATGGTGAGTATTTTGCAGATCTCGCTTTTTGTCACAATGTTTTGAAAATTGAAAAAAGAAAAAAAAAAAATTTTTTTTTCTTTACTTTCTTCATTTTCAAAAACACATGAGAGCTGTAAAATACTCACCATGCCTCTCAACAAATAGCTTGGGGTGTCTACTTTCCAAAATGGGGTCATTTGGGGGGGTTTTGTGCTATTTTGGCATTTTATGGCCTTCGAAACTGTGATAGGTAGTGAGGAGTGAAATCAAAAATTTGCACCCTTAGAAATCCTGAAGGCGGTGCTTGGGTTTCGGGGCCCCGTACGCGGCTAGGCTCCCAAAAAGTCCCACACATGTGGTATCCCCATACTCAGGAGAAGCAGCAAAATGTATTTTGGGGTGCAATTCCACATATAACCATGGCATGTGTGAGCAATATATCATTTAGTGACAACTTTTTGAATAAATTTTTTTTATTTTATTTTTTTGTCTTTATTCAATCACTTGGGACTAAAAAAAAAAATATTCAACGGGCTTAACATGCCTCTCAGCAAATAGCTTGGGGTGTCTACTTTCCAAAATGGGGTCATTTGGGGGGGTTTTGTGCCATCTTGGCATTTTATGGTCTTCAAAACTGTGATAGGTAGTGATAGGTAGTGAGGAGTGAAATCAAAAATTTATGCCCTTAGAAATCCTGAAAGCGGTGCTTGGTTTTCGGGGTCCCGTATGCGGATAGGCTCCCAAAAAGTCCCACACATGTGGTATCCCCGTACTCAGGAGAAGCAGCAGAATGTATTTTGGGGTGTAATTCCACATATGCCCATGGCATGTGTGGGCAATATATCATTTAGTGACAACTTTGGGCAAAAAAAAAAAAAAGTTTGTAATATTCCCGCAACTTGTGGCAAAATATAAAATATTCCATGTACTCAACATGCCTCTCAGCAAATAGCTTGGGGTGTCTACTTTCCAAAATGGGGTCATTTGGGGGGGTTTTGTGCAATTTTGGCATTTTATGGCCTTCGAAACTGTGATAGGTAGTGAGGAGTGAAATCAAAAATTTACACCCTTAGAAATGCTGAAGGTGGTGCTTGGGTTTCGGGGCCCCGTACGCGGCTAGGCTCCCAAAAAGTCCCACACATGTGGTATCCCCGTACTCAGGAGAAGTGGCAAAATGTATTTTGGGGTGCAATTCCACATATAACCATGGCATGTGTGAGCAATATATCATTTAGTGACAACTTTTTGAATACATTTTTTTTTTTTTTTTTTTTTTGTCTTTATTCAATCACTTGGGACTAAAAAAAAAAATATTCAATGGGCTCAACATGCCTCTCAGCAAATAGCTTGGGGTGTCTACTTTCCAAAATGGGGTCATTTGGGGGGGTTTTGTGCCATCTTGGCATTTTATGGCCTTCAAAACTGTGATAGGTAGTGATAGGTAGTGAGGAGTGAAATCAAAAATTTATGCCCTTAGAAATCCTGAAGGCGGTGCTTGGTTTTCGGGGTCCCGTATGCGGATAGGCTCCCAAAAAGTCCCACACATGTGGTATCCCCGTACTCAGGAGAAGCAGCAGAATGTATTTTGGGGTGTAATTCCACATATGCCCATGGCATGTGTGGGCAATATATCATTTAGTGACAACTTTGGGCAAAAAAAAAAAAAAGTTTGTAATATTCCCTCAACTTGTGGCAAAATATAAAATATTCCATGTACTCAACATGCCTCTCAGCAAATAGCTTGGGGTGTCTACTTTCCAAAATGGGGTCATTTGGGGGGGTTTTGTGCTATTTTGGCATTTTATGGCCTTCAAAACTGTGATAGGTAGTGAGGAGTGAAATCAAAAATTTGCACCCTTAGAAACCCTGAAGGCGTTGATTGGGTTTCGGGGCCCCGTGCGTGGCTAGGCTCCCAAAAAGTCCCACACATGTGGTATCCCCATACTCGGGAGAAGCAGCAAAATGTATTTTGGGGTGCATCTCCACATATAACCATGGCATGTGTGAGCAATATATCATTTAGTGACAACTTTATGAAAAAAAGTTTTGTCTTTATTCAATCCCTTGGGACTAAAAAAAAAAATATTCAATGGGCTCAACATGCCTCTCAGCAAATAGCTTGGGGTGTCTACTTTCCAAAATGGGGTCATTTGGGGGGGTTTTGTACTTCCCTGCCATTTTAGCACCTCAAGAAATGAGATAGGCAGTCATAAATTAAAAGCGGTGTAAATTCCAGAAAATGTACTCTAGTTTGTAGACGCTATAACTTTTGCGCAAACCAATAAATATACGCTTATTGGCATTTTTTTTACTAAAGACATGTGGCTGAATACATTTTGGCCCAAATGTTTGACTAAAATTGAGTTTATTAGATTTTTTTTATAACAAAAAGTAGAAAATCTCTTTTTTTTTCAAAATTTTCGCTCTTTTTCCGTTTATATCGCAAAAAATAAAAATCACAGAGGCAATCAAATACCATCAAAAGAAAGCTCTATTTGTGGGAAGAAAAGGACGCAAATTTCGTTTGGTTACAAAATTGCATGACCGCGCAATTACCAGTTAAAGTAGTGCAGTGCGAAATTGAAAAAAGACCTCTGGTCCTTTGGCTGCCAAATGGTCCGGGGCTGAAGTGGTTAAGAAACATTTTATCAATAATTTTTGAACTTAAACTGAAAGAAGATTTCCTTTGATTTACTGCCTAGGTCCTCCAATGGGCTTTTCTTTTTGGACATTTTCTTCAATAGTGCTAATGTAATTTATTTGATACATGAGGTGACAATATCTTCTTTAGCTAACTATTATTATGTTGTGGGTCTGCTACACACACCTTGTTTTTGTTGTTAATGTATGTAATGCGTTACAGAGAAAAATATTGATCATTTTCGGCACCATAAATGAATTTTGGGGAGTCACGGAAATTGCATGATTGTGGCAAATTATAAAGCACTGTGGGTGTTATTTACTAAAGGAAATTCCACTTTGCACTCCAAGTGCACTTAAAAGTGCACATGAAACTACACTTGTAGTGCAAAGTGGATTTGCCTTTAGTAACTAACCCCCATTGCCACTGTAAACATCAACTTACTACAAAAATTGTCATTGAGCAGTGAAAAAAAAAAGCCACACATTGTTGAGTAGAAAACATTTTACTCAAAGCACATTCACATGTGCGTTAGAAAAGGGTTTTTGAACAAAGCAACATCTTTGGTGTATATATTTTTTTGCACATTGTAAATATCCTTTTTTTGGTTAAAGAGGCATGTTTCAAAGCATACCATACACAACTCAGGAACTTACAAAGTTCAACTTTGACAAAGTGAAGGCAATATCAGACATGAGTATGTCCAAACTGTGTTGATATTGCCTTCATCAGATGCGGTGATGTCACCCCTGTAAAAGCCAAATTTTGAAGATGCACACAAATTGGGATTCAAACTGGGGATTTCCCTTCTGATCCCATGCCTAATGTCAACATGTGCTAGATCCCATCATGAGGGATCAATGGATTTTGGGGTGTGCAACCCCTTCCTTTCACCTAATTGAGTTGGAAGTAAGGGGTTGCACCCACAAAACGTGTACATTGATATCCCATGATGGCAGATAGCACATGTTGACACACTGTGTACATCTTCAAAATTTGGCTTTTAAAATACTTTAAAAGTTTTTTATAAATTCAAAAATACAGGTGAAAAATGTCCAATTTTTGTGTGTTTTAGATTCTGCCTAAAACATCAATGATGTGCTTCATTTTTTTTGAACATCATTGATGTTTCCCTTTATATTTTCTGAATTACGATTGCACCCCATTCTCTCCCCAATGAGGATCTGGGCACTTTCACTGGTAAAATTAGATTCTTCTTCCACAACATCCCCATCACCTAAAAGAAAAAACACACCATGTATTATTAATATGCAGGAACAGGATATCTTACCTTAAACTGTGGTCTCAGACACTCACCTGTTGTGGTGACAATTTCGCCCACTTCATAAACCTCTCCCTCCTCATCCTCTGCTTGTGGTGTGGGGATTTCACCTTCTTTAGGAGGTGGGGGGTCCCTGGTGTCCTCAGATGTCCCGAGTTTTTTTTCCCCTATGCGAATAAAAAATAGGTATACTTAGCACACAGATATTGGAGGGCAGAAATAGGAATATGAAACATTGCTTGGAAGTGTCGTGCAATTGTCTGTTTTGGCAGACTTCCAAGCTGAAGAACATTTTATTTCCTTTCTAAAGCTGGAATACTTACCTTTTTTGTTAAAGTATCACACATGGAGACACCCCTAGTATCCACTGGAGCACCTGGAACACCCTGAAAAGTTTGATTCTGTTGTCCCACACTCGTGCTCCTGCGTCCAGATGTGTAAACAGCTGCTGAGTGTCCTCTCCTTACACTGAATCAAGTTTGCATTTCATTCTCGTTACAAACCCATCTAGACAACAAACTTATTGCTCCCTCAATTTGAGGTCTGACCATCGTTTCCTCAGTTGATCCTTAGATCGACCGTACCCCAAAATTCCTGTGCAGACTCTTCACAACTTTAGGCATGATCTTGGCCTTTCTCACATTTGGGTTTGGGTACGGTCCATACTTCCCATCATAGTCGGCCCTCTTGAAGATGTACACCGTCTCCACCATCTCTATAAAGGCCAGAATTGAGGCCTTCAATCTCCTCTGGGATCGGGAGATTTGGGGCTCCGAACTTTTGTCTTTGCTTCTCTCCTCTGCATGCAGCTGTTGTCTCTCCGCCATGTGCTCTCCCACTGCACTGAAAGACAAGGGGCAGGGCATAGACTTGAAAGAACGTCAGGGGCGGCGGAGTTTCACGCATGCGCAGTGTTTCTGATTTCACAAAGTGTTTTACATATCAATAGACAGTAGTGGCCACAAATGATTGGGACAAGAATGAAAAATGCTGGTGTGAGAATGATAGTCTTTTCTATTTAATTAACATTCAATGAGCTGAAAATTGTGTGTGATTGATGAACCAAAAACTAAAACTATGTCCATTTGTCATACACAGGAAAGTCAGCCAGGATGTGGCGGGGCCCAGTAGCCTGCCCGAATTGCAGGTCCCTCCCCTCGGCCTTCCACAAAAAAGTGCCAGGAAGAGGAGTAACCTGAAGAAGGCAGCAATTGGCCTATTTCTGAAGGCTACTGCGGCCCCCTAGTGTTCAAGAGGACTATGCCTACATGACAGCATGCAAAATGCTGGAAATGGAGGAGGGCCAACGCCTCTTATGTGAGGAAGTGATCTTGCAAGCCCTAAATAAGGTGTTGAGGGGTGAACTCACAAGCTAAAGCCACGTTTGTGAGTTGAACCATGGTCCTCCTCCTCCAGGTCCTCCTCCTCCACCTCCTGCCACAACTCCAACACCAGAGCCACAGCCTGGAAGCAAGCGTGTAAGGAAGACAAGAGAGTGATGGCCTGGGTTCAGTCTGGTCTGGTAAAAGACGCAGGCTGTTGTATGACCACAGCCTGGAGACATATATGTCATCTGCTGCTGTTCCTGATCTCTTTTAGTCCTGGACCGGATTGTGCTCACTATTATAAGGACTCCTCAGGCCACCAATTTTGACTGTAAAATAATTGATGTGTGCCCTGGGGTACAAAGGCTTCGCAAATTTTAGCAGTTTCTCCAGCGTTGTCTTCCTCTTTATTTTGTTATGACCCAGAATAAATGGCTATTTCTTTTTCACAAATACTTGCCTATGTGTTTTACTTCAAAAAGGATAGTAGGTAGGTACATTTCAAAAATACAAGGTCAAATTAACAAGGGACACCAACCAACCTCCTTGAGGTAAAAAAATACAAGATAATAATGGTCTTGTGGTAACTTGACACACAAAACGAGAAATAATATTATGGAGAGCACTAGAAAAAAAATGCAGATCTTGATAAAAAAACTAATAAAAAATAAAAAAAAAACATTATTATGGAGATCTAACGAAAAAATTTTTTTTTATATTATTCATGAGATCACGAGAAATAATAAAGAAATCAGTTTGTGTGAATATGAGCAGCAAAACAACTTCATTCTTCTAGCATTATAAAGAAGAAGAGAATGCACTGAATTAAAGATTTCTAAATTTGCAGCGTGACGAATGTGCTATCTCCAATATGAACGCTAGTTTTACTCTCGTAATTTATGATGAGCGCGCGTGGCACTTTGTGTGTCAGAATTGTGTACACACGATCGGAATTTACGCAAACGGATTTTGTTGTCGTAAAATTTGAGAACCAGATCTCAAATTTTGTGTGACGGAAATTCCGATGGAAACTGTCCGATGGAGCCTACACACGGTCGGAATTTCCAACAACAAGCTCCGATCGCACATTTGCAGTCGGAAAGTCTGACTGTGTGTATAAGGCATAAGTCTTCACTATTGCGTCCAGTGTCCATCAGATGCAGCCTCACCAGTGCCCTTCAGATGCAGCCTCCCCAGTGTCCATCAGATGCGGCCTACAGTGCCTTGAAAAAGTATTCATGCCCCTTGAAATTTTCCAAATTTTTGGACATGTTACAACCAAAAACGTAAATGTATTTTATTGGGATTTTATGTGATAGACCAACACAAAGTGGCACATAATTGTGAAGTGGAAGGAAAATGATAAATGGTTTTCAAAAATGTTTACAAATAAATATCTGAAAAGTGTGCTGTGCATTTGTATTCAGCCCCTATACTCTGATACCCCTAACTAAAATCTAGTAGAACCAATTGCCTTCAGAAGTCATCTTATTAGTAAAAAGAGTCCACCTGTAAGTAATTTAGTTTCAGTATAAATACAGCTGTTCTGTGAAGCCCTCTGAGGTTTGTTAGTGAACCTTAGAGAACAAACAGCATCATGAAGGCCAAGGAACACAGCAGACAGGTCAGGGATAAGTTGTGGAGAAGTTTAAAGCAGGGTTAGGTTACTGTATAACAAAAAAATATCCCAAGCTTTGAACATCTCCCAGAGCATTGTTCAATCCATCATCTGAAAATGGAAAGAGTATGGCACAACTGCAAACCTACCAAGACATGACCATCCACCTAAACTGACAGGCCAGGCAAGGAGAGCATTAATCAGAGAAGCAGCCAAGAAGCCCATGGTAACTCTGGAGGAGCTATATAGAACCACAGCTCAGGTGGGAGAATCTGTCCACAGGACAACTATTAGTTGTGCACTCCACACATCTGGAAGAGTGGCAAGAATGCCATTGTTAAAAAAAAGCCATAAGAAGTCCAGTTTGCAGTTTGCAAGAAGCCATGTGGGGGACACAGCAAACATGTGGAAGAAGGTGCTCTGGTCAGATGAGACCAAAATTTTACTTTATGGCCTAATAGCAAAACCCTGTGTGGCAGAAAACTAACACTACACATCACCCTGAACACACCATCCCCACTGTGAAACATGGTGGTGGCAGCATCATTTTGTGGGGATGCTTTTCTTCAGCAGGAACAGGGAAGCTGGTCAGAGTTGATGGGAAGATGGATGGAGCCAAATACAGGGCAATCTTAAAAGAAAACCTGTTAGCCTGCAAAAGACTTGAGACTGGGGCAGAGGTTCAGCTTCCAGCAGGACGTCGACCCTAAATATACAGCCAGAGCTTCAATGGAATGGTTTAGATCAAAGCATAATCATGTGTTAGAATGGCCCAGTCAAAGCCCAGACCTAAATCCAATTGAGAATCTGTGACAAGACTTGAAAATTGCTTTTCACAGATGCTCTGCATCCAATCTGACAGAGCTTGAGCTATTTTGCAAAAAAGAATGGGCAAAATTGTCACTCTGTAGATGTGCAAAGCTGGTAGAGACATACACAAAAAGACTTGCAACTGTTATTGCAGCAAAAGATGATTCTACAAAGTATTGACTCAGGGGGGCTGAATACAAATGCACGCCACACTTTTCACATATTTATTTGTAAAAAAAATTGAAAACCATTAATCAATTTTCTTCAACTTACATAGTAACATAGTTAGTGAGGTTGAAAAAAGACACAAGTCCATCAAGTCCAACCTGTGTGTGTGCTTTTATGTCAGTATTACATTGTATATCCCTGTATGTTGTGGTCGTTCAGGTGCCTATCTAATAGTTTTTGAAATTATTGATGCTCCCTGCTGAAACCACTGCCTGTGGAAGAGAATTTTCTTACAGTAAAGAACCCTCTACACAGTTTAAGGTTAAACCGCTTCTCTTCTAATTTTAGTGAATGGCTGCGTGTCTTTTTAAATTCCCTTCTGCAGAAAAGTTTTATTCCTATTGTGGTATCACCAGTATCTCTCAAGTGTCTCTTCTCTAGAGAGAATAAGTTCAGGGCTCGTAATCTTTCCTCATAATTAAGGTCCTCCAGTCCCTTTTATTAGCTTTGTTGCCCTTCTATGGACTCTCTCCAGTTCCAGCACAGGACTGGGGACTGGTGCCCAGAACTGGACGGCATACTAAAGATGCGGCCGGACCAAAGTCTTGTAGAGTGGGAAAATTATAATTTTATCTCTGGATTTAATCCCCTTTTTAATGCATGCCAATATTCTGTTGACTTTGCTTGCAGCAGCGTTGCATTGCATGCAATTGCTGAGCCTGTCATCTACTAGAACCCCCAGGTTCTTTTCCATCCTAGATTCCCACAGAGGTTCTCCCCAAAGTGAGTAGATTTAATTTATATTTTTGTCACCCAAATGAATTATTTAAAAATTTGCTACATTAAACCTCATTTGCCATGTAGTTACCCACCACATTAATTTGTCCAGATCTTCTTGCAAGGTTTCCACATCCTGCGGAGAAATTATTGCCCTGCTTAGCTTAGTATCGTCCACAAATACTGAGATTGAGCTGTTTATTCCATCCTCCAGGTCATTTATGAACAAATTAAATAGGATTGGACCTGGGGCAGAACCCTAGGGGACCCTGCTTTCCACACCGGACCATTCCAAATACTCCACATTTATTACTACCCTCTTAACTTGCCCATGTAGCCAGTTTTCAATCCATGTACTCACCCTTTGATCCATGCCGACAGACCTTAGTTTGTACAGTAAACGTTTATGGGGAACTGTATCAAATGCCTTTGCAAAATCCAGATACACCACGTCTATGGGTCTTCCTTTATCTAGATGGCATAGAAACAAGGTAAGGTCTGGTGTCACCGATAACACACCTCCATCTCTGTAATATGCAACAAAAAAGAAAAAGAACATTTCTCCCTGGGACTTTATATGAGGTGGGCACCGCTAAGCCAATAAAAGTAACAACAGTAAATACAGTGTATATTTATTCAGTAAAAGTGTTACATGCATTGATATCATCAGAGAAAGCCACTTCATACAGACTAGATGTAAATGGGTAGAGTAAAAATAGTAATAATAGTAATAATGGTACATTTGTGTATGAACAATCCCATAACATACAAACATCAGGTGTACCTGACATGTTTCGCGAGTCCCAGCTCGCTCTTCAGGGGTAGATGTGTATGAATTGTACCTAAGATGAAAGGATACAGTTTGGTATGTGGCATATTATTGGTATTTTAAGGCAGAGGGTAAGAGGGGTCTAATGAATAAAGGCCCCATACTTACCACTACACATAGCCGAGCCAACGATTGTGCAGCCTACAGACAGCGGCAGCAGGTGTCTCTCCAGGGAGCTGAGGAGGCGTAGCCACATAGGGCAGATTGGAGGGAAAGCATCGCACGGATGGAAAATGTGTATCCCTATTGGTCTCATTGTGTCCATGGTAGGTATTGACTGTAAACATAAAGGTGTATGTCAGATAGTCTGGAGTAGTAGGTAAAATACAAGAATAATGATATGGACAAATCTATATGTAAATATAGGACTAGAGCCAGAAATGGCATGGTCAAAAAGAACTATAGGGAGATGTGGTAAAAAGACAACAGAAACTAACATGAGTGGAAATAAAACAGGTGAACAGAAATAGGAAAGAAAAAGGAGAGATAAGAAAGAAATGAAGTGCAAGTATAGGGAAAAGTCTGTGTGATCAGAGACAGGCTGCAGGTGAGCACTTGAGGGGAACCATGTGAAAAAAACTATTTTTTCACTGAAAAGCTCTCTTTTCACTGAACACACATGCTTGTGGATGTCTCTTGCTGGAACCTACTACCCATGCAATTATACACTTATTTCACTCAGGTAAATTCATTAGTGTTGTTACTTTTATTGGCTTAGCAGTGCCCACCTCATCCCAGGCCGAAATTTTCTTTTTTGTTTATCTAGATGGCAGCTCACCTCCTCATAGAAGGTTAATAGATTGGTTTGGCAAGAACGATTGTTAATGAATCCATGTTAATTACTGCTAATGAAACCGTTTTCATTACTCAAATCTTGTATATAGTCCCTTATCATCCCCTCCATGAGCTTGCATACTATTGATGTTAGGCTAACTGGTCTGTAATTCCCAGGGATATATCTTGGCCCTTTTTTAAATATTGGTGCTATATTGGCTTTTCTCCAATCTGCTGGTACCATTACAGTCAGTAGTGTGTTCGTAAAAATTAGGAACAATGGTCTGGCAATTACTTGACTGAGTTCCTTAAGGACCTTCGGTGCAAGCCACCTGGTCCCGGTGACTTATTAATATTAAGTTTTTCAAGTCTATTTCTAAATCTATCCTCTGTTAGCCATGAGGGTGCTTCCTGTGACGTGTCATGAGGATAAACATTGCAGTTTTGGTTACTTAAGCCCCCCGTTTCCCTCGTGAAGACTGAGGAGAAGAATAAATTCAATACCTTCGCCATCTCTCCATCCTTAGTAACCAGATTCCTTTCATCATTCTTTATGGGACCAATATGATCTGACCTCTCTTTCTTACTATTTATATACTTAAAGAATTTGTTGGGATTTTTTTTACTCTCCTCCGCTATGTGCCTTTCGTGTTCTATCTTAGCCGCCCTGATTGCACCCTACATTTCTTGTTGCAATCTTTGTAAAGTTACATAGTTACAAGTTGGAATGCTGATGATGATCCCTCAGCCTTGAATTTTTCTACTTTGCTTTTATATAATTTTTTTACGTTACACCCAGGACTTTTATTAGCTCTTTTAAATTTATTTCCGATTGGGATGCACTGGTTAATACCCTTATTTAATAGGCTCCTAAAGCATACCCATTTTTCCTCTGTGTTCTTTCTTCCTAACATTTTATCCCATTTAGCATCTTCTAGCAAAGATCGTAGTTTAGGGAAGTTGGCTCTTTTGAAATTCAGTGTCTTTGTATTCCACTTATGTTTCCTATTTGTGTGATTTATACTAAAACGAATTGACCTGTGATCGCTGTTTCATTAATTGCACCGTATTGCCACATAGTATTACATAGTATTACATAGTAGGTAAGGTTGAAAAAAGTCCATCAAGTCCAACTTGTGTGTGATTATATGTCAGTATTACATTGTATATCCCTGTATGCTGCGGTCGTTCAGGTGCTTATCTAATAGTTTTTATTTTTTATCCGTGATCAGGTCTGTATTGTTTGTAATCAGTAGATCTAGTAACGTTTTGTTTCTTGTTGGTGCATTTATCATCTGACCCATGAAATTGTCCTGCAAGACATTTAGGAAATGATGAACTTTGGATGAATGCACGGTTCCTGTGTGACACTTTGTGTTGGTCTATCAAATAAAATATACTGTATTTATGTTTTTGGTTGTAACATGACAAAATGTGGAAAATTTTAAAGGGTATGAATACTTTTTCAAGGCACTGTACCAGTGCCCATCAGATGCAGCCTCCCCAGTGCCCATCGTATGCAGCCTACCAGTGCCCGTCAGAGGAAGCCTAAAGCCCCATACACACTATCAGTTTTTCTGCTGAGTTTTTCCTTCAGGTTTACCAAAACCATGTAGTAGAAGGGCCTGCCTGATTGCATACAAATTGAAACTCCTAAGGTTTGACCTCATATTATATGGTTTTGGTAAATCTGAAGGAAAAACTCATCAGAAAAACTGATAGTGTGTATGGGGCTTAACACAGTGCCAGGTAGTACGATCTCCCGCTGTGTCACAGAGCTGGATTTCAATCACTGAGCAGCTGCTGCAGCAAAGTTCTGCCTCCTAGACCGGCTCATTGGATACTGTGCCGTCTATCACGATCTAGGTCTAGGAGGCAGGACATTGTTATAGCGGCCGCCTAGCGATTCAAATCCAGCTCCG